>CP045901.1:17708772-17725526 GCA_013387185.1 Caligus rogercresseyi
TCGTTATTAAGGAGCTCATAGGTAGAGGTGGAAAGTCGAGGTTATTTTGGGCGTGTGAAAGGGAGAATGTCTGAAGGGTGCAATTGAGTTAAAGCTCCTTGTTATCACTAGCTCTCTCCTTCCTTGAGAATATTTATTCATTTATGAAGCAGGCCAAGTCGGCCAGAACAGAAGGTATTTGAATCTCTGTTTTTGCTTCCGTTCGGAGGAAAGAGAATAGTGATAACAAGAAGCTGGAACTCAATTGCACCTTCAGACATTCTCCCTTTCACACGCCCAAAATATCCCTCGACTTTCATCCTATCATAGGTATGGGAAAGAAACAACATTCAATTGCCATATAAGATGAATGCTTATAAGGGTTGACTGTGTCCTACGGAAGGCACCTAGTTTCGCAAGAGGAGCGATGAGGGAAACAAAATATCAAGCTTTTAAAATGTACGAAGATGAGAATGTTTTGATAAAAAAAAATTATATATAAATATGATGACTTTACTTTTACTGTCGTAACACAGATACCCAATGTGTGGCTGTGGTCTTTACTTTAGTTATGTATATCTGGGTATGTTTGTGTATTGTAAACAGTAATAAATTTTAACTAACTAAAAGGTTAGACTGTAAATTCATTTAAATTTTCACTTCGAATTAATATTAAATTAAAAAAATTTTTGTTGATCGCAATAAATGATCGGATCGCTGATCGGAAAATCCCTGATCGTTATATCGTATATCGCAAAAGAATTTCTGATCGCTATTTTTGATCGGATCGCTATTTTTTTCCTGATCGCTCACAAGCCTGTATTTCTTAAACAGGTAATTGTGTATCGATTATTGTTTATCAAACTAAATTTTTTTTTTTAGCAGAGATCACAGAATTATAGATTATACAGTAGCCTAGATTTGATGGATGGATGAAGTATTAACGAGATTATGTTTTATAAATCTGAATTTATTAGTTATCAATGATAAATAAGAGCATTTTTTCGTTTTCAAATACCTACAGTACAAAATTGAAAATATAGCTGGCAAAGGTATTTAACTAAAAAAAAAATACATAATTCAGAGACAAAAATACAGAAACGTCTTTACAAATGTTTGGAAGGATTTGGGAAGAACCATAGAGATAATAAGACATGGAGGGCTTATTGGATTATCAGAGGAATACGTTATGTGCCATATATAAACAAATCTTTCTATCTCTATGATCAGCTTACGATGACATAGTATAAATTTCTTGTTTATATTGGACACAAAAATACAGCTGAACGATGTTTCTCTGCTTTTGAGGGAATAAGTTCTCTATATCTTTATATCTCTATGAATAAAACCAATTGACATTGAGCTACTTCATCATAATGTCTCGAAACAAATCAAATTATGATTTTATTTTCATAGAACCTAAAACAGTACATTGTCTGGTTTGTTTAAATAATAATTAATGCAAATATATATATAGAAAAAATATTGAGTTCGACTCATAGGTAAAAAATGATTGCTAGATCTGTTTTAAATTAAATATTCTTTTACAAACCAATGTAGTAGCCAAAGTTTGTTTTGATTTCTTCAATGTCTATATAACACAAGAAACGCAGTAGATAAAAATAAGAAACTTCATTATACCCAGTGATATCATTTGTATTTAATAGAGATGTTATTTTGTGAATAAATGTATCATGTGTATGACGTCATTGGATATTTGTAAAGCAGACTTCCATTTATGACTCTCTATTGACTTCTACTAAAATACCTTGCGTCAACAGCTGCTGTTTTGTTTATAAGGCCGATCTGTCATTCTTGGGGTAGTCGGACAACAGGATGTCACTGGTTTCCTCTATCCGTGAAAAGAGTCGTAAACGGAAGGAGCTCTTATGTACTACTCTGGGGGTTCGGGATCTGGGTGAGGCCCTGAACGGCCGCATCGGATCTCACCGGATCGTCCTTCCTCAGAGTCCAGCGAAGAAGAGGAAACGCGGTTCGGGGGCAAGAAGCCATGCGTGGGGGGTCTCCTCAGGGGAATACCATGCCGCAGCCTTCCTCAAGGGCACTCAGAGCCAGAATCCTCACAACGACTACAGTCAGAACTTTTGTGAACGGGCCAAAGCCACAGAACTTCATTCGTGACGTGGGTCTGGCGGACCGCTTTGAGGAATATCCTAAGCTACGAGAGTCATTCGACTCAAGAACGAGCTGTAGCCTACACGGCTCATCCACCATGTACCTCAAATATGATCTCTCACAAGACCTCAAAACCACTCAAAGTAATCATTTGAATGAGTCTTCAATCTAGCATACTTATTCTAACCCCCAAAAAGTGCACTTTTATCAACCTAAATTCTCCATGATTGTTTATGTGGGCATAATGAGATAAATAGTATTTAAAAAATATTTTTATAACACTTATAAAATATTCTAAGTATGCGTTTAAAAACAAAACATTATTTATTCGGAATTTGTAAATATAAAATTGTAATTTTATTATAAATCTATTGATTTTCTCTTTGATTTCGATCAGTGTACAAATTAATTTTTCATCACTTATTGCTTCTTCTCAAAAAGTTCAAAAATGTAATTCATAAAGGACTATTGTAAAAATGAAAAATATTCACTTCTCCATTGACGTTGCTCTGCACTTTTAGGAGAAAAATGTAATGATTCCTATTAAATCCTATTACATAAAGAACATTGGTCTCTCCTATGGCGTCTATCTTTTATATTTGTAAAGAAACAACCAATGGAATATATGTTACGAGGCCATCTGTTTATCGTTGTCGTTATTGTACGTAGAAGCCATTGTTATAAACGCAGTAATATATTACTCTATTTTGCTATACTATAATGGATTGCAATTTTTCGATTAAAGCATATTCTTTGTAGATGAAAAGCAGTGTTGTTTTAAAATAGGCATGTATTATTTATGAAATCCTTATAGGGATTTGGCCATTTTTTCCAGTTGAATAAAGAAAAACAAATATTTTCTTGGTTCACTTTATGTTCTTCCTCTTATATTTTCTGAGTTATATTTTTATTTATTTGCATAACGATAAACCTTATTCCAGGGTGCAAAATTCGACGTCATATTAGTCGAGCCTCCCTTAGAGGAGTATTCTCGATCCTGCGGTGTCACAAACGTGGACTTTTGGGACTGGGATCGAATCATGGCCTTGGACTTGGGGAAATTGCAGGCCTCTCGTTCTTCATATTCTCTGGTGCCGGTTCCTCAGACGGTCTAGACCTTGGGCGGCAGTGCTTGCAGAAACTGGGGATTCCGTCGCTGTGAGGACATTTGCTGGATTCAAACGAATCACCGGAACCTCAGCACTCCAAGGTCCTGGAGCCCAATGCCGTATTTCAGAGGACTAAGGAGCACTGCCTCATGGGGATTAAGGGGACAGTTCGGCGATCCCTGGATGGGGATTCATCCATGCTAATGTGGACATAGACTTGATCATCGATGAAGAGGCTGAGCCGGGATCCCTGGATAAACTGTGGAAATGTTTCACATCATTGAACACTTTTGCTGGGGAACGAGGCGGCTTCAAATTTTTGGGCGGGATACCACAATTAGACCCGGCTGGCTAACCATAGGTAAGAATATATCCATGAAGATAAATGAATTCACACACAATTTTATATGACGTTAATCAAAGAGCCGAATTCAATATTATTATTATTTATTGCAATTTAATATCTGTGGTAGTATGGCAATAAACTGACCAAAGATCCGATAGGTAAATTAACACCAAACAAAAAGATAAGAATGAAATCCATGTAGATAAATGAATTGTCTTTAATTGTTGAGACTAAAAACTTTTTTTTAAATTACTATTTGATATTTATGGTTATTCTAAGTAATTATAAGTGAACAAGAGACCCAATTTTCAAATCATAAGACCATCCAAAATCATAAAGATATTTATGGAACTTCCATTCAATATATATTGTTCATTTTCATAATCCATAATTGCAGAGTCCATTGATTTATGTTTTTTTATTGCAATTAGATATTCTTGATATTTTATTATTAAAAAGTGTCAGCATGTCTGATTTTGATTTTGAACATGAACCATACCTATATATTTAGTAAGTGCATATTTTTTATTAAATGGATCCCTTATAGTTAATAAACATAATTTAAATTAAAGACGATTAATATTTACATATGTAAATTTATAAACCATGAGCTCCATGTATTTCAATTAAATATAAATGAATGGAGCGATTTTTTGTTGTGACAGCCTGTTCGTGAGAGGGCAGGTCAGTAGTCTTGATGTAATAATTAATGGACAATATTGTACGTTTATTAAATCCACAATTGTAAAGGACTAAATCAGGATTATTTAAAAATTGGGTGTTTTTGTGTCCGCTGTGATTTATATCAAAACTGTACAGCAAAGTCAATTTCGAATCTGAACACCAACTGATGTTTGATGTTTATAAAAAAAATATGTGATGACTATCTATCGACAGGTTTTCGAACGTCGATATCTTTTTGTTTTATAAGCAATTTTTGACGTATTTATGCATTGGAGAATATTTATTATCATTTGAATTTTAAAAAATTCTTTTTTGGAAAGAAAGGTTTGCATTTCTAAATCGTTTTCAAAGACCTTAAGGGTTTTGTATGTTCTATAGTGGTATACAAATATATCAGGTTACTTTTAAAAATATGGTCTTTTTCAGACAAGTATTCTACAATTTGAACTTTTCTAACAGAACTAGTTAAACCAAAATAAATTTAAAAGGATTCTTTGACTGGTAGTATCGGTGAATCCATTTGCTTCAATGGATAAAGAGACTTCAAACAATGGAGGGGTAAAAGGATATGTTACTCCAACTTGTAACTCTGATGAGACTGAGGCAGTTGTACATAAATAGTGATATATGAACATGGTGATTTTTTATTTCAACTAAGTCATTTCAAAGGATTTTGTAAATTAATATACTGTGTGTTTATGTTCAAACGTCAATGACCATGAGGTAAGTGATGCCTCATGGTTTGGGTTTTATGAATGCAGTCCACATATAACGAAACAAATTAAAATCAAACAAATTATAGTGATGAGATGTTTATTTAGTACTATATTTATGTTATAAATCATATATATATACAATGTGCTAGCAGTACCTGCAGCATTGGCGAGAGGCAGTAACTGGCTTCAGCATCCATGAGGTCTCATGCGGTAGTAAAAGGCATACCATTCCTCTCAGCATCGTGATTTTTAGGTGTGAAGAAAGAACGAAATCGTGTTTTTCGATCTTTATTGACTTTACATATCAAGTCTGGCAACGTGTTTGCTGGAGGGATCTATCTTGGATACACAGATATCAACTCCTTTATTGGCGACGGAAAAGAATTTCCTATCTTATTGCTCATCTGCCAAATATAGTTTTATTATTGGCATTATTCTGCACTTTATCGTCACTTTGATTATTCAGATCTATTATTCTCTTACTCAATCTTTGACCATTATTTCTGTTTTTCTCGACAAATCTCTTCTTGGTCGTGTTTACGAAATTTGGTGTTGTATTTTTTCTCTGAAGATAATGGCGTCAAAATGGTAATGTCGGCCTTGGCCCCTGATCAACAACTACTGGGTTCTTTAAGGACAATGTCAGAGATCTTGTATTTTTATTACATGTACACAGTAGGAATGTGGACTTTTAGACTCTTGGTGACGTGTTTTTTTCCTTCTCATCTAACTCATGACAGCTGCCGCCAATCAATTTTCAAAGCTCTTATCTTTTCATAATAAGAATGGTAAAAAATATCTCTTTTTATTTTTCGAAGGGTTTTCCGCATGCCTTAATTTCTAAATTGATAATACTAACAGTAGGAGGCACCTATCAACCATAGGCAAGCTTAGTACAGGTAGTTGCAATTTTATTGAAAAGTGTCAATTGTCCAATGACAAAAATATATATTAAACGTACAAAAATATTTTATCTTATGATTGTTTTTATAAATTTCTAAGGATATTTAAATAAAGAAGCAATGCCTTCAATTTGTTATTAGTTGTTAAGGTATATAAAATAAACAGTAGTTGGACACTAAACCACCATTAGCCAGCGTTATTATTATTTAAAACTAGCGGACGATATCCGGTGCAGCCGGAGATTTTCTGGGAATGTCCAGTTTGATCTAATATTTCCTTTACACCACAAACTTATCCATAGAAAAGCTTATCAATATATTATAACTAATATAGAGCGCCGAATAACTTTTTATTAGAACAATCATCCACTCAAAAATAATTCTTAGCAATCTAAAATCTTCCACATAAAATGTTGTCAAAATATAACCCAACATTATCAAGAAATCGTAGTTGTTGTTGTATATATAAATAAACGAATAGAAAACTTATTTTTCCGAGAATAGCCAAATACTCCATAAGAAGCCTATATCCTTCAAGTCAAAGATAATTTTGTACAATTCTAACATGATAGTTTAAGAAATCGCAAAAAATGTTTTTTTAATATAATAACATGGCGATAATGCATTTTCTGATAAGTCGATAACCATTACAACATTCCTGAGCCCTCAAAATAAGTCGATGAAAAATTCGTCAATAAATCCTTGGAGGAGTCAGGAAAACGAACAGAATTCTTATTTTATTAGTATAGATAGGTGTGTGTAATTGTATCGAGAGCTTCAAGGGACACTATAAAATGTAAAAAAAAGAGAATTTAGTTACCAACACAAAAAACTCGGTGTTATTGGTTTATATTTCTCTAACTATCATAAATGGCATCCCTGCCAATGATAATAATAAACTTTTGGCTTATTTTTTATAGGTTAATGTTGCTTTTTTCAATTCAATCATCACTTATTTTGGTCGCATTGTTGACAATATTTTTGAAAATTAAAGCATTATATTTTCCCTTCTCATATTTCAGGTCCTGAATTAACCATGTCAAACTTTGACCCCGCCATTTATAGCTCCTACTTTGAAAAGGGCTCGACCTCAGGCTGCACAGAGAAGATCGAGTCCCTTCGCCCAAGTCCCCTACACCCAAAACCGGAAGCAGGGGCCGGGGTCGTGGCCGAGGACGAGGCAGAGGGGGTGAACGGGGAGGCGGCGGCGGCGGGAGGAATAATCGTTGAGTCTTTGCATTTCAAATATTTTATAATAAAAAAACATAATGTTATATGTCTCTTAAATATTTAATTTAAAAAAAGTGTGAAATGGGGATATTTTGTCATGGTAAATTAAATCACAAAGTAATATTATTCCACACATTTTTATTAAAAAAGAACTGTTCAAGTTGTTCTATAGTTCTTTTATTTGGGAGGAGGGGGATATGGTCATTAGGGGGTATTATAGAAACCTAATATTAAGATATCAAAATTTATCCCCCCGCGAAAGTTGCGTCATAAGAAACTAAATGATCGTAGAAAAAATGGATTTTGGTATTCTCAACCATGTGAGGGAGTTACTGTATGAAAATTAAGATGTGAAAAGCAAACGTATTTAAAAATTAACTTAAAAACATCAAAAAGAGTACCCTCTTTCTTTTCCTTCTTGAAACTATAAAAGAACTGTTGTAGGAGCCGTTATTTAAAAAATGGTTGGTGCGTCAGCACTTATGTTCATTTATTGGCACTAAATATTATTTGACAAAAATTGCAAAAAATAACCAAAGTCAAAAATTGATCATAACTAATTTTGTAAAAGTAATTTTTTTTCAAAATAAGTAATAACAAAAAAGTTTTGCTTCATAACGAAACCTTTGAACGCAATTTGGGGGGGGGGGGTAAGGGGGGGTCAACCAAAATCCATTTTTCTACGATCTTTTAGTTTCTTATGACGCAACTTTCTCGGGGGGATAAATTTTGATATCTTAATATTAGGTTTCTATAATACCCCCTAATGGTCATAGTGAATATATAGAAGTTTTGTATGGTAGCGCTGAATATCAGGGTATTCCTTTGCTCTCTCGGCGAGTAAAATAACTTGAAAAAGAGTGAGACTTCATGTTATTGTCATGAAGTATTTCATGTTACTATCATGAAGTATGAAGAGTGATGTTGTCACATCAGTCTGCACTGATAAAAATGAAAAACTATGATCTTTTGAACATAAAACTAAATTAAAATCTTTAAAAATATTATTATTAGCTGGCTCAGAATATAAATAGCTTATAAACAAGAGAGATGAGTAAGTATTGGGGTGTCCTCCTTGCATCTAAATTGCATATTGTATATATTTTCAAGAGATGCGACTTTGGCTTAACCTAATCCGAAATCATAACAAAATGCATAGAATAGCTTTTAATGAAATATAGCATTGATTAACGTATAAATCAACTTCATTTTGAATTGTTCTTGAAATCCAAATAAAAATTCATTTATATGTTGTGACGTCACGTTAGTTTTGTCAACCAACGCTAGGAGACAAGTACGGAAGACTGGTTGAATCATAAGATATATTTTTTTTCGATACCTGACTTTAGCAGTCGACTACAGCAATATAGGTATATTAAGACTCATGCTAATTAAACTTCATATGTATTTGACCCCAATGAGGGCATCTAGTCTTATATTATCCGTTTTCCTTAAGTGCGTCTATAAATTTGCTTGAAAGGTTCATTTTAATAGAATGAAACTCAATTCATAGATTGAATTCAGTAAAAAATTGAATAAACCATAAACTTTCTCTTATTATGATTATATCCTATCCCAGATATACTGAGGATGTGTATAGCTAAGTTTGCAGAGATGAAAACACTCATAATGGATAAGTTATCCCACAAAGTTATAACATTAAATAAGATTTAGTTATATCTAACCACTACCCTGACTGCCATCTTGGTGATAATTTGTTTTTTCGTTAAATGCATCGGCAGCCCAATTCAAATATATATTTTATCATAAATGAGCACCTTGTTTTGATTTAATGCCCATGTTTTTTTTGTAAAAGTCAATAAGAAAGGATATTTATTCAATTGAGTGTGCTAAAAAATACTTAGTTTTGAAGATTTTTCCTTGCATTTTAACTATATAAAACATTCATAAGTTGACCGTAATAGTTTGTATTTCTGCTTTTATTCATTGTCCCATAAGATATATATATATTTTTAACAGTTCTGATAAATTAATCGAAAAAAAGCTTTATTGTCCGCTTCCTGACATAAATTAATTTATAATAATATGTTATCAAATATGGGTCTTTGTATTTATTTGTCCTCGAGGAGAGACTCTGAGAACATCCAGTCCCAAGAGCTTCGTGATCCATTCGAAAGTTGCTCAGGGTATTGATAAGACCGGCCAGCTTTCTTTGGCCGTCCATTTGCTCCTCCAGCCAAGTGCCGGTGAGCCAGTCTCCCGTCAGATAGTCTTCCTTCCCATCCGCGCTGCAAGCGTCCACGATCTTTTGATGGAACCCGACACCTTCTTCTCCATTAAAAGGGAGTCTCGGAGTGCCTCCAGGCCGTCACTCCAAGAGTACTTTTCCAAAATGGGCTTGATTTCGCGTCAAAGAGGGCAAGGCTATCATCCCCTCGGTGTCGGAGGTACTCGATGAACTTGAGGCCATGCTGCCGCTCCTCATCCGCACTCTCCCAAAAGAATTTGGCGAAGCCCTGAGAATAAAGGTGGAGGGGTGAATGATGAGAATAAATATATGGAAGTAGATTTATTGTACCGTACCGATGTTTTTCTTCTTTGATAAAACTACCGAATACCTCTAATGATGGCATGGTATCTGTTAATCTACATTGATAGATTCAAAAGTGACTGCGAACCTTTTTCATATCAAAATATTGTTTAATTAAATGATTACCTCCGCCGAAGGAGGTATTGTTTTCACTGGCGTTGGTTTGTTGGTTTGTCAGCAGGATAACTCAAAAAGTACCGAACGGATTCGGATAAAACTTTGTGGAGTTGTTAGAAGTGCCAAAAGACAAGTGGTTAAATTTTGGCATCTCTGAGTGCAGAATTAAGATGCAAAATGAGCTAAATACTAATAATATTTCAAGTTAGCCTACTCTGCCAATAGATGTCGCTATGCTGTGAAATCGGGTGCCGGGAGCGTCTTCCTCTCGGAATTTCCGTCGAGGGGACCGCCCAGTCGTGACAAATCCGCCTCGGAAGGCTCATAAGGACCCCCGTGACGGCGGAGGTTTGCACTCTCTGAGTGTATATATGCCTCTAGTTATTTATGTTGATTATAATTTAAGTTGGATGTTGCCCACATTAGAATCTTGATTCTCAAAAATGAAATGCATTTTATAGTCCACTGATATCAACACAGCTTCAATGGTAAATTTGAAAAAAAAATCTACACTTACATATTGGTCACAGCTTGCTAGAAACTAAAGTAAGGTTATTATACCGAATTATAGCATTCCCAGGATTTTTACATAATATATTTTAATTTTATATAATGAAAAGTCCATGATAATTCAAGGGTGTTCATTCGTATCTTAATTTAGTTTTTCATAATTTTGTTATCACTATATATGATTTATTTATATAGTATTTTTTTTTGGCTTGAAACACGTTTTTGATATGCTTATATCATTACTTAAAGATCCAATTTTCTATAATTTTGCTCCTTCCCAATAAGAACTCAATATTTCGGGGGGCTTTAATTTACATTTCCGGAATTATTGGATTCTGTTAATATCAAAATATATAACTATTTTTGTTTCAAATTAATTTTGTTTAATATTTGCTTTAATGTCCAAATAAGTTTATTAACATTGGATTATTATATTTTTAAAAAAATACCTCTTATAAACTTCTCATATGCTTAAAAAATATCATACTAGCTGCTTCAGCTCAGTATATATCCTCTCGAGAACCGATTGGATGTCATAGTGCTTCACAAGAGAAATAATACTCTACCTTCCATCCATAGCTTTAAACGAAACAAAAAATTTGTGCAAGTTTTTAAAGAATTTTGCGAAAAAAAAAATATTAGTAAATAGTTTTTAAAATTGTTACACTTTTAGATATATTAAACCATTATGTTTGTATATGCATTTTATTCAATTTACTTTGACCTATGGCTTTCGATTTATTAGAACCCCTATGGAAGCCTCCCTTGTCATTACCTTTAGATTAACCGTATCCTGTTCGAAGTAAGCCGCCATGGCCAAGTACTGAAGGGAGGCCTTGAATTCCATTCGAACCTGGTCGCGCAGGGTAGAAATGCAGGAGTTATGATAATTGGTGGGGTCTGCGGGTGAGGCCTTCCCCTTGGGATCTGTGAGAGGCCCAATGTTGCAAGAGCCCATGGCTCCAGCCGCGAAGAGACTCAACAGAACCAGAAATCGCATACTGATATTCCTTGAACTACCACAAAGGACTAGACTAGCAATCACATCAGTTTGAAATTTACCTTTGTCGTCTATAAGATAAGTGAGTTATCATCATCGCCTGTGGGTATGCACATAATGTTTGTCCACTGAATATGTATGCCTTCTTTAAGATAGCAGAAGGCCCTGAGACTGAAGTCCATAGATACATATAACTCTTATCTTCATTTTTTCAGTCTTTTTAAAACTTCTTTGATTATGGAGAACATTGTGGACCTTGGCTTTATATTTTTGGTAAATATTGAGGTTTGTGGGTTAAAAGGAATGCAGTAAAAATATTTTTAACAAACTACCCTACAAATTTGTGAGTTCCTTTGTATTTGAATCTTTGGAAATTTATTAGTATCACAATTATGAATAAAAATGTATAATATTTTATAATTATCTGTTTGATGATTTTTTTTATTCCTACATAAATAGTCACTGGCAGTTAACCGGATATATACACCAGTATTATATATATATATCTCGGAAACGACCGGGTACCCGGCTCGGCCCGGGTCCCGGCTGTTTTTGAGCGTACCGCCCGGTGTCCCGGTCTTTTTAGACACCGGGCTGGGAAATCAAGTTTTTCTTTCGTTTGTCATTCATAAATTTTATTTAGAAAAGGATTACTATAAAAAGCGAGGACTTTTTTATAGAAAGGAATTTTCGAAATACGAAACGTCATCACTTTTTTTGGAGATTCTTTTCTAAAGAAAACCTCATCACTTTTTTGGAAATTTCCACTTCAGAATGTGAAGGAACGAATATAATATATATGTCCCGGCCCGGTTTTGGCCCGGCCAGAAAAAAAAACTGTAATTAAAGTATTTTTGTGTCTACATTACAATATGCATTTATAAATATAATTATATCATAAGACATCCCTTGAATTCAGAATCTTCTTTTTCTTAAAGTTCATCACAAGTACGGAAGGGGGATTCAAAGTTGCAAAGTTAAGACTACAAGACACTTTCATACAGTAATGATTAAGGATAAATCCAGAATCTTCTTCCAGTGCGTTAAAGCGTATTCAACTCTCAATGCTGGGGGCGGTGGTTCTAATACTTCAGAGAGGAGATGGTCAATTTTGGTCATCCTCATTGATGAAATCCTATGTTCGATAGATTAATTGGCACGCTAGTATGCTTATTTATATTCAGTCGGATGCAATTCTATCGAACCAAATAGGATAAAAAATCTTCTTTTTCTTTAAGTTCATCACAAGTACGGAATTCAAAGTTGCAAAGTTGAAAACTCCAGGACACATATCATGCAGTAATGATTAAAAATGCATATTTTACAAAATTATGACTTGTTCTTAAACTAAGAAGTTCAATTCCCTCGTCACCGTTAGTTCTTAAGGCTTATTTCAAATAAAATGACTCCTTTAGTGACCGTAGAGATACATCTATGTCAGTTACCATAGACAGCTGTTTTTATAATCTTTTAACTTATATATTCACGTTTTAACTCATTTTATACTTGATAGATATGGATTAAGATATAGTTTTAAGGTTAGGTCAGCCATGATGCCAAATTTTTTACATTAATATGTTTATTTTAATATATTTCTATAACATAATGGCATCGTTTTGATGAAGCTTTGAATAAGAAAAAATATATTTATTTAATAAAAAGGTCATTAGCATCCGAGACACACCACCAAAAAAGCTTAAATTATATTTATCAATAGAAGGATTATATTTTGTAAGCGAGAAGACCAGCTTTCAAACTGGTTCGGTATCCCTCCTGATATGTTTCAAAGACTATTTCATGGAAGCTGCTGACAAATGGTTTGGAATGTCTATTTGAGATTCTAAGATATTGCATGTTTAACGTGAACCGTTTTTATTGTTTTAAATAGTATGTGTGGATTTATTTTCAAACCATGTCCAGGTATTACGTTTTATAGTTCGAAGAAACAAAATTTAATGTAATCGTTCAATAAATAAAGTGTTTAATTTAAAGTGGTACCTGATGTTTGGCTACTATTTTTACTTCCTAATCTACATCAAATCATCAGATAAATAATGCATTTATCATAATTAATAATGAAACAAAACATTCATTATTTGTTTGTATTAAAAGTTTCTTTGAATAATTAATTTTAATTGGTGATTTTGATACTTCGAATAAAATATATCGTAAATAATATTCAATGAAACCCATAAGGACAGATGTTTAGTTTTTTTAAGGATGACATTCTTATAACGTTATTTTCTATTATTCACGCCTTTTTTCTTTTAAACAATCACAATCGATTAAAATGTTTGTTATTCTTATAATGATTTCTTCTCTTTAAGAATAAATGTTAGACGCAAGAAATAATATACAATATTTCAACACTTGATCATATCACTTGTCCTTGGAAGCTTCAAGAAAATAAGTTAATTGTTCACCCATGTGAAATTGAATCAATGACAAAAAAAAAAAACAAAAACAATTCCAGTCTGATGGAAAAATATACTTTTGTTTCAGTATGGATTGGACTTTCATCTTTGATGACCTGTGATCAGGATATTCTTCTAAGCCTATAGGTAATCAAATACAAATCGAAAAAGATAAAGTGAAACAACTGGAGGAGATGTGAAGCTTTGAACTCAAGAGGACTTTGCTAAAATATACTTTATCCGCGTAAATATTTTAAGAATTTATACAACTTATTTTAACAATAATTCCAATTTTTAAATGACTTACATAAAGACCTATGTCATATTGTCTATATATCATTATTAAAACGGCTCTAACAAGTCTATTATACATTAAATATTACATTTTTCTGTAAATATTACAACTATTTTAATATAAATAACAACTATTTAACATATAATAGTGTTATTTATATCAAGATTGTCTTATAATGTATAAGACAATCGAACATTGTCAGGAGGCGAAACCCCGCCCTTAAAATTGAGAGGGTAGCACGCTTCTACAAAGCCCTCTAACAAATTTGCACGTTTGATATCACTTAAAAATACAAAAAAATATCATTTTTCTCACATTTTATTTTTTTTTTCTTGGCCAACAGGCATATTTATATTTCAAACAAAACAACAAACAAGACATATTATTTAAAAAACTTGAAAGAACATTTGGGTAAAAACATCATTTCTTACGACATGTATCCTTTAAAGCTTTATGTGGAGTTTAACCGTTGATAAAATCCCGAAATATCGGTGCATGATGCACTTCTCCTTGCATATAATACATGCTGTGTTTTTGTAATTATAGAATTTATAAAACGTTCATCGAGTCCAACATAAAGGCTATAAAGTCACTTCTCTTGGTTGATAAAACTTAAATTGTCGATTAAAAGATCAGAAACAGATTATATAAAGGACCAAGATGTGCAGTATATAAAAGTGGTCACTGGACTCACTCTCCGTACGGCAAAAAAAAGAACATTTTATTTGATCTTGCGTAAAATATTTGTCTCGCACTTCGAGTGTACCAGAGAGAACACGGTATTTAAACCATTTTCTGATGACAACAGCATATCACTTTTTATCACACCTATAGCTTCTCACATTTAGTTAATTTTCTAAAATCAAATTGGAAGCTTGTTAAAACTTGAGTGCAAGCCTTTTGGAACTCCTGATTTTTCTATTTTGTTTTTAATATTGCGCTTCTATTCCATTTAGTAATAAACGGCTTTGATATCTTCAAAAAAAAGTTGAACCGGTGTGAAAACTGGGGTTTTATTCAAACAAAGACGAAAATGATACCCAAATATGTAAAAAATAAGAAATGGAGTTGGGAAGTTAATTAATTTGAAAATAAATCAAGATGTACTTTTAAAAAAATAAAACCTGTTGACGTTAAACATGAAATATCTTAGAGTCTCAAACAGACCTTCCAAACCATTTATTAGCAACTTTGATGAAATAAATTTTGAACATATCAGGAGGGACACCGAACAATTTGAAAGCCTGTCATCTCGCTTTGAGAATATACCCTTTTATTATTATATTATTATATATATATAAGCCTTTTGGTGGTATTTATCTGATGCTAAGTACCTTTTATCAAATAGTTATTAAAAAATCAAAGCTTCATCAAAACAATGTTAATATATAAAATAAATACACTTCAATAAACATATTAGTTTAAGATTTTAGCATCACGGCTGAAACAACCTTAAAACTATATCAATCAAGCATAAAATCAATTCAAACGTTACTTTAAAAGTTTAAACGACGATAATTTAAAAAAATGTAACAAATAATGCGTCCTTTTATATAGGGTTATTCTTCAGGGCAGTAAATTTCATTTATGTATCTTTTCAACTGCCCTAAATAGTTTTACTCTGTTTCCTAGATATAATTTTAGTGTATTTTATTCTTACATTGTATACATTTTTCACAGATTACCAAAAAAAAATAGTTTTTAACCGGAAAAAATCCTTTTGCTTTTTTTAAATCATTTAAAAAATAATAAACAATCATACTTGTGTCTTTGAGATGAATAAAACAGAATTGTGTCGACCGAAAGTGTTGCAGATGACTTGTTCATGAACGCAAATTACTAATGTGTATAGCTAACTACTCATAAAATGTTATATTAAAGCAGTAGACTTATGTAGTACCTAATATGAATCATACACTGTAAATTTTGATAATTGACATTTTGTTCCTATAAATTTGGTTTGAGAGTTGCAATTATATATTATTATACGACATTATTCATGATTTGAACGTTTAAGCGCCCTTGCTTTCTTTTCGGCTTTCTCTTTTTCTTATCCTTACGTACACTCAAACGAAAAACACAAACTCAACATATACTTTAATAATCCAAAGAAACACTTCAGATCCTGAGTGAAAAATGCATCCCAACGTTTACTGGGCTCAAACGGAGAAAGAAATATATCTCAAAGTAGCATATGCGATCTTCTGGGCTCTCCGGACATCTGCATTGAAGAGGAGGAGATCGAGTTTCTGGCCCTTGCCCAGAGTAGCAGCAGCAGTAGTGGTGGGCTCAGCGCTATGACTTTGTTATTGAGTTCTTTCTTCCTATCGACGCCTCGAGCTCTTCTTATGTCATTCGGGAGAGGGAAATCAAGATCAACTTGCCAAAGAAGGAGCCGGACTGGTGGCCACGGCTCCTTCATGAGCCCAAGAAACTCAAACTGGCTTAAAATTGACTTTGATAATGGAAGGAAGAGGAGGATCACTCGGAGGAGTCTTCTGAAAATGAAGGGGCTAAAGAAAAGGATCCCGTCTCTTCAGAGGACTTTCTTCGATCAAAGGTAAGGCTCACTATATGTAGATATTGAAATAGGAGACTTCCTGTGCCTATTTGATTCGATAGAATTGTATTATCCGATGGATATGAAAGATCATTATGCGTGTAAATTAGTCACTCGAACCTAGGATCTTATCAATGAGGTACACGAAAAAACGAATATTCCCTTCCAGAGAGGAGTCAAACCTGCACCCTCAACATTGAGAGTT
>CP045901.1:17725626-17769512 GCA_013387185.1 Caligus rogercresseyi
GTATACAGAACAGAAGCAAAAACAGATTCAATATAAAATAATACCTTCGTTCTGGCCGACTTGGCCTGCTTCATAAAGAAATAAATATTCCTCAGAGAGGAGAGAGAATAGTGATAACAAGGAGCTTGAACTCAATTGCACCCTTCAGACATTCTCCCTTTCACACCGCCCAAAATATCCTCAACTTTACATCTCTAGTCATGATGTCCATGTGCCACAAAACAAACAATAAAAAAAAACACATCATCAAAAAAGGGCACATTTCTCCAGAGGGCAAAAGGGCAGGTGCTCTAGCACCACCTAGCTTTTATCTGTGCACGTGCCTGATTTGTAAAAATTGATTTCATCCGGGGGGGCCCTCGGAGACAAAATATCATTTTGACCTTATCGTTCATATTATGGAGATCCAATATTTTGTCAGATGAAAAATAAAATGATTATAGTTAATCGCAAGTTGACAAAAAATATTGTTTTATCGTTTATTCAAGTTAAAAATATGGTCATCGCAAGTTTAAGAAGAGTTAATCACAGAAACCGCTAGTAATATCCATAAAAATATTCTAGTTTAGGACTACCACAATATTTATATCCCTTAAAGTCCACTTATGTTGTTAATAACTATGGTTTCTTTATGACAAAATTGCATAATTGTTTTAATTGACACCTTGTTCCTAATATCGGTCAAACATTTAATTTCATCTTTATGAAAAGACATTGCAAAGTTATAATGTAAGGAAATCAAAGAATGAAATTTATAGAATAGTAAAAATTAAAATCAATCAAATAAAAATATTTATATGACCGATAATAGGAACATAGGTTTCAAGCAATCATGGAATTTTGCCACAAAGAAAACATAGTTAACTTCATAAATGGTCTTTTGGATGACAATATTAGTAACGGGGGGTAGTCCTAAACTAGATATTTTTATGGATATTACTAGCGGTGATCAACTCCAAACCATCTACCTGAGATTAGATAATCATTTAGAGAACCCTTTAAAAAACACAGATTCGCTTGATGTGAGAGCTTCTACTTACAAGAAAAATTTCATATTGTTTTAGCAAAAACTAAATCGAAAATAATAACATTTATTATTACTATATTATATATATTTACGGCTAGATATAGCCCTTATTATTCTTTTAAATTAACAATGATAAAACAGACTTGGAATATCCAGGGTGATGTTAAAATAAGGCTTCTGCAGAAATGTCCATGCGAAAAAACCTATTTCCTTAATGCTTCTTCCATTCGTTCTTCTCATAGTCATAGTCTGAAGTAAATCCAGTCACTGGATTGACACGATTCGCAATCATTCTCTCAATCTGAGCCTTCATAAAGGCTTCATCCGTCAGAGTCTCTGGAATATCATCATAGCCTATCAAAAGAGAAATCATATCAAATAAAAAGTCATGCCGCCTCCTTCATGCCAAACCATGGACTACTTTATTCAGGACAGGACACTGCGCTCACACGGGTCCTATGTACCGGTTTTTGGAATATATATATATATATATATATATCTTTATAGTGTTTTTTATATATAAACACAATAAAAATATATTCCAAAAAGAGGTGAATAGGACCCATGTGAGCGCAGTGTCCTGTCCTGATTTAAGTAGTCCGTGGCCAAACTCACAGAAAATAATGGCCGCGATGTAGATCCAAGCCGCGAGGCTTGCAAATAGAAGTGAAATTCCAATGCTTTCCTTCCATTCTGGATCAGGAGCCTCTAGTTCAGCGAGGGTCTGGCAAAGGAAGCTCGATAGAGCTCCTTCTTCTCCTTAATGGACATCTTGCTCCAGTCGCCCAATTCTTTTTTCTTCAAGGCCTAGGAGAAAGAGTCAAAGAATGATCAATATTTAATGTTTTTTATTATGACTAAACAGTTCCTCAGGGTTATCTTACGAGGATTTCGGTGTGTCTTCCTTGAAGCGGATGGCGGATAGGGTGCAACGATGTAGTCCATGTACATTTCCTCTCCGGCCACTCCATAGCCAACGATTTCCCGAGTGCCGATGTCGCACTGAATGGGAAGATGAGCCGTGTTGTCCCGGGTGATGACCTGTGCTGCGCCACCAGCCATGGTGCGGTGCTGAAGGAGGTTCAACCACGCCTTGTGGGCGCGAAGGGATCGTCGAAGGGCCATAATGGTGTCTTAGAAGCTGAGGATGAACAGTCGAGAAGAGGACTTTGCACACAAGACACAGCAGCTACTTCACTATAGAAGGAAAAAAGGAAAAATAAAGAACTAATCGCAGCTGATTCCGTATAGCTTATAGCCAAATCCTATCCAAGCATTAACGAACAAGCACTAAATTAGAGAAAGAAAGAAATTGACGACTTAAGACCAATGACGTCATAACGCCTTATAAATCCATTCTTATTTTGTAAAAAGCAATTGCTACTCATGACCTCATTGGTAGTTTCATGACGTTTCTTATTTTTTAAACACTCCTTTAACTTCTTTCATCTCCTATCCCACTAAAATTGCAACTGCTTCTATAAAATGGAGGCCACCGTAGCGATTTTGTGAATGTATATTACAGATATTTCATAAGATATATTTCTTAGGAAGGAACTTTATCTTTTATAATGACATTTGTTGCGTACATTTAATATATCGTCATAAATTATGAGGATACAAGGCTCTCCAGTCATATATTTTTGGCGTGTAGCAAACGCATTCCCTCGCTCACAGGGCCCTTAATGCTTGTTGTAATTGGTGAAATCTCACTTTGTACTTTCTTTAAAAAATGAGAATGTTTTAACAAAATGATTATAAAATGAGTTTTATAGATCATCCACATTTATAAGATTGAGAGAGAGAAAGAGAGCTGGGTTGATTGAAGCGCTAAAGTACTTCAACGCTTTAGGTTGATCTACGTTGAAAGTACTTTTGAATGGATTTGAAACATAGAGATATAAAGATATAGAGAGCTGATTCCTTCAATAGCAGAGAAAGAGCGTTCTGTTGTTTCTGTGTGTTCAAAATAAACAAAGTAATTTATACTACGTCATCGTAATCATAGAGATTGAATCTATCTCTATGATTACGATGACGTAGTACAAATTACTTTGTTTATTTTGAACACACAGAAACGACAGAACGCTGTTTCTCTGCTATTGAAGGGAATCAGCTCTCTATATCTTTATATCTCTATGATTTGAAACGGCAAAAGTAAATAAAAGCTAAAAGAACGATAATATTTATGAACAATGTTGTCAAAATGGTGGGTTTGGATAATTTGATTTTTAGTTTTAAACGTTTTTCGTTAGAAATCCATATCTTTGTACATCAATGACGGCATATTTTAATGTAATAACTTTACAGGGATACATTATGTCACAAGTGTATAGTTTACACATCAAATTATCATGGCTTATTTAAAGCAAATCCCTGGATTTTATGGTATGATATGTTGTTTAAGGCATGTTACAATTGGACATTTTTTTAAATAAGTACAAGTAAGAATAAGCTAAAACGGTTTTAAGGCCCTATACGGTCAAATTTTAATTAAAAACACGTTTGGAATTGAAAGTTCAAGGGAAATATAAATAATTTTAAATTACTGGTTGATAAATTTATTAAAAATTTATTTTATGTACCTTGGTATCAACAAAATAGGAATATTTTAAAGCGAACTTTGTAGGAGTATTAAGTATATTTTATGTTGTATCAAGAAACTATAATAGTTATCAGTTCGAACCAACGTATAGAGTAAAATGGTTAGCTTCAATATTATTAAAAAATGTAATTTATACATTAGTTTGGTTAATGTCCATTATGAATAGTATATATAAAACCAAATTTTCAATCTAAAATCATGGTATCAAAAATCATTTACCTACAACAGCGTTCCTTGCGGTCATGTATTGAAGTACAAACAATAACATTTCATTGAAGTAAATTATTTCTCCAGAGATCATGAAGCTGGTAATTGGACTTAATTAATCACCCCCATGAATAATGAATAACATCTCCCCTCATATTTCCAGTACTGCCTCAGCAGCACAGCCAACAAACCCTGCTATGTCCTTAACTTTAAGGGCGTCCGCATCATGCTCGACTGTGGACTGGACCTCTCACCGGCCCT
This sequence comes from Caligus rogercresseyi, assembly GCA_013387185.1. Lineage (NCBI taxonomy): Eukaryota > Metazoa > Arthropoda > Copepoda > Siphonostomatoida > Caligidae > Caligus > Caligus rogercresseyi. The sequence continues at coordinate 17,729,727 of CP045901.1, forward strand.
GCATTACCTCCCCATACCCCTGGTACACAGCCAAAAACTATCCAATCTAGCCAATTTTATCCCAGGAGTGGATCATTTTATTGAAGGAGTGAGTCAATTACTTCATATTTAGATATGAAGGAGCACCTCATTTCATTATTATTTTTAGGAGCTGAAGGATTGCAATGGGAAGGTCTTTGTGGACTCAACTCCAGAGTTCTGCACGCCTCACTCTGGCCTCTTTGACTTTGCGGATGTTGACGTTATTTTAATATCCAATTATACGTCCATGCTGGCACTTCCCTATGTGACAGAGGACTCTGGCTTTAAGGGGATTGTGTATATGACAGAGCCCACTCTGCACATTGGGCGGCTATTCATGGAGGAGACCATTGAGTATATGGAGCGTACGGCTCGAGCCCCGGGTTCTTCTAGTGCCTCCTGGAAGGATCTTTTGGCTTCTCTTCCTCCCCCACTCTGTGACGCATCCAACCCACGCTCATGGAAGAAAATATATGATAAAGCCACAATGGAGTCCTCGTTGTCAAAAGTTCAACTCATGGGCTACTCAGAGAAAAAGGACGTCTTCGGAATTCTCACTGTGAGCCCTGTTAGCTCCGGATATTGTCTGGGTTCCAGTAACTGGATCATCAGCTCGGGGTTTGAGAAATCGGCTACGTCTCTGGGTCTTCCACGCTGACGACGCATCCTCGTCCTTTGAATCAGGTGCCCCTACGAAATGTTGACACCCTTATATTGAGCTCCCTCACACAGACACCAACGCAAATGCCGGACCCCATGATTGGGGAGTTTTGTAAATCTGTCGTGGAGACGACGCGGCTTGGGGAAATGTCCTTGTACCCTGCTATCCCTCGGGATCACCTATGATCTCTTCGAGTGTCTGGCGGGCAAATGGACTGCACTGTGCCCATGTACTTTGTGTCTCCCGTGGCGGACTCATCGCTTGCATACTCTAATATCATGGCAGAGTGGCTCTCGACTTCCAAGCAAAATCGGGTCTATCTCCCGGAGGAACCCTTTCCCCATGGAGGGCTTGCGCGGAATGGACGGCTTAAAAGCTTTAGGACCATGCATGATGAAAACTTTAGTAATGAGTACAGACAGGTGATGAGAGGGGCTTTACACTAAAATTAAATACTTTATTCACCCTATTTCCATCGATTTAGTTGCATCCATTTAGATGTAGATAAACATTTTAATGTTAAAATTTGTTATTTGAATATAATCATTTTATCATTAAAATAAGTTATTTGGCTATAGATAAGAAAAATATTTATTTGAACATAGACAGAATATAGCATTAAAATTAGTTATTTGAACCATGAAGCGCCTTTTCAATTCAGTCTATCAAAAAGACCTTTTTTACTCGGTAGACGAACCTGTGCCCTTAACATTGAGAGTTGAATGCAGTTCCACTTAGCTTTTACGCTCCCCTATCTAATGATTTTTTTTAAATTCGTTATCAATATATTTAGGTGCAGCTTATAGTATTTTAATAGTTCATAATAAAATATAATAGCTCATCCTTTAATATAAATTTTAATTTGAACTAGAAGACTCAGAGAGTGCAAACCTCCGCCGATCCCCACCAAATGAATCACTTGGTCTTTTTGTCATTTGCCAATAGATGTCGCTGTGCTGTGCTCTCCTCTTTGAGAGCACAGCACAGCGACATCTATTGGCAGAGTAGGCTAACTTGAAATATTTATTAGTATTTACCTCATTTTGCATCTTAAAGAAGCACTCAGAGATGCCAAAATTTAATCACTTGTTCCTTTTGGCATTTCCAACAACTCCACAGTGTTTCATCCGAATCCGTTCCGCACTTTTTGAGTTATCCTACTGACAAACAAACAAACCAACGCCAGTAAAAACAATATCTCCTTCGGCGGAGGTAATGATTGTTATTCAGTTCCTTTAAAAATTAAAAATACAAAAGAGTATATTTTATAATGTATGTAAAGTTAGAGGGTTTTTTCTTAAGAGAACGTTACAATCAAATTAATTTTAATCTTACTTTCTAATATATGATATCCTCTTTCAGCCCTGTATCATGTTTTGTGGTCATCCAAGCCTTCGATTTGGCGAAGTAATTCACTTTATTGAGCTATGGGGCTCTAATCCAAACAACACCATCGTTTTTTACAGGTAAATTTGCTCATGAAGATCAATATCAATTTGAATAACCCTCCTTTTATATTTCATTTCACCTCCAAAAAAATCTTTTTCAGAACCAAGTTTTCCCTATGAGGCCGCCCTAGCTCCTTTTCAGCCCCTACACATGAAAGTAATCCACTGCCCTATCGATACAAGCCTCAACTTCAGCCAAGCCAAAAAACTCATCCGAGATCTCAAACCCGGAAGCATTGCAATCCCTGAAGAATACTCTGTACCTCCTTATCTTCTCCAAACCGAGCAGATCTCATCATAGAATCTGTACGTTAACTGATTCCATAATATTACATTTTTATTAATAGCTCAAAATTTCCTTATAATATTAGGAAACGTATAGCTTTTTTAATTTTTATGTTTTTTTTAAACCAAGGACTTAACTATCATTATTTTTTTAACAACATAATTTTCAACTAAATTGTTTATTTATTTATTTTATATAATATTTACCTTGCAGATACGATATCCTGTGGTAGTGAACTATTTAGGTGTTTTTTTGCCTTTATGGTTCGATTGAATTGCAGCTTCCGACAGGATATAAATAAGCATATAGCATTAAAATGAGTCACTCGAACCTAGGACCTTATCAATGAGGTAGACCAAAAATGGCCATCCTCTCTCGGTGGGATTTGAACCTGCGCTCCCAACATTGAGAGTGGACCACGCCTTATCCTGTGGTAGTGAACTATTTAGGTGTTTTTATTTTTTTAACAAGAAATTCATTCATATCAAAAACAAAATGCTTAAGGAAGAAATAGAGTGTAAAAATAAATATGCTTTTCAATTAAAAGTAGTTTCGAAAATGGAGGACATTTGACAATAAATCATTTATTCTATACTGGAAATATATTCCAAGCCACAACTTATTCCAGTTCCATCTTTTGTTGGATAGAAAAATGAACTCAAAAATGAATTATAGATTTGATATCATATTTCATCCATTTTTGAAGTAATCTTCATACAGAATGTTCATTAATTGATTTGCACCGGCGAGTATAATTTTAGTTTAAATAACGCTTAATGGAATATTTAATTCTTCTATTATTTTTCAAATTCTGATTTTTAAATGATATGATATAATAATATACATTTTGTAGAATGCTATTACATTTATACAAAATAACTCCCATTAGCATTATAGTTTAAAGATACTCTTCTCCCGTTTGGCCTTTTGTGACATCCATTTTAATTATAACCAAAAATATTTGGTTTTAAACTTTTTAAAGTGCCTCTTTATTTTATATTATCTATTTATAGGTTACTAAAATGAATAATGACAAATGATAATTTAATGTATAAATAATGAATAAATGTTTACGTTACAAAATAATCATAAGAATTAATATTTCATAATTATAAGTATGAAACATAGAATGTGAAGTACTCAATTGCTTATTAGATATTTTTTTAAATATAATACACTCAATTGTTTATTAGCAATTTCGGAATAAAATGTAAAATACTCCATTGTTTATCGCTAATATAAACGTACAAAAAATAATAACCTTAAGAAAAATGGCAGAGGAAGGGTAAAATATTATTCGTGTATTTTTTAATATTATTTTTTAAAGGTTAAGATGTTTATTTATTAGCTAAAATCTATACAGTGTAAAAAAATAAGAATACACTAAAAAGTAGGAGATTAAAAAAACACAATCTTAAGACAGTTACGTTAAACATAAATGAACATTATAATTCAAAATTACTGTCTAAAGATAAAACCATAATATAAAATGACTTATAAAGGAATAAACTTTATCAAATCGCCCGCTTTAATATTATTTTTTAGGACGTTCCCATCAAAACCATTGGTAAATATGAAAGCATCAAGCTCCCCATCCAAATCAAATTTGAGAAAATAAAGATAGAGCCCAGCCTTGCCTCCTCTTTGTATCCTTTTGAGCTCCGACCCGGTATATCCCTTGCCACCATAACCGGAGATCTCTCCGTCATTGACAACAAATACAAGCTCAAGGAAATCATCGAGAGCAAGCCCGAGATCGGAGGGTCCCGTAAAAGAAAGTATCGAGAGGTGAACCACATCTCCCTCAAGTCCCGACATCCCAAGGAATACCTCTTTGGGAAGCTGGACGTAAGCGCCTTCATGGAGAGGCTGACCTCAACGGGAGTGGCCGGGGCGAGGCTGGAAGACACGGGCTCAGGGACATATGTCATACACTTGGTAGGTATTCCAAGAGTAAAATAGTACTTGAATGAGCTCAACAGAACCAAAATATCATTTCTAGCTTACGTAACTGGCTCAAAAGTATTTTAAAAAACTCTGGTTTGAAACTGTCTGTTTCAAAGACCTTAGTACCCATTTGGAGCCTGACAATATTTTAATGTAATCTGAAAATTGGTTTTTCCTTTGATTTTTTCAATTGAAAGCGGGCAATGAACTTATAAGTTTATGGCCATAATATTGAAAATGGTTCGGAGGTTTCTTTTTTAGAAAACAATACTCATCCCGAATAGGAGATTTGCGGTTCATGATCAATGTGGATCTTTTATTAGAATCGGGTTCAAGATCGACATGGCAGAAGCCTCCGGACAATATCATCTCTTTAAGAAATAATAATAATATACCGATAATTTGATGCCTGAAGACCAAAACTTATTGTATGACTTTCAAATGACAAAGTAATATTCTCTGACTATGTAATTGCGACTGCAGTATTGCATATGCATACAGATATATTTATTTTTCTGTTCTTTTTTTTCAGGAGAGTGAGGGCTGTTTCATCAAATTAGACGGACACAAACCCGAAGTCTTCTGCGACGACATCCGAAGTAAAAATAAAATCCGTAAAAGAATCAAGGAAGCTCTTATAAATTGTATTAATAAGTTTTAATAATCCTTTGTACTGATTTATCGAAAATATATTTTTTATTATAATAAATGATATAATTATATGATTTTATTTATTTTATACGACAGCTTTATCCATTTTTACTTTGAATCTCCAAAGAAAGTATCAATTTTTATTTCATATTTTCTTTGAAGAACTCAGATTCAACAATCTAAGTACGTTAATTATAGTACGACGAAAAATGTGAAAATATAAAACACTTGTACTAATAGTCAAAATATAAATATACTATTTAATAAAACAAATCATCGTGCTTATAAATGAAACGCAAATCAACATTAAATGGTTTGTTGGAACTTTGAATACAAAACAACATTCGTCACAATACCTAAAACGCTTTCAAGCATACACTTATACGTAGTTACGCCAAGTGAATTATATAATAATGCATTGCTACATATATTTATATAATGTTTATTAATTTCTTGGTCGTAATAAAGTACACTTCAAAAGCATATACTATAAGTTGAAAAGATCCCATGGTTAGTTGGTAAATTCGAAGCCAAAGCTTATAATATGAACCGTAATAACATATATTAAGGTTTATTAGATGAAGTCATCACCATGATTATATTTAATATAGATTGATATTCGTTAATAAAATAAGTGAGATACACTGGACTCAGATTTGGGCTCGCGTATGAATTTAATATCGGACCGTAGACTCTGTCTCATTACAAGCAGTGTATTGAGTCCGCAGCCCTGATATATAGAACTTTATTGTTAATAATTAATAAATACTTTTTCAAAAGTAATCAATTATTTCAACACTCCAAAGTCCGATTCAACTTAATTAAATTGACCCGAACTCATGTAGTAGGACACGAATGGTAGGCCTGAAGGGTTCTATTACGTCATAGACTCCTCTGACGTCAGTCCATCCAAACAAGAGTCGTGAGTTTGTTTATCAGCAAAGTGTGGTGTCGGCATGTTGTATGACTGATATGTTAATTGATTCAAAGTATCCTCCCTCGCCAGATTTACCACCAATATGTTTACCCGTGCCATACTCCGAGGAAGCAGGAGTCTTTTCTCTCACACAGCTCTACCTCCTTCACGCTCACTGAATCTCCGAAGCGTTCCGTATTCCTCCTCCTCCCCACAGACACCCAAGTTCTCTCTCGCGGATCAGATCATGAAGGATAAAGTCAGCGAGGAGGACAAAAGTGAGAAGCCCGGAGGTTCTGGGGATGAGCCTCCACCCCCGAGTGGTCCCAAGCCCCTGGGCAAATGGGAAAAAATCGGCTATACCTTTGTGGGCTCCATGTTTGTGGGAGGCCTTCTCATTAACGCCGTGATTTTCTCTCTGCCTGACCGGGACGAGGAAGGAGAAAATATCCCGGATGAGTACTCGGAGCTACCTTTCCCCTCACAATACGCCAAGCGCCTCTCCAATAAAATATTCAAGACAAAAAAGGACCTTGAAGAGCCTTTCAGTGATAAACTACTTCCGGAGCCACTACAAAAACCATACTACCAGCCTAAATACACGGTGTTTCTTGAGCTGACGGGGCTTCTAGTACACGCGACCTGGACGGTAAAGGCCCTATTCAGAGTCTTGTTTTGAACTAATAAGCCTATTGTATTTTGTGTTCATGATAGTAGTCGGGACTGGGCCCGGCACTGGCATATAAGGCCAAAGAGATGATGTTTTAATATCCATGATTTTCTCAGCACTATGAAGTCCACAATGGTTTAATGAATAGCAACAAACATTACTTTAACAGAACCATTCTTATTTAAACCAATTTAATATTACGTACGTAAAGCAGGTTAAGCGTATTTAATGCTTCACCAAGTTTTCAAATGCTTATATAATTATGCTATAAAAATAATGTCAAAAGTAGTATAGCGTCAGGACATCTCCATTTATTTCATCAATAGGATTGATATGTCCTCTGGCTATTTATCTACAGGATACACAGAGTACCCATATTCCTATGCTTCTTGTTGTTATTATTTGATATTGTAGACACTTATTGATTGAACTTCGAGGTGTGATCATAGAGATATGAATACATAATGGATTTTTCAGAGGTATACGTCATTGTGCCCAATATAAACAAATATTTCTATATTTATGATCAACTTACGATGACGTAGTACAAATTGTTGAGTTGAATACAGCGGAACGATGTTTCTTTGCTATGAAAGGGAATAAGCTCTCTATATATTTTATCTCTATGGGTGTAATAAGACGTTATTATTATTCTGTCTTATGACTCCACATGAAGCACTATGGTTGCCTTTGTACTATATTGTTGCTTCAGTAAACTGCATTAGACGACTGCAATAATTTTTATATTGCGTTATATATGCAATTGTTTAACAGATTCAACTTTGTTAAAGATGTACCATTCTAATAAATATCTATATAATCAAATAACAATATAGTCCAAAATATATGACTCAGCAGACTCCATTGGACGACCATATGCTTTTCTTTGTATATATTTGCAATTTAGTGACTGTTGTGACGTAATCTTCTTACAACTATGTTAAGTCAGTTTATGATAAGCTAAATTTAAGTTTTCTTTGAGCTTCATATCACGAAGATGGAAAAGAAACTTGTTATTGTATAAGGTAGCTGACATTCTATTGCAAATTTATATTATATTTTATTCCTTCTGGTCCACTATACGTTCAAATGACAGATAATCAAGAGATCCATTGATAATATAAATGTTGTTATTTTTTACTAATATTAAGTTAGAATTAAAACTTCCTTTTGCATTGGAATGTAGCATAAATTGTGGGAGTTGTAAAAAATTGAGCATCATAGAAAGTTGTAAATTATAAAAAATATATTTTAGTGAAAAAAGTTACCTTCAAATATTATTAGGTATCAGTATTGGCTTAAACGTATATTATCATAAGAATGTACTACTAAGTTTCATAAGAATGTACTACATTAATAAATTATAACGTTTTGAACTATATAAAAAGGGTATATTATAAAAAGAAAATTTATTTCTATGTAAAGATCAGATACAGTGAGGTTATCATATTTATTTATTTAATCTCCATCTTAGATGACTCACCTCATAATAACTTAATTCGATATCCATCTATAAATAGTTGGTAAAAAATAATCATGCGGAAATGTTTTCGACGATTTTTTTTCTTCAAGAAAAACTTTGTTCAACTTTATGTAGAATGTTAATGCCAAAGTTAAAACAAACTTGTCGTCCCTTCTCTAGCTGAAGATGCCTTCAGTTTCGTAACCCACTCATTTTTCTTATCTTTTTTCAGCATAAACACGGTTGGCGCTTTCTAAAGCGCCCTGGGGTCGATATATTCCTCTCTCAAGTCGGCTACCCCCAATTTGAGTTAGTTGTATATACCACAGAGAACGCAATGACTTTTTCCCTATCGTTGACGGTCTGGACCCGGAGCATCAGCACGTTATGCACAGGCTCTTCCGGGACGCAACCCGCTATCACGAAGGACATCATATTAAGGATCTCAACTCAGTGAACAGGGATCCCAAAAGAGTAAGGACAAATTCAGGCTATATACGCTGCATTAAGAACATCTAGAGATTACGCGATTGGGTTGAATATATGCAAAAAAGCAGGACCAAATATGACGTAATTGTGACACTCGCTACTTAGTGTTCCGTTGAAGGTAGTTTTGAAACCCCAATATAACATGATCATGATTGTTGTCCTAGTAACAACTGATTTGAATCACCAATATGTCATAATTGTGGCTATGTAAACCTCAGAGTCCATTGGCGTTGAATCCTCAATGAACTATAATTTTGGCTTTCGGAACCCCAGGTTTCAAATTATCATTATGCTTAATCCCTGGTTACGTATTCCTACTGTATTATTTACATGTTGTAACTAAACATTAAAAATATTTATTTATTTATTCTAGAAAATAACTAGTTAGGAATTATTTATATATATATAAGTATTTAAAATCATATTTTAAGCTGGTAATCATGATTATTGTACAAATATCAAGAAAATCATTAGGATTATGTGATAGATGCTTATGAAACCTCTAAATTATTTGAGGATGTTATGTATTACATAAAAGAAAATGACTTTAAAATTTATCTATTTGGTTTAAGATTTTTTTCTCTTTTGAGACCTCAGCATTCAAAGAAAAGCTGATAGTATTTTTTTTTTTTTAATTATAGGTTATTGTTGTGGACTGGAATGAGAACTCCGTTCAGCTTCAACCCGAGAACGCACTTCTTTTGAAGAAATGGAACGGTGATACATCAGATCGAAGTCTGATTGTTCTAGCGCAGCTTCTTCAAAGTAAGACCATGAACTAATCAGGTTATATTTAATATTATGTATTATCAGCGTATACGGAATGTCAGTGTCCCTAGTAATTTGTTATTTATATGCATAATTAATAATTATTTTGTTATTGTACTCTAATTAACTTATATAAATTTCAAAACTAATATCCCTATGATCCTCAATATCATTTAGCCATTCGCAATTCGGACGTCGATGATGTGAGAGACGTCTTAAGGTACTACAAGCAATTTGACGATCCCGTCGAGGCATTTAGGGAAAATCAACGAAGGCTCCAGGTATGTTAATCTATGAATTATTATTACTTTTAAAAATATTTGAATGAGAAGTTTGTAAGGTTTAACTCCTAGATGAGTCCCAGCACGCCAGAACTTAATCTGATATCAGCCGGTAGAAATGTATCTAAAAGATGCTTCATCTTTATTATTAAATGATTGAAGTATACATATTAAGGGATATATCTTTATGAGTTTACCATCTTGAGCCACACCCACGAATTGGCCATTTCCTGCATTGGTCCGTTTTTGGTCGACGTTATGTTTGTCTCCCTAATTAGATCTTTAGATTTCATACTTTTCACGATTGTTATACCTTATTACACTATGCATTTCTTTAGGTGGTCTATTAGAATATATAACCATTCCTCTAAGGGACCATGTTTTTTCTTTTTGTCCGCAGAAGGTTCGAATCTACGCAAGGGCAATCTCCTGGCATGTCCTCAGGAGATGCTTTATTCTCTAGTAGTTTGGAAGGTTTATTTTATCATTTAGAACCCCTAAAAGTAAACAATCGTTTAAATCTACTCTTCGAATTCTTGATTTTGAATTATGAAAAGGGAATAAACGTCAAGCACAAGGTAGAAACCTAACAACTTTCATCATATATGGTGGAATATGCCAAGGATTATATTTCCATAACTTCCTTTCTTACATAAGATTTATTTTTTCATCGTTAATTCTTAAAAAGTATCATTGTTTTTCAAGCGTCAGTCCTTTTTCCTTGAGAGCTATAATTAGACCAACTTAATAGAAATAATAACAATCTGATGAATAACTCTTGACAGTTGAATATTTGGTTTTGCATGAATGATTGGTAGTTCAAAAACTATTTTTCTCTTTCAGGACGAACTTCAATCCAACAGGAGAAGCGGAGCAAGGAGCTTGACCAAAAGAAGTCCTCAATCCTTCCATCCCTTAGTTCTTCATTTAAGCCCTGGGGCCGCTAGGAAGAAACTGGAGTTCTGCGTGTTATTGCTGGATTTGCCTACAGATGAACTAGTCGTCGTCTGAATGAAAGTATTTGATGTTGTTGGCCTAACGATGAAGGTCATTCATGAGTCACACCATATATCCGCGTTTACTGTATGGGAGTTATGAGCGAGAGGTCATCTCGAAAGCAAAGGGACTCATGATGTGCTTAATGAAGATTTACTAATTGTCTATACTCTTATATGTCCCTGATGAACTATATTGAATTTATATTATAATAATTTTGTCAAAAAGAAAACGTGTGGTCTTTTATAATCGCGAATTTTCTACTTTTGTTTTTGCCTATATGGTTCGATAGAATTGCATCCGACTGGATATAAATAAGCATACTAGCATGTAAATTAGTCTATAGAACCTAGGATCTTATCAATGAGGTTGACCAAAAATGACCATTCCCTCCCGGGATTCGAACCTGCGCCCCCAACATTGAGAGTAACATTATACATCCATTGCATGTTTTGGGGACTCACGGTATAAACGGGGAGGTAAGGGAAAGAGAGAGAGAGATAAATAGAGGAAGAGACACAAAGAAAGATAATAATTTAACCTTCTCTCTGAATTAGTTCCACAGTTGAAAAAGGGGCTTTATATATGGAAAGGGAACTTTAATGGTCATGGATCTTGAAAAGAGGGAGCTATTCACTCATTTAGTCTTTATTTGCATGTCTCCCTCTCCTTAGATCTCCATTTCCCTCATCTCCCCGCTGTTTCGACGTAAGAGAATGATCAGTAGGTGGGAGGGGTAGTGTGATTTCCAGGGCTGTTGGAACTTGGAACAAAAAAAAATACCCTATATGCCCAGAAATATGCGAAAAATTGACGAAATATACGAAAAAAGGTTAAATAAGCAAGAAAAAGCCTTTATGTGTTGAAAAATAATGTACATTCTAAATTAATAAAAATTATGTCATGTAATCATTGTTCCCCTGAGAATGAGCATATCTTTTACATGCCTCTCAGACTGGTTCGCTATTCAAACAAAAGATACTTTAGTTTGGAGAAGACCCTTTCGCAGTCCACAGAGGTAATTGGAGCGCACGAGAAGAGGAACGGCAATTTGGGATCATCTTTGAGCTCCAATGTCTCTCTTCATAATTCTGGAGTAGAATTTAATTTTTTGAAGTCCAGATTCTTCTCAAGGACACTGTTCAACTTGCTGGCAAAGGGCTCAACGGTCAGCTGTATCTGCACCATTTCAAGGATTCCAATGCTCTCCATTAGTGGAAGGCGCTCTTGCAGGCTTGAAATGGTGCGTACCAGTTGAGTAAAGTTGCCCTTGATGAATGCCAGCTGACCCGGTAGTTTTGGGTCCTTGAACAGTTTCTTGGCTTTGACGATTGCCAAGTTGTCATCATTGAGAGATTCTATGAAGTGTCCAATCCCCTTGAAATGATCGCCCGAGCCGTTCAAAAAACAGCCCGGGCCGGGCTGGGTACCCGGTCGTTTCCTGATGTGTATATATATATCAGGAACGACCGGCTGTTTTTGAGTGTCCCGGCCCGGTGGCCCGGCTTTTTTATACACCAGGCAGGGACATCAATATTTTTTCAATATTTCGCTTGTCATTAAAATTTTCCAAAAATCATCACTTCAGAAACTTTTTGGGGATTCTTTTCTAAAAAAAATGTCGTCACTTTTTTTTAAAGACTTTTCTTTAAAAAAAACGTCGTCACTTTTTTGGAAATTCTTCACTTGAGAATGTCGAAGGAACGAAAATATATATCATGTCCCGGCGAAAATAGGTGTCCCGGTCGTTTCCTGATATATATATATTATATATATGTCCTCAAATTTGTTCAAAATATGCAATAAATAAGCAGAAAAAGGCCAAATATGTGTTAAAAGGTCGTTTATGCCCAGAAAGTTTATTTACCAGATTCCTACAGCCCTAGTGATATCACACTTTTGAGCCCAAAAACGAAAAATAGGTTGAGAGTAAGGCTGTGGTTTGTGATAAATTATTTTGATCCTTTTGTTGCGACATCTGGTGGGACAACTTGGCTGCATTTGGGGAATTCTTATATTTGTTATGTCAAAAAAATCGCAACTTGTTGGATGAATAGTAAAATACGCAATCCCCTTAAAAATTATGATCATAATTATCATCATAAATATTAGTCTCTTAGTCCCTTTCAATAACTTAATTTGAATCAAATTTAAATTTGCCCCTTGATATTGTAATTTAGTTCTATGTTTTCTTGTCATTCAAAGCATCTAGATTTGGACTTGTTCTGATCTGCTTTAAAATGAATTACTTATACAATCAACTGTAAAAGGATAAAAACAGATTCCAAGTAGTGATGTAAAGTTCTTAGCTCGTGGCAATTAACTATACAATATTAATCAATGGCGTATTTTACAAATACATTGCTCATGACGAAAAAGCCTGAATAACAAGCATTAAAAATGTTAATAAAAATGCTATTTAATTTAAAGAGCCAATATATTCTTCTCTATTGATTTATAAAGGATCCATATGCATAACTTCCTTATAAAAGGGTTGAAAAGCGTCCCATGGGAACGCCATTTACATCTGTGCACCTTAACAGCTGATAAATGTCCTTATTTTATTCTGTAGATGGTATCGTGAACAAATAGGTGATTATTTTCCCCGTAATTAGAGGAAAGGTGCATATTTGCTCTAACGTTAAATGTCAGAAGTCGGTATTTATTGATTCAGATACAGGTGCCATTAACTCATACTTGATAACGATCATCGGAAGACACAAGAGTCAATTTATAATACATAACAAATGTATGTTCTATACCTACTGTTATACAATTATAAAATACATGTATATCTAATTTCTCAAATGGAGATTAATAAAATTTGCCATACTAAAATACTGACGACATCGATCGTTATGAATGGATTATTCAGAATGTATAGATTGTTGCAAGAGGATTCAAGCATCGTTAGGTATATATAGATAGATAGGTAGATAACTCAAAATTAAGATAGTTATTTTTATTCAATGCATTTCCAAATTTACAAATCTATTTTTTGTCTTTAATGTGTAATTTGTATTGCAACTGCTTGGTGTGACCAATAAAGTGCAATAAAAATGCTCTCTATTTTTATCAGTATATTCAAAATTCTAGATGAACTATTGAATTTCCTCAATTTTGATTGAATTATGATATATTTTAAAGACATACATGCCTTGAGGATCTATACCAAAATAAATGAAGAAAAAATTAAATCGTGACCAATTCGATAACATAATATTTAATAGAATTGAATGATTTCACACTATTAAACCTGTTTTTTAGCTGTTTTTGAATAGTTTAAGTTGATTTGAATTTAAAACTTTTCAGAGTTGTTATTTCTAGCCTTTGATTTATCATATACGGAATTGTAATTATAAGGTCCAAATATTAGTTTTCTACAGTATATGACGTAACATTTTTAGTTTAGACGACAAAAACCAAGGTTTCATATGGATTTTAATCTTATTAAATCTTTTAAAACTACAACATTTATATAATTATGACCAGCACATAAAAAGTTTAAATTACTCAATATAACAAAATATATATAGTTCAAGTGATTCTTTATATTTTATTAGGTCTTTAAGAATGAAGAAAAGGATTATATATTATAGGAATTAATTTAGAAAAAATACACTATTCTTATCAAAAATGAAATCTAACGTACATGATAACATTGATAAGATTTTTTTTGAAATGACAAAGATATTTTGCTCGTTCGTCGATGTAGAGACTGGGGTTTTCGAACCAAACCATAGAGTTATAAAGACAGAGAGAACTTATTGGATTATCCAGAGAAGTTCGTCATATTGCCCAATAATAAACAAATCTTTCTATATCTATGATAAACTTACCATGACGTAGTACAAATTACTTTGTTTATATTGGGCACAGGCGACAGCTGAACACGATTTTTATCAGCTATGAAAGGGAATGAGCTCTCTATATCTCTTTGAATGGGACTCACTGGTAATTGTTTTCAATGCCAATTGTGTCATGTAAAACCAAGGATCAATAAACACTGATTTTGAAATTCCAATATGACATAACTGTCGACGTTCAAACTCCAAACATCAATTATTACCTCCGCCGAAGGAGGTATTGTTTTCACTGGCGTTTGTTGGTTGTTAGTTTGTTGGTTTGTCAGCAGGATAACTCAAAAAGTACTGAACGGATTTGGATGAAATTTTGTGGAGTTGTTGGAAGTGCCAAAAGGAAGAAGTGATCAAATTTTGGAATCTCTGAGTGCAGAATTAAGGCGCCAAATGAGCTAAATACTACTAAATTTTTTAAGTTAGCCTACTCTGCCAATAGATGTCGCTGTGCTGTGAAATTGGGTGCCGGGAGCGTCTTCCTCTCGGAATTTCCGTTTCCGTGAAAAATCCGCCTCGGAAGGCTCATGACGGCGGAGGTTTGCACTCTCTGAGTGTATATATGCCTCTAGTTGTGTATGTATTCAGTCTCATAAAACGCATGGTTTGATACCCCAATATGTCTTTGTTAAACCTGCGGGCTCATTGGTGATAGGCTTTCAACCCAGCTAAACAATAATTGTGCTCTTTGAAATTCCTGATCATGCACCCTTACTGTAACATGCAATGGCATCAAATATGCCGTACAATATCTCAATAACTTGGTTTAAAAGGGTTGTCTTAAATGTGTAATGGTGAAAGTGGATGAGCTCTTTAATACTTTATTCGATTGCAGGCCGGTTTATTATTATTATTATTATTATGAAGAGCCCTCTTTCCTGCTGATAAGAAGCATTGTCCCCTACTACATGTTTCCCTTCCTTCTTCCTCGTAAACAACTTTTTTTCTCCCTTACAATAATAAAAAATACGACTGAGTCTATGTGACGCAGAGGAGAGAGTTCGAGCAATCAGTTTCAGTACTGACATCCACGTCACGTCATTTCAAATGAAGGGACTCCTACTCCTCACTCTTCTGTCGGCCTCCTCCGCCGTCCTCGGGCAATCCTGCATCAATGCACCGGTAAGTTGATCCAATGACACGGAATCCCTTGTTTAAATATAATTTAAATGGCCATAAAAGTGATCAAATATAGAATCAATGTAGATATTTTTTGTTCTATTGATTAAAAAAAGTGCGAAATTGTATATTCAATTTCTGTTTTTTGCCACTGTCATCCCTCATAGATAGTTTAATGATCAAGGCCTAACTAGGAATCTATATATACTAAAAGTTTGATTTTTATGATCTAAACATGAATAAATTATCGTTTCTTTTGGCTGTCCTAGTGTATATTTTATATACATATGACGAAAAAGGCTTTTAAGAGTCTTGATTTTACCCTTGTCAACATTTCAAATCACAATAATGACTGAGTTCCCTTTTCAAAACCTCATGCCTTTTTAAACATTATTATTTGTTTGCAAATTTATTGCTTAGCCTTCATTTATCCTTAAGGGGATCCATAAATCCTTGAGTCTGAACCTTAAATGCCGTACATTGAAATGCACGAATGTGTTCCTCGCTAATCTGATCCTTTGAGGTGAGCCTTCTAAAGAATTCTTAGAAAGCTTAAGGTTTACTTTAGATCTATGTATATAAATATGTTTAAAAACATCTAAAATAATGACAGGTAGCATTTTATCATTAATACATCAATTGGCCGAATCACTTTTCGTCGTAACTCTGCCTGTATATCGATAAAAGAGAGCTTTGGTATTGGCGGACACACTTTATTTAAAGTAAATATAGCCAGTCTATGTTTATTTGACTTGTTCTAAGAGCATACATCATTAAAATTAAGCTATTTCAGAGGAGTTATTCCAGTATTTAACTTTTTAAGGGACCTTTTTCATTAATGGATTGAAACAAAAGAAGATAAAATAAAAATAATAACAAACACTTCTTTTCATTTTTGCCTGTTGAAGTATGAATTCAAAGTTAAGATATTCATCCCTAAGAACACTAAAGGTGTTCTCTTCTCATGGCTCTTCATCCATATTATTTATGAATCCTCTCCTCCAATATCACTCTTAATGTCTTGAACAAAGCTTAGAGACCCCATGAATTTTTATTTTGTTTGATCATATCTGACGATAAAAAGATCATAAGACTTAATATAATTGAAAAATCTTGATTATTGAGTTTTCGAGGACTCTACTGTTAATGATATTTCTTGCCATTGCTAATTATCGACTACTTTTGTATATAGGTGGTGCCATACATACGGACGACCGTGCCGGGGGTCACAACCTTCAGTGGACGAAGGCCATGATTCCAAGCCCGCCCCCGCATGGACGGGCACAGCCGTCGTGAACGGAGAAATGAAAGAAATCAGCCTGAGCGACTATAAGGGAAAATACCTCGTTTTCTTCTTCTACCCCTTGGACTTTACCTTCGTTTGCCCCACGGAGATCCTGGCCTTCAACGACCGAGTCAAAGAGTTCCGCAAGATCAACGTGGAAGTGGTTGCCTGCTCTGTAGACTCCCACTTCACGCATCTGGCCTGGACCAACTCCCCTCGCAAGGAAGGTGGTCTCGGAAAGCTGGACATTCCCCTCCTCTCGGATCTGACTCATAGCATCTCCAAGGACTACGGAGTCTTCCTCGAGGATAACGGACACACCCTCCGCGGACTCTTTATCATCGACGCAAAGGGTATTCTTCGACAAATCACAATGAACGACCTTCCCGTGGGACGCTCTGTGGACGAGACCCTGCGACTCGTTCAGGCCTTCCAGTACACGGACAGCCACGGAGAGGTTTGTCCCTCGGACTGGAAGCCTGGCAGTGATACCATCATTCCAGACCCCAAGGAAAAAATGAAGTACTTCAAAAACCACGGGGAAGTTTAATGTCCATATTAATATATTTTTTATGTTAAAAAATATGCTCAAAAATGTTAAATTTTACTTGAGTTCTCAAGTGAGATGATAATAAAAAAGGAAATTATTTTATTAATTATATATGACTTGTGAATGTACATCAATTTAAAAATCTTGAGGCTGCTTGAATGATTAATTGGTAACCCAAGGATGAAGGATTAAGAGCAAAAAACTGACAAAATAAATCAAATGAAATTATTTTTCTTTGTTGAAGACACGCTACTCTGCTTTATTAAAAGGAGATTTACCCCTACGCTGCTTTTGTTTGTAACCACACCGTCGTTTCTAGAAAATTAGTAATCAATAATGGGTCTCAACTTTTGTACTATTTTTCCGAGTCCTTTAATTATCTTGACGTAGAAAAGTCCTGGTATGTTATTCGACAAGTCCGTAACAAAGGAACGGAAATGATAACAATAAAACCTTAATAAAAAAATACGAGAATAGGACTTATTAACAAACTTTTCGAAGGACATGATGTTAAGCTTACGAATATAGAGCTACGCAATAAAATATAGCATCAATACATACACTTAGTTAAAGTCTAATCAACGACTCCATTATATTTTATTTTAAAAACTTGATCACATTAGATCCATTTTAAAATATTTTATTTTTCTTATACTGTTTAACATTGAGCTTTTGCATCTTTGTTGATACATGGCCTGCATGGAGGCATAGAGTGTCGGAAAGAAGACGAAGAGGAGATATATTCTAAGCACAGAGGGGAAATGGAATGATACATTAAGGGCATTTGGAAGGGAGAGAGTGAATTTCTGCGTTTCCTCAAAGTAAGGAATATTCCGTAAGACAATCACGCCCTCACAGATGAAGGCTGCGGGGTACAGGGGTATCCAAAGGGTGTAACGAAGCCATGTGATGAATCCCTGTTGAATGTCATAGGTCCTTAGAACGTAGTAAGGGTATTTGGCTAGGCCCATGAGGCAGTATAGGGTGAACGTGTAGAAGACAACGGGCTTCTCTTGTATGCGGGCTCTCCGCCTATGAGAGGGAAAAGCATGAAGATCCGACTCCCGACGCTGAAGAATGCGTTGAGTGAAGAGGTTCGAGTGTATCCGAAGAGGGGGTGAAGGATTTCCAAGAGGGAGAGGAGGGATACCATTTTAAGGGGGTTCCCAAGAGTCTTGTAGGCCAGAGGAATGAAGTCGTCTCCGAGGCGGGCGTAGCGGAGGTTCATTATGGAGAATATGTAAATGTAGGAGCAGAACATGAAAAGGTTGTAAATGAAGAGGTAGACCTTCCGCTTGGATTCGGATACAAAGCCCAGTTCATGCTTTTGGAGTTGGTTATAAACCTCAGGATACTGAAAGGGAAGAATAATAATATGATTAAAACTTATACAAGGTATACTATACATTAGAAACAAATCAGATACTTAAAAAAAGGAAAACCGTGCTAGGAAAAATGGCTATGATAGAAAAGGAAAATAGTGGAGTTTAAAAAAAAAACGTCCTATGTAAAAATTATTAAACTAGAAGTTATTTTACTTATGAAAAAATGGTCAATAATCGTAAAAAAATGGTCAAGATAACTCTTAGATTACTAATAAAATACGCAAGAATATTTTGAAATTTATTCATATGTAAGCAAATAATATCCCTAAACAAATACAAAAAGTTTAAAATGAAAGGATTTTAAGACATTGACTTATGGCTTTGAATGCATCTTAAACAAGTAATTTTTTTATTACTCTGTAATACTCTAAAAATGATTCCTAATTCCTGCACAGCTTGTATAAAAAAATATATATTAAATACTGGGTAAATATTTACTCATACCATTCAACAATTTCTAAACAGTATTAGGCTACATTTTTAGCAGTGGTTTCTGCGATAACTTTTTTTCAACTTGCGATAACGATAAAACGATAATTTTTTTCTCAACCTGCGATAAACGATAAACGGTAAAAAACTTCAAACCCAAACTGCGATAAACGATAAAACGATAGCGATATAAAATTCCAAAAAGAGTGACGACGTTTTTTATAGAAAGGAATCTTTAAAAAAGACAAGATGCTTGGCTTGCCTCTTTCCTGCAGCGGCTCGTTACGAGGCGCTCGATGTTAAGATTCCTGACCCTGTATCTCCTTCTTGGAAATGGGCGGGAGATATTGTACGATTTGTGCCATCTCGCTCAGGAGTATACCTGAAAGCTCTGAAGAGGATTTTAAGACGTCATCGGGATTTCATAGATAGAAAATATAGTTAACTTCATAATTGGACTTTAAGGGATAAAAAATATTAATAACGGGGGTAAAAGCCCAGAGGTGATTGTCGGGCTATTCCAGGGGTGGTGGTCCTGTTACGAGTTAAAACTTAAGACATTGAAGACTGACACTTGTTATAGTATTGAATAGAAATACTCTCTTACCAACAATAAAAGACGTAAATATTTCATTTGACCTAATATTTTTTTAATTTAAAGTCAACAAATTCATTCAAGTAACGGATATAAATACAATGAAATGAGGCAATTTTAAGAAAAAAAATATCGTAACGTTAACCCGACTTGAACTTTTATGGCTAAGATAGAGTAAATAAAGGATATAAATCACTTATGTTTACAAATTTAGGTTGTTGTGATGACGTCTCACACAGGCTACCAACTGCATTCCTGGAGAGTATTAATATAGCCAACCTATTAAAGAAAAGGAAAAGAAAGAGAGAAAGAAGCTGAAAGAGTGATTGACGTCACAAATCAACTATCGAACGTTATCCCTAATAATTAATACTTAGTTTCAACAAAATCTAACCTTATTTTTATCCTCAGGCTTCATCTTTTCTTTTCGCCACCATCCTCATGCTGTTACAAACTCTATATTTATCCTCTGAATTAAGTTTTTTTAAATTACCCATGAATAAACTGATTATTCCTTTATTAAAATATTCCTATTATGAGATTTATTTAAATATACATAACTCAATCCTTTATTCATGTATAAGTTAATGAAAATAAGAACAATGCTCAAAGTTAAAAGGGGCTCGGAGAAATGAACAACAATAGGGATAACGTTCGATAGTTGATTTGTGACGTCAATCACTCTTCCTCTTCGTTCTCTCTTTCTTTTCCTTTTCTTTAATAGGTTGGCTATATTAATACTCTTCCAGAAATGCAGTTGGCAGCCTGTGTGAGACGTCATCACAACAACCTAAATTTGTAAACATAGGTGATTTGAGAAAATATCCCCTAAATAAAAATTAACCTTCCATGGCAGAAAATCCTTCCCAGGTACAATCCCAGGCGAAACCGCCGCCCGACAAGAATACCCTCATGCAAAAGAGTTCAATGCAGGAACGCTAACTGCAAATGCAGAAAATGCAAAGGCGTGCCCGTCGAGTACGCCTGACACGAAGCTCTCTAATCTTTATATCTCTATGGTAAAGGCGTGTTCAACTCTCATGTTGAGGGTGCAGGTTGACTCCTCTCTGGAAGGGAATATTCGTTTTTCGTGTACCTCATTGATAAGATCCTAGGTTCGAGTGACTAATTTACACGCCATAATGATCTTTCATATCCAGTCGGATAATACAATTCTATCGAATCAAATAGGCACAGGAAGTCTCCTATTTCAATATCTACATATAGTGAGCCTTACCTTTGATCGAAGAAAGTCCTCTGAAGAGACGGGATCCTTTTCTTTAGCCCCTTCATTTTCAGAAGACTCCGAGTGATCCTCCTCTTCCTTCCATTATCAAAGTCAATTTTAAGCCAGTTGAGTTTCTTGGGCTCATGAAGGAGCCGTGGCCACCAGTCCGGCTCCTTCTTTGGCAAGTTGATCTTGATTTCCCTCTCCCGAATGACATAAGAAGAACTCGAGGCGTCGATAGGAAGAAAGAACTCAATAACAAAGTCATAGCGCTGAGCCCCACCACTACTGCTGCTGCTACTCTGGGCAAGGGCCAGAAACTCGATCTCCTCCTCTTCAATGCAGATGTCCGGAGAGCCCAGAAGATCGCATATGGCTACTTTGAGATATATTTCTTTCTCCGTTTGAGCCCAGTAAACGTTGGGATGCATTTTTCACTCAGGATCTGAAGTGTTTCTTTGGATTATTAAAGTATATGTTGGATGTGTGTTTTTCGTTTGAGTGTACGTAAGGATAAGAAAAAAGAGAAAGCCGAAAAGAAAGCAAGGGCGCTTAAACGTTCAAATCATGAATAATGTCGTATATAATAATATATAATTGCAACTCTCAAACCAAATTTATAGGAACAAAATGTCAATTATCAAAATTTACAGTGTATGATTCATATTAGTTACTACATAAGTCTACTGCTTTAATATAACATTTTATGAGTATTTAGCTATACATTAGTAATTTTGCGTCCATGAACAAGTCATCTGCAACACTTTCGGTCGACACAATTCTGTTTTATTCATCTCAAAGACACAAGTATGATTGTTTATTATTTTTTAAATGATTTAAAAAAAGCAAAAGGATTTTTTCCGGTTAAAAACTATTTTTTTTTGGTAATCTGTGAAAAATGTATACAATGTAAGAATAAAATACACTAAAATTATATCTAGGAAACAGAGTAAAACTATTAGGGCAGTTGAAAAGATACATAAATGAAAATTTACTGCCCTGAAGAATACCCTATATAAAAGGACGCATTATTTGTTACATTTTTTAAATTATCGTCGTTTAAACTTTTAAAGTAACGTTTGAATTGATTTTATGCTTGATTGATATAGTTTTAGGTTGTTTCAGCCGTGATGCTAAAATCTTAAACTAATATGTTTATTGAAGTGTATTATTTTATATATTAACATTGTTTTGATGAAGCTTTGATTTTTTAATAACTATTTGATAAAAGGTACTTAGCATCAGAGAAATACCACCAAAAGGGCTTATATATATATTATAATAATAATAATAAAAGGGTATATTCTCAAGCGAGATGACAGGCTTTCAAACTGGTTCGGTGTCCCTCCTGATATGTTTCAAAATTTATTTCATCAAAGTTGCTAATAAATGGTTTGGAAGGTC
Source organism: Caligus rogercresseyi (assembly GCA_013387185.1). Taxonomy (NCBI): domain Eukaryota; kingdom Metazoa; phylum Arthropoda; class Copepoda; order Siphonostomatoida; family Caligidae; genus Caligus; species Caligus rogercresseyi. The sequence goes on from CP045901.1 coordinate 17,752,175, forward strand.
TGTTTGAGACTCTAAGATATTTCATGTTTAACGTCAACAGGTTTTATTTTTTTAAAAGTACATCTTGATTTATTTTCAAATTAATTAACTTTCCAACTCCGTTTCTTATTGTTTACATATTGGGTATCATTTTCGTCTTTGTTGAATAAAACCCAGTTTCACACCGGTTCAACTTTTTTTTGAAGATATCAAAGCCAGTTATTACTAATGGAATAGAAGCGCAATATTAAAAAACAAAATAGAAAAATCAGGAGTTCCAAAAGGCTTGCACTCAAGTTTAACAAGCTTCCAATATTGATTTTAGAAAATTAACATAAATATGAGAAAATGATTTTTTTTTTTGTATTTTTAAGTGATATCAAACGTGCAAATTTGTTAGAGGGCTCTGTAGAAGCGTGCTACCCTCTCAATTTTAAGGGCGGGGTTTTGCCTCCTGACGATGTTCGATTGTCTTATACATTATGAGACAACCTTGATATAAATAACAACTATTATATGTTAAATAGTTGTATTTATATTAAAATGTTGTAATATTTACAGAAAAATGTAATATTTAAATGTATAATAGACTGTTAGAGCCGTTTTAATAATGATATATAGACAATATGACATAGGTCTTTATGTAAGTCATTTAAAAATTGGAATTATTGTTAAAATAAGTTGTATAAATTCTTAAAATATTTACGCGGATAAAAGTATATTTTATCAAAGTCCTCTGAGTTCAAAGCTTCACATCTCCTCCAGTTGTTTCACTTTATCTTTTTCGATTTGTATTTGATTACCTATAGGCTTAGAAGAATATCCTGATCACAGGTTCATCAAAGATGAAAAGTCCAATCCATACTGAAACAAAAGTATTTTTTCCATCAGACTGGAATTGTTTTTGTTTTTTTGTTTGTCATTGATTCAATTTCACATGGGTGAACAATTAACTTATTTTCTTGAAGCTTCCAAGGACAAGTGATATGATCAAGTGTTGAAATATTGTATATTATTTCTTTCGTCTAACATTTATTTCTTAAAGAGAAGAAATCATTATAAAGAATAACAAACATTTTAATCGATTGTGATTGTTTAAAAGAAAAAAGGTGTGAATAATAGAAATAACGTTATAAGAATGTCATCCTTAAAAAAACTAAACATCTGTCCTATGGGTTTCATTGAATATTATTTACGATATATTTTATTCGAAGTATCCAAAATCACCAATTAAAATTAATTATTCAAAGAAACTTTAATACAAAAAAATATGAATGTTTTGTTTCATTATTAATTATGATAAATGCATTATTTATCTGATGATTTGATGTAGATTAGGAAGTAAAAATTAGTAGCCAAACATTAGTACCACTTAAATTAAACACTTTATTTATTGAACGATTACATTAAATTTTGTTTCTTCGAACTATAAAACGTAATACCTGGACATGGTTTGAAAATAAATCCATACATACTATTTAAAACAATAAAACGGTTCACGTTAAACATGAAATATCTTAGAATCTCAAATAGACATTCCAAACCATTTGTCAGCAGCTTCCATGAAATAGTCTTTGAAACATATCAGGAGGGATACCGAACCATTTGAAAGCTGGTCTTCTCGCTTACAGAATATAATCCTTCTATTGATAAATATAATTTAAGCTTTTTGGTGGTGTGTCTCGGATGCTAATTATCTTGTAATTAAATAAATATATTTTTTCTTATTCAAAGCTTCATCAAAACGATCCATTATGTTATAGAAATATATTAACATAAACATATTAGTTTTAAAATTTGGCATCACGGCTGACTTAACCTTAAAACTATATCTTAATCCATATCTATCAAGTATAAAATTAGTTAAAACGTGAATATATATGTTTAAAAGATTATAAAACAGCTGTCTATGGTAACTGACATAGATATATCTCTACGGTCACTAAAGGAGTCAATTTTATTTGAAAAGAAGCCTGAGACTAACGGTGACGAGGGAATTGAACTTCTTAGTTTAAGACAAGTCATAATTTTGTAAAATATGCATTCTTAATCATTACTGCATGATATGTGTCCTGGAGTTTTCAACTTTGCAACTTTGAATTCCGTACTTGTGATGAACTTAAGAAAAAGAAGATTTTTTATCCTATTTGGTTCGATAGAATTGCATCCGACTGAATATAAATAAGCATACTAGCGTGCCAATTAATCTATCGAACCTAGGATTTCATCAATGAGGATGACCAAAATTGACCATCTCCTCTCTGAAGTATTAGAACCACCGCCCCCAGCATTGAGAGTTGAATACGCTTTAACGCACTGGAAGAAGATTCTGGATTTATCCTTATCATTACTGTATGAAAGTGTCTTGTAGTCTTAACTTTGCAACTTTGAATCCCCCTTCCGTACTTGTGATGAACTTTAAGAAAAAGAAGATTCTGAATTCAAGGGATGTCTTATGATATAATTATATTTATAAATGCATATAAAAATGTAGACACAAAAATACTTAATTACAGTTTTTTTAAAGCAAACAAATAAAAACAAACTATACCAAATGTCTGTTATAGAGTTATAGAACGACTCTTACTTCAATTAAAGAATCATATAAATTAATTGTAATTATCTCTGGCAATTCCTTGCCTACAATCTTAATTTTTCTCTTGACACATTGAATTTTTTTCCAATCCTTCTGTAAAAATGCATTCTGTGATAGAGCTATTGTATGTTGATATTTGATGTGCAAATATGTAAAAAAAGATAAAAAATATTTTTGTTCATATCACAGGTATGCATAGATCATGACTTAGAATAGTAGACTTTACTTGATTTAAAAGTAATTACCAATAAAATAACATATTCAAGTTTACATTAAAAGTACAAAGATATTTCAGTTTGATTCGACTTTAAAATAATTATATATATACATATCAGGAAACGACCGGGACCCGGGCCGGGACTAAATTTTTCTGGCCGGGCCAAAAACCGGGCCGGGACATATATATATATATATATATATTTCCTTCCTTCGACATTTGAAGTGAAGAATTTCCAAAAAAGTGATGAGGTTTCTTTAGAAAAGAATCTCCAAAAAAAGTGATGACGTTTTCGTATTTCGAAATTCCTTTCTATAAAAAGTCTCGCTTTTTATAGTAATCCTTTTCTAAATAAAATTTATGAATGACAAACGAAAGAAAAAATGATTTCTCGGCCCGGTGTCTAAAAAGACCGGGACACCGGGCCGGTACGCTCAAAACAGCCGGGACCGGGCCGAGCCGGGTACCCGGTCGTTTCCTGATATATATATATATATATATAATACTGGTGTATTATATCCGGTTAACTGCCCAGTGACTATTTATGTAGGAATAAAAAAAATCATCAACAGATAATTTATAAAATATTATACATTTTTTATTCATAATTGTGATACTAATAAATTTCAAAGATTCAAATACAAAGGAACTCACAAATTTGTAGGGTAGTTTGTTAAAAATATTTTTACTGCATTCATTTTGACCCACAAACCTCAATATTTACCAAAATATAAAGCCAAGGTCCACAATGTTCTCCATAATCAAAGAAGTTTTAAAAAAGACTCTGAAAAAATGAAGATAAGAGTTATATGTATCTATGGACTTCAGTCTCAGGGCCTTCTGCTATCTTAAAGAAGGCATACATATTCAGTGGACAAACATATGTGACATACCCACAGGCGATGATGATAACTCACTTATCTTATAGACGACAAAGGTAAATTTCAAACTGATGTGATTGCTAGTCTAGTCCTTTGTGGTAGTTCAAGGAATATCAGTATGCGATTTCTGGTTCTGTTGAGTCTCTTCGCGGCTGGAGCCATGGGCTCTTGCAACATTGGGCCTCTCACGGATCCCAAGGGGAAGGCCGCACCCGCAGACCCCACCAATTATTATAAACTCCTGCATTTCTACCTGCGCGACCCGGTTCGAATGGAATTCAAGGCCTCCCTTCAGTACTTGGCCATGGCGGCTTACTTCGAACAGGATACGGTTAATCTAAAGGTAATGACAAGAGTAGGCTTCCATAGGGGTTATAATAATCGAAAGCCATAGGTCAAAGTAAATTGAAATAAAATGCATATACAAACATAATGGTTTAATATATAATCCCCTTTAAAACATCTAAAGTGTAACCATTTTAAAAAACTATTTACTAAATTTTTTTATTTGTAAAAATTCTTTAAAAAACTTGCACAAATATTTTTGTTTCGTTTGAAGCTATGGATGGAAGGTATAGTATTATTTTCTCCTGTGAAGCACTATGACATTCAATCGGTTTCTCGAGGGGATATATAATGAGCTGAAGCAGCCAGTATGATATTTTTTAAACATATGAGAAGTTTAGAAAGCATATTCCGGTATTTAAAAAAAAAATATGATAATCCAATGTTAATAAACTTATTTGGACATTAAAGCAAATATTAAACAAATTAAATTTGAGAAATCAAGATTCTAATGTGTGCAACATCCAACTTAAAATATAATTAACATAAAGAATAATTTAATTAAACAAATATTTTGATATGAACAAAGTTCGCAGTCACTTTTGAATCTATCAATGTAGATCAACAGATACCATATCATCATTAGAGGTATTCGGTAGTTTTATGAAAGAAGAAAAATATCTGTAACGGTACAATATATCTACTTCCATATATTTATTTCATCATTCACCCCTCCACCTTTATTTCTCAGGGCTTCGCCAAATTCTTTTGGGAGAGTGCGGATGAGGAGCCGGCAGCATGGCCATCAAGTTCATCGAAGTACCTCCGACACCGAGGGGATGATAGCCTTGCCCTTTTTGACGCGGACATCAAGCCCCATTTTGGAGAAATACTCTTGGAGTGACGGCCTAGAGGCACTCCGAGACTCCCTTTAATGGAGAGAAGGTGTCGGGTTCCATCAAAAGATCGTGGACGCTTGCAGCGCGGATGGGAAGGAAGACTATCTGACGGGAGACTGGCTCACCGGCACTTGGCTGGAGGAGCAAATGGACGGCCAAAGAAAGCTGGCCGGTCTTATAAATACCCTGAGCAACTTTCGAATGATCACGAAGCTCTTGGGGACTGGATGTTCTCAGAGTCTCTCCTCGAGGACAAATAAACATAAAGACCCATATTTGATAAAATATATTATTATAAATTAATTTATGTCAGGAAGCGGACAATTAAGCTTTTTTTCATTAATTTATCAGAAATGTTAAAAATATATATTCTTATGGGACAATGAATAAAAGCAGGAAATACAACTATTACGGTCAACTTATGAATGTTTTATATAGTTAAAATGCAAGGAAAAATCTTCAAAACTAAGTATTTTTTAGCACACTCAATTGAATAAATATCCTTTCTTATTGACTTTTACAAAAAAACATGGGCATTAAATCAAAACAAGGTGCTCATTTATGATAAAAATATATATTTGAATTGGGCTGCCGATGCATTTAACGAAAAAACAAAATTATCACCAAGATGGCAGTCAGGGTAGTGGTTAGATATAACTAAATCTTATTTAATGTTATAACTTTGTGGGATAACTTATCCATTTATGAGTGTTTTCATCTCTGCAAACTTAGCTATACACATCCTCAGTATATCTGGGATAGGATATATGCATAATAAGAGAAAGTATATGGTTTATTCAATTTTTTACTGAATTCAATCTCATTTATTAAAAATGAACCTTTCAAGCAAATTTATAGACGCACTTAAGGAAAACGGGATAATATAAGACTAGATGCCCTCATTGGGGTCAAATACATATGAAGTTTAATTAGCATGAGTTTAATATACCTATATTGCTGTAGTCGACTGCTAAAGTCAAGGTATCGAAAAACAATATATCTTATGATTCAACCAGTCTTCCGTACTTGTCTCCTAGCGTTGGTTGACAAAACTAACGTGACGTCACAACATATTAAATGAATTTTTATTTGGATTTCAAGAACAATTCAAAATGAAGTTGATTTATACGTAATCAATGCTATATTTCATTAATAGCTATTCTATGCATTTGTTATGATTTCGGATTAGGTTAAGCCAAAGTCGCATCTCTTGAAAATATATACAATATGCAATTTAGATGCAAGGAGGACACCCCAATACTTACTCATCTCTCTTGTTTATAAGCTATTTATATTCTGAGCCAGCTAATAATATATTTTTAAAGATTTTAATTTAGTTTATGTTCAAAAGATCATAGTTTTTCATTTTTATCAGTGCAGACTGATGTGACAACATCACTCTTCATACTTCATGATAGTAACATGAAATACTTCATGACAATAACATGAAGTCTCACTCTTTTTCAAGTTATTTTACTCGCCGAGAGAGCAAAGGAATACCCGATATTCAGCGCTACCATACAAAACTTCTATATATTCACTATGACCATTAGGGGGTATTATAGAAACCTAATATTAAGATATCAAAATTTATCCCCCCGAGAAAGTTGCGTCATAAGAAACTAAAAGATCGTAGAAAATGGATTTTGGTGGACACCCCCCCCCCCCAAATTGCGTTCAAAGGTTTCGTTATGAAGCAAAACTTTTTTGTTATTACTTATTTTGAAAAAAGTACTTTTACAAAATTTAGTTATGATCAATTTTTGACTTTGTTTTTTTGCAATTTTTTGTCAAATAATATTTAGTGCCAATAAATGAACATAAGTGCTGACGCACAAAACATTTTTTAAATAACGGCTCCTACTACAGTTCTTTTATAGTTTCAAGAAGGAAAAAGAGGGTACTTAATATGTTGATGTTTTTAATTTTTTTTAAATACGTTTGCTTTTCAAATCTTAATTTTCATACAGTAACTCCCTCACATGGTTGAGAATATAAATCTATGACGGTGATTATATCCATAACTTTCGTTCGGCCATAAAATTCAAGCTTTTGCTACAGGTCTCCAGGAGCATTACATGAGGCAAAAATGTCTTACTAAAGCCAACAGAATTTAAGATCCTATATTCACAAAAAAGCCATGTGAGTCTCACATAAAACTTGTAAAATCTATACTAAATTTTTACGCTCCTATATGGTTTCAAACCAAGTTAAATCCTCTTTTTATTGAAGGCTCAAAGCATTATCAATTCGCCATAACTTATTACAAGATATTGATGAAAATTAGCCCCTTCAATAGAGAAAAAGTACTCAAGAGAAACGCTTTTGTTGCCCGCCCTGAAAATATATTGCTAGAAGGCCTAACCGATAAATAAATGGAAACAAGAATATTTGCCTTGGAAAAAGTTTTGTTTGCAAAAAAGAATATTAAAAAACAAAGAAATTTCGACTACCCAAAAACTATCAGTTGTAATTCTAAGAATTTTTAAATCGTATCGACTGGTCAATATAAATTTGTCTGTTCCTATAATTGTGCCTGAGGAAGATCTTATAAAAGCAAAAAAACATCCTTTAAAATTAATAAGTATCCTTGCCATTCACAATCAGTGGAAAGAGCTGTAAAACTAGTAACGGAGGCATCTGTTTATGGATATAATCAACGTCATAGATTTACATTCTCAACCATGTGAGGGAGTTACTGTATGAAAATTAAGATGTGAAAAGCAAACGTATTTAAAAAATAACTTAAAAACATCAAAAAGAGTACCCTCTTTTTCTTTTTCCTTCTTGAAAATAAAAGAACCGTAGTAGGAGCCGTTATTTAAAAAATGGTTGGTGCGTCAGCACTTATGTTCATTTATGGCACTAAATATTTGACGAAAATTTGATCAAAGCTAAATTTTGTAAATTAAACTTTTTTTTCAAAAAAGTATAACAAAAAAAGTTTTGTTTCATAACGAAACCTTTGAACACATTTGGGGGGTGGGGGGGTAAGGGGGTCAAACAAAATCCATTTTTCTACGATCATTTTAGTTTCTTATGACGCAACTTTCGCGGGGGGATAAATTTTGATATCTTAATATTAGTTTCTATAATACCCCCTAATGTATATATATTAATATACATGTATATACATATATATAAGCGATACAATTTATTTAATGAATGTTACCCCCCCCCCCCCCCAATAAATGGAAGGTTTTTTATGAAGTTTGGCCACATTTTAACCAGGAAAGGAATTTGTTTTTATTTACAATGGTCCTGATAGCACGGAAATAATTGTATTGTAACTAAAATACAGATTTTACTTTATAAATTAGAGCACAAAATCCCCCCTATCGAAAATGTTTTTAAATATGCAAATAGAATTGTTGATGATGTTGATTTTGTTTAATATTGGTTGTGTTAAATTTTATGTTTGTACATGTAGTAAATAAGTTTTTTGATGTTTGGTAACACTCAAGAATAAATGTACGAATTTACAAAAAAAAAGGAAGGTTTTTTGATTTATATTTTGATATTGATCCATATTAATCCTAGTACTATAGTCTATAATATTTATATGACCAAAATTAATTCTACATATTTTTATAATATTTCTCAATTTGTTTTGATCACAATTAGTTGATCGGATCGCTCTTTCAAACGGCTATGATTTTTATGAATCGCAATAAATGCAGTATCGTGATTTATGATCAATCCTTCTAAAAGGAACAAAAGTCACTTTGGAGTCAATGAATTCCTTCTAAAAGGGAACAAGGATTAGTAAGGAGTCACTCAGCTTCTCCTAATGTAGATCAAAGATCGACATAGTCACTCAGCAAGTGAACGAGAAGTCACTCAGTAGTATAAAAATAAATATTAAAATGAGAATTATGTCACCATTAACAACTTACGTCACATGAAATAATTCATAGAATGAGATTTGATATCCAAAAATAATTCCACTGTTACGTGAACAAATGCTTAAAGGCTCTTTATAATAAATATATACAAAGTCGAATAGACAAATTTGAAGGTTCAGTTTGTTGTTCGTAGTTGCCGCAAGATGGCTGTACAAACACAGCTGAAAGTTTCTGTGCTGAGTCAGCAGTAGAAAAACACTGGTAGTGACAACAATTGATTTAAACGAGTTCAACTCCCATTGAAGGATGGATATTTAACATTAAGAGTATATATAATACTTACATAAGTGCCACGGTTTTATTACAATGATTGCAATTTATCTTGGGAGTCTTCAGTAGGTATGTTGGCATAATTAGTTTTACAGGCATTAGCCCATTTAATGTCATGGACCTTGTGAAGGTGTACACGGAGTGATGAGGACATGCGCAGTTTTTCAGATTGACACACAAACGCAATGTAGTTAGACCTTCTCCTTGTCATGGATTATTTTTCTGTGCTCTGAAAATGAAAGATAGCATACACTAGTTTTCGATTTTTAAAACATGGCTAAACTATCATAAAGAGCAATAGCAATTTAGTTGGTGGTAGTCCGTCACCTCTTTTTTGCCTATATGGTTCGACAGAATTGCATCCGACTGGACATATATAAGCATTATAGCATTAAAATTAGTCTATCGAACCTAGGATCTTATCTATGAGGTATACCAAAAATGACCATCCTCTCTCGGGATTCCAACTTGCGCCCCCAACATTGAGAGTTGAACACGCCTTTTATTTTCTTTGTCACCCAAAAGTCTTATCTCTTTTGTAGGTATATAAAAAAACTGACTTGACTAATAAGCTGTCTTATAAATAATTCTCTTGATTTTGATGCAATCATTCCAAATAAAACCAAAGATAAGATGAAATATATCAATTTTATATACTATATTTTACCTTGCACAGCTTATATTACAACCCTTCACATCATTTTCATTACAAAGTGCCTTAGTGCGTGGTCCCCGAGCTGCGGATAGGAACGTGGATCAATCAGTACCGGGCCACATAGTAATTAATTAGCTATTTATATAATATTTATTATTTTGATAACCCTCTATTATCCAACTCTGTTGCACCAAAATAATATTTAGGTTTGCTTGTTTTATATATGAGTGATGAGATGTAGAATTCTTGCAAAGGCTCTCCCTCTCTGAGAGACCACCACCAAGAGGTTTGTATTAAAAAGTAATAAGATGTCGTTCCTGGTTACTCGCTACATTTCTCCATAAATGCTTCATCTCTAAAGTTGAGGCCGTTTTTAAAATTTAAATGAGATACGAAAACCCGTAATATGTGTTATGGTTTTACGTCATGGAGGTAAAAATATAGAACTTATACAGATAAATATGTGAGTTTGTTTTCTGTCGAGGACAGAGACCCAAAACAAAGAAATACTTATAATATATCCTAATAAATCGGAATCAAACACAGGAACGTAAATCACCAAACCTTTAAGTAGTAGTATTGAGGAGTTTGATATGAGCCTCCATCATCAGTTCTTAAAATGTTATCTGTTATTGAAGCGAATGAGCTCTCTATGGTTTAAATGAGCAATTTTATTTTAAAGAGGGCATTTTAATTTGCAAACGTTGTCTTTAACGGGTAAATTTGTCCAAATCTAGATTGCAATCAGTTTGCTAACGACTATCAACACTTACGGTAAATTTTTTCCACCAAATCCCATCTCTGGTCTGTATTTTCCAGATGACATTCATATGTAAAGGAATGTTGCATAAGTAAAACATCGTTTCATTGGTATAGTTATTTAACTAGTGGGTGGAAAAGTCGCGCAATTTAAACCAAGCTGTAGGCCATCTATATGAAAAGTAAACCGCTATATACCGCAAATAAAACAAAACCATAAAATACCAAGATAAAATGCAATTTTATTCTATTACACAGTACTATATAATAAATATATGATATAATGCTTATTTATATTCACACGATTGCAATTCAATCAAATTAAATGGGCAAAAAGGCACTCTCATGTTGAGGACGCAGGTTCGAATTCCGAAAGGGGAAGGTCAATTTTAATATACCCCATTGATAAGATCCTCGGTTCGATAGACTAAATATGACGCTATAGTGCGCTTATTTATATTCAATTGAATACAATTCTATCGAACCATATATGCAAAAAAATTATATTATAGGTATATACCAGGCTTGTGAACGGAACGCAAAATTGAACGGCGTTCAGCTGAAACGCACGTTCAATGAACGGAACGCTGAACGGAACGCAACTTTTTTTTGAACGCTGAACGTTGAACGCAACAAAATGGAGTTTTGCGTTCAGCGTTCAATTTTTCCAAACATTTCTTGGACTTTTTTCGGAAAACGTCATCACTACGCAGTACTTTTTTTGGAAATTCTTTTCTAAAAAAAAACCGTCATCACTACGCAATACTTTTTTTGGAAATTCTTTTCTAAAAAAAAAGTCATCACTACGCAGTACTTTTTTTGAAAATTATTTTAAAAAAAAACAAAACGTCATCACTACGCAGTACTTTTTTGGGAAATTCTTTTCTAAAAAAAAAAACCGTCATCACTACGCATTACTTTTTTTGGAAATTCTTTTCTTTAAAAAAAAAGTCACTCACTACGCAGTACTTTTTTCGGAAATTCTTTTCTAAAAAAAAAAAAAAAAACGTCAACACTACGCAGTACTTTTTTTTGGGAATTATATTTTTAAATATGATACGCTAATGAACCTAATGAACTGCTGAACGCTAATGAAACGCTGAACACAAAACATTGAACGGAACGCTAATTTTTTTTGAACGCTGAACGCAAAAAAAGCTGAACGCTCACAAGCCTGGTATATACTATTATTACCTCCGCCGAAGGAGGTATTGTTTTTCACTGGCGTTGGTTGGTTTGTTGTTGGTTGGTGGTTGTCAGCATGATAACTCAAAATGCGGAACGGATTCGAATGACACTTTTGGAGTTGTTGGAAATGCCAAAAGGAACCAGTGATTAAATTTGGCATCTCTGAGTACTTCTTTAAGATGCAAAATGAGCTAAATACTAATAAATATTTCAAGTTAGCCTACTTTGCCAATAGATGTCGCTGTGCTGTGCTCTCCTCTTTGATTGACGTCAGTTTATTTTTTCTATCCATGTACCTCTAGAGTGTAAACAATGATTAGAGATAGAAAATCGAGGATATTTTGGGCGTGTGAAAGGGATAATGTTTTAGGCGGAGGTTTGCACTCTCTGAGTGCTTCTAGTTAATATTACAGAACAATATTTTCTATATTTTTACCTCCGCCGAAGGAGGTATTATTTTCACTGGCGTTTGTTAGTTTGTTGGTTTGTCAGCAGGATAACTCAAAAAGTACTGAACGGATTCAAATGAAACTTTGTGGAGTTGTTGGAAATGCCAAAAGAAACAAGTGATTAAATTTTGGCATCTCTAAGTGCTTTTTTAGTATGCAAAATGAGCAAAATAATAATGAAATGGGGTCTCTATTCAGGGAGTAGGAAAGAACAAACGCTAAAAAATATTCATTGACGTATTATTGTTCATATATCAGCTCAGGACTATGTTAACCCAGTGGCGTAGCTTAAACTTCTTCCGTCTTCCCATCTCTGAGTGCTTTTTTAATATGCAAAATGAGCTAACAGAGAGGAAACAATGATTAGAGATAGAAAATCGGGCGTGTGAAAGGGAGAATGTTTGAATAGGAATGTTGTGGGGATCGGCGGAGGTACACACTCTCTGAGTGTATATATTTCTTTTATATTTTCTTTGCTCTCTCCTCATCATTATTCACCAAACACACTTACTTATGTAAACATATATGATTGGATTGTAATTCTGTTAAGTGATTCATTAGGTGGGGATCGGCGGAGGTTTGCACTCTCTGAGTGTATATATGCCTCTAGTTTTCACTGGCGTTGGTTTGTTGGTTTGTTTGTCAGCAGATAACTCAAAAAGTACGGAACGGATTCGGATGAAACTTTGTGGGTTGTTGGAAATACCAAAGGAACAAGTGATTAAATTTTGGAATCTCTGAGTGCTTTCTTCAAGATGCAAAATGAGCTAAATACTAATAAATATTTCAAGTTAGCTTACTCTGCCAATAGATGTCGCTGTGCTGTGAAATCGGGTGCCGGGAGCGTCTTCCTCTCTGAATTTCCGTCGAGTCGGGGAACCCTCCCCCGTCCCTCTACGCCGCCCCAGTCGTGAAAAATCCGCCTCGGAAGGCTATAAGGACCCCTTGACGAGTTTTGCACTCTCTGAGTGTATACATGCCCTAGTTATGTATGCAATACAAAAATAAGAATTCCCCCAAGAATAATTATAGATTTATCTTGTCTATAATAATAAAGACTGTTTATAAGTTTTATAGACTTTAGGTCTAAAAAGGAAACTAACTTTAAGGTAAAATGTCAATTTATGTCATTTATAATCAACGCTTCCTTTTTAATATTTTTACTATTATTCGATGTACTATTTATATTTATTAAAGACTACGCTGATGAAGAAAAAAAACCTATTTTTATAAAGTAAGGTCTTCTCCCAAATGATGATAGGGATAACATTTAAGATTCGTTTTAAAAATATCTAATTTATATGAAGAAAATAGTTTTACTAAATATAAAAATGTATTTTTTTTCTTTTCTCACCTGAATAAGAGCGGCACTTCTTGAGATAGCTCTTCGGTTTTTTAGTTTGATTTGATGCAGTTGTATAAACGGGTTCAAGGATGTACCTTTTTGAGGGTCCCGAGACTTTAGATGGGATGGAATAGTTGGGATCTTGACTTTGGATTGACGGAACGGTGGAACTGATTTCAGGGAGCTGAGTTTGAGAGGGTTCATTGAGCTCATTTAGAGTAAAATTCTCGGAGAATTGACTTTGAAGTGACGGAGCGGTGGAAAAAGTCCAAGAAGACTACTTTGTGAGGCTTCTAAATTATTAGAATGGATAAAACGGTCTGAAAAATCCCTTTGAATTGAAAGATCTATACATGTGGAATCTAAAAGGTTTCTTTGAACTGGCCCTTGATGGTCAGATGAAATGGAATGGTCGGAAAATTCACTTTGACTTGAAAAATCCTTAGAATGTAGTCTGAAAAGTTCTTTTGAATTAAACTTTGATTCTGAGATGAAATGCAATTGTCAGGCAATTCGCTTTGGATATTTGGAACAGTAGAAATGGAGTCTAGAGGGTTCCTTTGAATTGAACCTTGATTATTAGATGAAATATAATGGTTGCAGCATTCGCCTTGAATTGAAGAACTAGTGGAAATAGAGTCTTGAAGATTCCTCTGAACTGGCTCTGGTGATTAGATGTGTTTAACGAGTCCCAGAATTCGCTTTTAATTGAATAACCATCTAGAAAGTTCCTTTGTACTGGTCCTTGATACGTAGATGAGATAGAATGGGTCGGAGCATTCGCTTTCATTGAAGACTAGCAGAAATGGAGTCTAGAGGGTTCCTTTGAAGTGTACCTTGATGATTAGGTGTAATTGACGTGTCCCAGAATTCGCTTTTAATTGAATACCATCTAGAAAGTTCCTTGGAACTGGTTCTTGATGGTTATAGCAGGCTTGTGAACGGAACGCAAAATTGAACGGCGTTCAGCTGAACGCAAAACGGAACGCTACTTTTTTAAAAAAAAAACGTCACACTACGCAGTGCTTTTTTCTGAAATTAATTTTCTAAAAAAAAACCCGTCATCACTACGCAGTACTCTTTGAAATTCTTTTCTAAAAAAAAACGTCACCACTACGCAGTACTTTTTTATGGAAATTCTTTTCTAAAAAAGAAAAAGTCATCACTACGCAGTACTTTTTTTGGGAAATTCTTTTCTAAAAAAAAAAAACGTCCTCACTACGCAGTACTTTTTTTTTGAAATGCTTTTCTAAAAAAAAAAAACGTCATCACTACACAGTATTTTTTAAATATTTGAACGCTGAACGCTAACGGAACGCTGAACGCAAAACATTGAACGGAACGCTAATTTTTTTTGAACGGAACGGAACGCTGAACGCAAAAAAAAGCTGAACGCTCACAAGCCTGGTTATATGAAATAGAATGGTCGGAGCATTCGCTTTCAATAGAAGGACTAGTAGAAATAGAGTCTTGATGATTAAGGGAAATGGACGGGTCAGAAGATTCGCTTATAATTGAAGATAAAGTAGAAATGCAGTCTAGAAGGTGATTTTGGTAGAGTTTTGGGGACTTAATTGGGATGGGATTTAGAAAAATTGAGGAAAAACAGAGATTCAAATATAAATATATACCTTCCGTTCCAGCTGACTTGGCGTACTTCATAAATGAAATAAATATTCCTCAAAGAGGAAAGAGAATAGTGATAACAAGAGCCTGAACTCAATTGCACCATTTTTTTTATTTTTTTTTGTATTTCAATACTATTAACTAAGACGTTGATTTAAACATTTATAAAAATACAATAAGAATAATGCAGTCGTAGGTATTAAATATAAGACAGGTTAATAATAAAGGTGCTTAAGTAATATTTAAATGAGGATATAATAATAATAAAAGATGAAAAACAAAATAACAGAAGAAGGTGTCAAGAGAGTAACATGAGGCGTGAGGCTCTATTTGTAAACAAACATCTCCTCCACCGGAACCAGCACTAGTGATGAACAATTGGGACGCCGTCGAGGATCTCCAAGCTTCTTCTTACCACGCAATCAATCCCCAAGGGAGAGGAGCTCCCTTAACTCTAGCGGCATAAAGGCATCAATTGCACCATTCACACATTCTCCTTTTCACACGCCCAAAATATCCCTCGCTTTTCAATGTCAGTATACATTTACCCCCAACAAAGATTACACCTCTCCATATATCTGACGTGTGTTTTATTTGGTTCCCAAAGGATTATGACCACAAAGCTTTGTGATTACAGCTTCGTGACTACAGGTTTGTGACTACACAGGTTTGTGAAAAAAAAGAAGGGAGAGAAGTGAGGCAAAATACTCTCTCCCTTCTCTTTTCTATCCAGGTAACACTAACAGCAGTTACCAGATGGTAATCGTATATTCTCATATCAAAAGATCAATTTTTTTGGGAAAAATGTATTTGCTTATTTCTCTTAAAGTATAGCGATTTATAGGACACCAAACATATCAAATGAAAGCTTGGTTAACCAGCTTTAATATTTTGGTATACTAAATCATGTCAGTTTAATAAGTAGAGAGTTATATGTACATTAAAAAAAGCATATCTCGCGTACAAAATGACGCATATAATGGATTATAAATGCGTCAGAGACAAAGTAAAATTTTGAGAGGATACCTTGACGCAAATCTAAGAAACACATTATTATTTTTTTTTTCATAATCGATTTCTTATAGGTCAATACAGGCTCTGAATCATATGATGTAAACTCAGATTGTACTGAATTCTGAATTGATAGAATGCAACCAAGGTCATTTTTGGATTAATCATCTAAATTTTACTAAACTTAAAAGTACTATTTTACTCTGAAGCGAACAAGTCATCTTCTACAGGCGAGTGAAGTTAATTGATACAAAAAAGCTATGAAATATGCTAACATACACACTCCATTTTTTCTTTGTTTTTACTGAAAACTTTGTTTTATTAAAAAACATCAAACATACGTCTGGTAGTAAATTAGATTTCCTTTAAACTAATAATTATTGTTGAAGTCTGTAACGTCCACCATTTTGAGAAATTTGCGGAAAACATATTTTTACTAAATTTTTAAAACTTTGACCTCGTTGCGCGACCTCGTAATGTTGACCGATTTTGTTCAAACTTTGTATGTCGTCTTCTTTTATCACCAAGAAACAGAAAATCCACAATGTTGCTAACATTTCAAACATTTGAAAAATAAGAACAGCCCTACTGTATAGTCACGAACCTGTAGTCACAAAGCTGTAGTCACAAAGCTTTGTGGTCATAATCCTTTGGGAACCGTTTTATTTATGTAATACATTGGGGTTTTCGTCAGAGTGGGTTGTCTGGGGGGTCTTATTCAGTTTATAGAGTTCACTTGTCTCGACAGGTTTTAATTGAAATACATTTTTACTTTACTGATAATTTTGAAGGAGTTCTTTTTTCATAGATTTCATTATGATTATATGCTTTTCATAACAACCAGGATGAACCCCCATGCCAAAGAATGACCTAAATAACAGATGATTTTATTCTAATACAAGTTTTGTTTCCTTAAAGGTTACGTTCGAACGTTACAAAAAAAACCACCGTTTTAATAACGTTCCATCATAGTCACATAAAGAACAAAGGAAAAACAACGTTCTCTAAACCAACAAAAGAACGTAAAGCAGCAATCATCTGTTGCAGAAAGTTAC
This sequence comes from Caligus rogercresseyi, assembly GCA_013387185.1. Lineage (NCBI taxonomy): Eukaryota > Metazoa > Arthropoda > Copepoda > Siphonostomatoida > Caligidae > Caligus > Caligus rogercresseyi. The sequence goes on from CP045901.1 coordinate 17,769,295, forward strand.
ATAGTTAGTGATGAGAATTGGGGTTTCTGAACGGACCAGATTCTATTGTTGATCCACAAATTTTAATTGGTTGAAAACTGTCTTTGTGAGGGAGGCTATTTCAGCTAAAAATAAAAGCCACTTGAGCCGGATCCTATTGTTCAATTCAAGGAGTCTCCCATTTGAACAAACTATTGCGAACGACACATAACTAATTATAAGAGTCAGTGGTCGATTAC
>CP045901.1:17769612-17838459 GCA_013387185.1 Caligus rogercresseyi
AACATAAGTAAAAAATGTGATATTGTCATCAGTTCATTGAAGATGCTACTTTCCTCACATTAAGGATTTTTCATTTACATATCATTAAGAGATGTTGACAACATGACATAGATTATGTCGTAAAACAAAAACATTTTTCCTCTTCAAAATGACCGACGAAAAGGACTGGACCAAAACGGAATGCAGTCCTCGGTCCTTGATAAAGACCGACACAACACTAGTCCTAAAGCAATTAGGATTATTTCAATAATCGTAATTTTTTATTGTAATTAGTTTGGAAACTACACATTCGTAATTATTAATAAAAATTAGATGTGAGAGGTAGTGAGTGTCGTTCGGGAACGATCAGGCTCTTGAATGTGAACGATAGGAACCGGCTCCGCAAGAAGAGCCGTTTAAGGATTTTTATTTGGGAGCGGTTTTTTTTTCTCCTTCAGTATCTCGCTGTCTCTCCGCCCTGTCGTTGCGCTTGTGTGAGTGCAGTGCCACACACAGAGTCTCCCCCCTCCCCCTCTCTCTCTCTCCCTCCCTCTCCTTTTTAATCCTTTATAGCACTGTAGGCTAGTGATATTTGTATTGTGGTGCATTTTTGTTGGTTTAATACTTTTTAAAAAACCTTAATAGTTATATATTTAATTTAATAGCACTGTAGGCCTTTTTGATATTTGTATTCTGGTGCCTTTTTTGTTATGTCAGCTTTAATAGGCTATTTATTACTGTTTAATTTATTTTTTGTAAGTGTTGCTATTTTGTGATAATTTATAATTGTTATAATAAAAGTTATATTTATAAAGCATTGTTATCCAGCATTTTTACTCATCATAAGTGATTAAAAATGTCAATAATGGAACAAAATGTTGTAAAATTAGGTTTAATTTATTAATTAATATAATAACGTAAAAAATGTGTATGGGGAGCCGTTTGGGAGCCGAAAGAGCCGGCTCTCCACAGTAAGAAGAGCCATTAGAGCCGAATCTCAAAATAGAGCCGAAAATCCCATCACTAGTGAGAGGTATTACAAGTTGAAAAGTTCCTTGTGAACTCATTCCCTTAAAGGCAGGGACGGGCCTCAATAATAAGTGGACTGAATCTATAATTTTGGGAGACATCAGTCCCCATTATATATTCTAAGGCGTTCCAAGTGAACTATATACAAACAAATAATAATAACCCTAAGGGAAGACAAAAAACACGTGTAAAATTTTACATTAATACTACAAATATAAGACAGGGATCAACAAGAATATAATAATACTAAGGGGACGCTGAACAATACAATAAACAAAATTATATAAATATTTATAATTTCCATACAAATTGTTTGTTTACTTGTGCATCCAAATCCCCTCCCGCCGAAATCAATACTCCTGACCATGCTCTAAGGTTGACTCGGGTGATATGGCTGTCTTCCTATCTGGGGTACGCGGGCCCAGGACAAAATAACTTTTAAAAAAGCTTCCTCCCTGCTTACAATGCAAGGATTACAGCCAAAGTGAGTGACAGTTCCTATGGAAGGCACTTGGATTCCCCCCTCTTGACTGAGCAGCTAGACTTCTACTGCAGATTCCCAACTTTCTTCCTGAGAAGGTACCCGGAACTTAGCATTGAAGATCTCCACGATAAAAACTGGCTTCTATAGAGGCTTTGCGATCTTCTCCCGGCTGGAAGAGGACCTGCAAGAGTACTCTCCGAGTATATATCTGCTGCAAAGTTGAGTTGGGGAAAGATTTCGAAGACAGTCTATCTGTCCGTCAAAGCTCAAATTGAAGCCTGTATAAGGACAGACCTTCCCATTACTGATAAAAATCTAAAGTCAATTATGGATTCAATAATCGATATTCCCCTTCTTACTAAGCTCCTTACCGGTAGAATTATGTGTGAGGAGATTCATAAAGTACTACTCGTGAAGAATCCTGACACTAGTTCCCTCTTTGAACCTTTACCAGGCATGCCAATACTCATAGTAAGGACCTCGTGCGTGTAAAAACATAGGTGGGAAGCCACTAATCATCATTTACGACATGCTTCTGTGCGTGCTTGATAAATTGAGTCGAAATTCCACTTTAAATTGATGATATCCGTGTTGAACACTCCCGGAGTATTCCAAATTCGGCTTCTTTGGTTATCAAGCAAACTTGTACCGCCATCTAGATGGATGCTATCGTAGGCTGGGAGTCGACGCACACAACTTATACAAATCACTAGAGGCAATGTGCCTATGGATTGCTCTCGAGATCTTAGACCCAGTATAGAATGATACGGAATTTCTAGAGAGTTACAGGACAACCTCCAGGAGAAGGGGGCGGCAGTTGGCAACGAAACCATAACCCTAATTGGGGGTTTGAGAGAAATCATCAAGATGCACGGAGAACCTGCTGTGTTCATCCTGCTAGAAACCTATGGCCAGGAAAAGCTGCACTTTTATTATATACTCGACGACGAAGCCGGCCACATCAAGATGATAAAATACGGCACAATGCTTAAGGATTCCAATTTCACGGTTGCAGATAGAGTTCTGGGCTCTCTAAAACGAAATTACTTCTACCAATTTTTCCGGAGCAAAGGGCATATCCCCCTTGTCCACAATTCACGACTCCTGGACCCAGCATTGCGGAATCTGATTAAAAGGGGACCATCCTGTCACGTTCTGCCGTGTACTCCATACCTGCCGTGAGGTGGCACCTCTGAGATTCCAGAAGAATCATGAGTTTGATTATCGTGTTGACCCAATGGATCACTTGCTAGACAAATCCGTGGCTCCGTCTAGGTCCAAAATAACCAGATATGGCACGGAGACGTAAGAGAAGCATACCACCTGCCGTACGTACAGAATCCTGGCATTAGAAGATCACCCAATGGATAATGGAGCAAGAGACAAACGATCTCCAAAACTATATTGTTCCTGGACAAACACACCTCAGTACCAAGAGAGTCCTCACTGATTCTTGTGTCTCCTAAAGAAAGAGAACAAAAGATTACAAGGAGAGATTTATCAATACTACACCCAGAAGCTCGACTCCTTATAACTAATCTGGATTATAACACATCCAAATCCATCCTACCCGCTCCTACCCTCTCAATCAATCTCCTTTTCAGGATCAGATCTCAGAAAGAAGATAGAGAGTTTAGTGTGGGCATACGACAGGGAAAAGATCACAAAAGTCGCCATCGCGATGGATTTTGATCAATTGAATCTAACTTTCCGAGAGTCAGCAACACTTAAATTCGATCATTTTTTAAATGAGATCTTTCGGGTGAATCATTACAAAAGGGGCAGTCGAATGTTCAAGGATGCTGCCATAATAGCTGGAACTAGATTTGGACCCCCTGACCGATCTGATTTCTTCAACTCTTGGGGACGACCACCTGGGAGGAAACCAAGGGATAAGACAGAAATGTGGACCATCATGACACAGGCAGCAATAACCGGAGTCTTGGAAGATTCCCCTCACCAATATGAACTAATAGAATCTGGAGATAACCAAGTTCTCTTAGTAAATGTGAGTTGTTTAATGGTCCAAGCGATCCATCGAACCTTCAAATAGGATCTGAACGGGGGGAAGGGGGGGATATAAAAAATGCCTCGAAAATTGTTAGTATATATTTCAATATTTTGTATTTTATCTAATTTATTTACGCCAAAAATATATAAACAAAAAAATATTGGAACCGGTACTTAAAACAGTTTGAAACATGATGGTAGGATAATTCATAGATTGATATCTCCAAACCATACATTAATAATATTTCGTAATGCTTCCTTGTATTTTGGTAATTATGTTAGATCTTATATTTCTATCATATCTCCTATGTCGATATAATTACATTTAATATATATTCAGCATTTTTTTGCACATACGCGCTGCTCTAAATCTCATAGATATCTGTGCTAAAATGATTGATCCATAAATCAATTTTTTACTCTTTGCTCGAATTTGTTAATGCAATCATGATTTATTCAATTTTATTGGACTTGCTTTTTTATTTAAATAGGATGAGTACAACAACCTAAAAACCTTTCGATCAAATATTTTATTTCCAATAAGCTCTGAAAGTATATTAATTAAATTTATGATTATAGGTTATTTTTGGCCACTCTTATAGATAAGTCAATGTATATACATTCAGGAAACTTATTGCATCATAATTACTCTAATAAATTTAGTAATGTATATCAGAGGTTTCTATAACACAAAACACACTTACATTACATGCATTTATTACTTCTTATGTCAAGACAAATATATAAACTGAACCTGCCGGATTGATTCGTGATTCTATTATGTGTGTCGCCGGTAATCATAATCTGTCAAAATATATCAGATTACATTTTTTTGTTCGTTTAGTTCATGCACTCATCTCTTTGTTGAGGTTAGCTCTGTCCAGGAGACTCGTTTCTTGGTGTCCAAGGCATTTATCCGGAGTCCCGGAAGATAGAAGGAGGGAATGGAGGAAGGAAGGGATCGAGGGATCTCCAACAAGTTTGAAGTCTAGGCCAGAATGCTTTCATGACACCCAAAAAAAAGATTCCCACTATGATCAGTGGAGGCTCTATTATTTTGACGATTGTTGATGGTGACGTCACTCTTGACTCTCTCTCTCCCCCCCCTCATGTTTATATAAGGCGTGCGTTTTAAACCGTGTAAAATTTGTTCCTGTGAAAATAGCTCTATCGCTGTCGCTGGACTCATTTGTATCATCAGTCCGTTTATATGATGTATATATATATATACATACAGGGCGGAGTGGCCAGCGGGAGTACCGGGACTATTCCCGGTGGGCCGCTGGTCTCAAGGAACATAAACGGCCGTTGACAGCCTCCCAATGGCATATTGGGGCCTGTATAAGGCCGGCGAGGCATAATTGTCCCGGTCGACAAATTCTTCCCACTCCGTTCCTGTATATATATAATACTACACTTAATATATTTTTTTAATGTATGCGAAGAATTCCAGTATATTTATCCATTTAAAAAGGGTGACTACAATCTAATAATAATTTACCAATCTCTGTCCGTCTGTATGTCCGCACGCTATCTCCTCCACATTTATGGTCAGATTTGAACTTTGAAGGTACCTATGGAATCCTTGGGTCAAGACGGACCTAATAAAACTATTTGCAAAGTGAAAATGAAGAAAAAAAAATTAAGACCTTGTCTGATTTGAACTACCTACTTTTCAAGGTAAAGAGAGGAAAAAAGAAAACGAGGAGGAGGAGTTAGAGAAATAGAAAAAAGCATCGCATGTGACTTAAAATATATTCTTTGTACAAAGTCAAACTTTTCATGAGGAATGTTTGTACAAAACAGAAAATCTTTTTCTCTCCTCTCTTATATTCTTTAAGGTCTGTTTCACTCACAAACTAGCTCCAAAACCTACCCATACCCGAAGGGCGAACATATGGGCGCCGTAGGCGCCAAAATATGCGAGTTACTTTAATACATTCAATAAATTCATCTATCTTGTTGACTAATGCTTGGTGTATTATTTTCAAGTATTGACAAATTAACGTATTAAAAAATCTTAAGTGAGGCTCAAAATCTTGGCCTTATATCACATTCTATCTCATACCATCACATAAACTGAAAATTTAGACTTCAGGACTGCTCTTATATAGAATGGATATCCTTTTGATAAATCATAAGATAACGATCAACGATTGTGACATTAAAATAAACTTTTCTTTGGGCATCCATTTAGACTGCCTGACAAGTAATTTTGACATATGTATCGATATAGTTGGCTGGTAAATTGATGCATTAAGTAATTGGAGAAAATTAATATTTCAAAAAGTAATGAGTAGACGATTACCAGGACCAAAAATGATTTTTTGTCAACGCTTATAGGAATTATACTTTATTTGTTGTCTCTACGATATATTTTCATACTAATCATCTATTTTGCTCTGAATTTAAACCATCTTTATGATACGATTTATTTTCATTGGATCTATAAATTTTGAAAAATGCTAATGAAAAACTCAATCAACTATCATCGCAAGTTGAGATTTACTTAATTCAAATATGTTCGCTAATCATATTTAGTTTTTTTTCTATCAGTTTAAAAATATGCTTATTTTTTCTTGTTAAAAGGTAGTATTTCTAAATAAATAAAGATTTTCGCGCTTCAATATAATATAACAAAACCTTTGAGACTTCGTGTAGGACTGACAATGGGAATCAAAATACAACTATAAGTTGAGGCACAAAAATTATTAATTATTGGTAATACCGTTGCAGTTATTAAATACCCCTCAACCATTTGGAAACCTCTCTTTTCCTTCATTGAATTCTCTCAATTCTTTATTTTACTACTGATCAGCAATATTAGAAACAATATGAAGGACTTATTTTTGGTTTCTGTTAAAGTAACTTCATCCTCATTTTTTTTTACAGGATATTTAATTGTTCTTGCTTTCTCTTTAATAATAGAAAACAAATCAACTTATATGATGTAAAATAACCATTTATACATGCAGATGAGGAGTTTTAAATATCCTTACAATATGAGGTGGTTCAACAAGAAATGAATTCTAAATGAAAATAGTAAAAAGGAAAAAAAATATTTTTAAGTTTTTTACTTCATAAAAATGACAGCCAAATATTTCAGAAGCATTTTAAGGTCAATTGTGCACGTTTTTTACCCATGAACGTCATTCTCCTTTCGATAAGTTTGAATGATTTCCTTTCTATTGAACTTAATCGTTATAGGGTTAAATTCCTCATGGCTCCGATACGATCCCTCAAAGATAGTCCCTTTTTTATAGCCCTAAGATATTTATTCCTTAGCAGTTGGTAAAAAAGTGAGAGAGAAAAAAAAGTGATTTAACTAATTCAAATATCTTAATAATACAAACGAAAGAGAATTTTACCAACTATATCATAGTTATGGTAATTAATTTTCACAAAAATCCCTTTAAACTTGGATTCTTGCTGGACCATACATATCTTATTATTTATAAATTGCCAGTGATTACTCATCATAAGTATTTGGTTATATATATATATATATATAAAGTTACAAATATAAGGAACATTATTCAATGGTACCATTAGAGTATTTCATTTGTTTTTTAGGGGTTCCTTTTAAATTGAATCATATTTTTACTGTCATGTCATATGTACTGAATATTAGTGTTTGTAGTCACGGTAAATACATATGTATAATTTAAAAGTGAAACTGTTTTTTTACAATATCAAAACAAATGATGTAATTAGAGAATCTGAAAAGACTAGAATGGCTAAAAAAACTGAAGCATAGCTGTCTTAAATATAAAAATTGCAATTCATGTATAGATGATCCCATTTGATAATAAAATTTCCTTTCTGCTGTGTTCCTCAAATCATGATCAACACTTTGGGCTAATTTAGAGGGGTAATAATTTCTACTTTTCAATTTGATTTATTATCACGGCTACATATTCAAGTCGTTGATTTCAGTAAAAGAAGTCTTCATCAAATATCTCGTACAATGGATTGAAATACGTTGTCGAAAGGTTTCAAGGTAACATAAATATACATATATAGTAGTCAGTTATTTTTAATTATAAAATATAACTGGTATTTTATGAAGTAGTAAAGAAATAACAGTATTAAGAGATTTACTTCATTTTGACATTTGAATAACTTTTTCTCTTCATTGAATTAATTGCAAATGAAAAAAACAATATATGTACCTTTCTGCATACTTTGATACTTCTGATTTAAGTCTTATATTGATGATATTCTCCTTTTATAAGACCTTAGGTCAATGACCTAATATTTAAAGAACGCCTTCTCATTTCAAGCTCTTGGTCTTTTTCTAATTAAGACAAATAATAATATAGTTTTGTACAACCTATTGACTAGGTCAAGTGATATTCATTTGATATAAAAAAATGATATGATGCACTGATCTTTGAGACAAATGATTTAGTTTTGGTCAATCTATTGACTATTTGATATTAAAAATGATATGATGCACTGATCTTTTATAACAAATACTTACTCCTCATTAGATTTGTCGAATGTTATGTGAACAATATAGAATACCTTTTATAAGGATGGCAATGAGAGATCATTAGTTTAAAGAAGTATATCAAACAAGGTTACATTAAATTTGTCTTATCCCCACATTAAATCGACATATGTCAAAGGTAACCCCATTCATAAGACTAAGCTCACTTTGTCTAAGATGAGAGAACAATTGATATCTCACGTCGTATTCTCTATACAATACTATTTTTTCAGTTTTCCAGGTGGTTCATTTTATTCCTGGAGCAACCATGTAAGTCTATAATCAAAAGTAAGGGAAGGCTACAAAACAAACTTATGACACGATTCCTCAGTGAGTTTTGTTTTTGCCTACATTAGATATGTACTAGGAATGTAACAAGCACATCCATGAGGAAAAAAATGTTGAGGTTTGTTTCCAGGGCCGCGAAATCATTGCTTTTATGTAGGAAAATATGGAAACAACAATTATGTTGCGTATCCAGTAGAATATTAGAGTCAAGATAAAAGTAATCCATGCCTAAGCGTATTCTTATTAAAGTAGTCCTCATATATTTAACTGAATGCATAACGTATTCGGCCTCGATAATGTCTAGGTTGCTAAAGTAGTACCTTTCACTCCCTAACAAGAGACTGAGAATAACTGAGTCTATGAAGGAATTCATCACTTTAGATAAGGTGATCAGAGGTTGAGAGAGGCTTTTTGGTGGACTTGTGAGCCATCATTTTCTCTGTGCTACCGGTAGATTCACGCCATAGAGTCAACCAAGCCGAGGACCCGGCCGCCAACTCATCTCTGCATGGGGGCGTCGGCTGAGGCCAACTCGGCGTTCTGCGGGCACGCCATTTGCAGGAGGGCTCTTTTGGAGTGTAGGGATGGAAAAGAGAGAGAGAAAGAGAGAGACAGTCTTCTTGCTAGCAGGGGCAGATTTGAGATTCTTCTTCTTCTCTTCCCTTCTCATTAGAATATTTTTATGTGACGAGAAGAGAGTGAAGAAGGAAAAGGCAGGCAGCCGTGTCAGACAGCGTTTGTTTCTCCGGTTCTCCAAATAGTAGTAGTGAAAAAGTGTATGTGTGCCATTCGTAAGACCATGGATTCATCTTACTCTCCAGGATCATTTTCCACTGTCATCCCATAGTCATGCCACCAACAGAGAGAAAGAATAGGTAGATCTCACTCTACTCTGGTGAGGGGTTATTTATTATTATGATGCAGCAGGCTCTCTCTTTCTCTCTCTTCCTCTCTTCCTCCTCTCTCCCTCCTCCATCTCTATGTTATGGAGCGGGAGAAAAAGGGAGAAAAAAAGAATGGATTCAATGAAAAGAGAGAGAGAGAGAAAAGGGAGAAGAGAGGGATTTATTTTTCTCTCAATTGGGGGTTAATAAGAATAATAGGGATACCTTTTATTATTATTATTGTTCTCTACTACAACTACGACTCCTAAGAAAAGGCATTTTCTTTTCCCCTCTCTCTCTCTTTCTGTCTCTGTCTCTTGGCGTGCGCTCTCTTTTTCTCTGTGAGAGGTAGTAGTTTCTTGTCGCCAGGGGGCCGGTCCCTTCCCCTCTGCCCTTCCAGCCCCTCTCTCTGCCTTCTCTTCTTTATTGATGTGGGCTTTTTCTTTCCCTTCTCTCTCTGTTTCTCTCTTCGCTGATCTCTCATTCGAAGTCTCTGTGTTTGTTTCTGTGAGTGTTCCCTGTGTGTGACTCCTGTGGACTCCATTCGCCTTGTTCTCTTCTTCTCTCTCTTTCTCTCTCTCTCTTCCCCGGAGTCTCTGGTGATTCCCCTGTCTCTTGTGTTCTCCTGATGATACGAGACGCCTCGACTCGCCGTCTCGACTTTTGAATCCCTTGTTGTCCTCACTGGAACAGCAGCTTCTCTCATCAGCTTGACATCCTTTCATCCCTTCCTCCCTCCCCCTCCCTTCCTCCATCCATCCCTCCCTCATCCTCTCTCTCTCTCTTCTTGGGTCTTCCATGGTTGTTGGCGTCTTGGCGAGGGATGAGTCGTACCAGGTGAGTCCTGTTCCTCCCCTCCCCTCTGTCTCTCTCTCTTTCTCTCCAGCCGACTGTGTCTCCGCCTTGTGTCTCGAGGGCAAAAGCCGTGGCTTGTGTGTGGTGATCCTTCGCCCCTTGTTCCTCATAAGCGTATGCTTTCCCCTTGTGACTAAGCCCCTCTCTCTCCGCTCCACTTCTCCAGGACCGCTCAAGGAGCATGAGCATGATGAAGCCAGCTCCATGTGTATTCCGCGAGGCCCCTCTCTGACGGTCTCTTTCTCCTTTTCAGGTGGAGTGGTCCCTTGGTCCAGTCCCGAGCTAGAGAGATCGATCTCAAGGTCGCAAGGAGGAGATGGAGATGAGTCGTCTGTTGCACTCCGCTGCGAGTTGTCTCACTTAGAGGCGCTCACTCAACATGGAGAACTTTACAGACATCTTTGGGAAGACCTCTCGACACTGGAAGGACTCAGTGACTTCCCACACTTCCCACCGGGGCCAACAACGCACCCGGAAGCAACCCAAACGTAGCCCGGAGCGCCGCTGCAGCCAACAGCAGCCCTGGAGCGCACCTGGACCCCCCTCCAGCGCTGAGCTCCACTCGGAAGTCCCAGGAGGATATCTCCCTTCACCCGCTTACCCCTCACAGAAAATGTACAACAATGAGGCCTCGGGCTATCCCTACCGTCAGCACCCTGGGGCGTACTACCCCTCACAGACACCCAACAACGCACCCAACACCGGGGGAACACAGAGTAACAACAGCAACACAGGGGCACAGCAGCAGCAGCAGCAAGCTACACCATGCGGCCCCTTCCCTCCTTTCCCTCGGACCCCATGAACCCACAGGGGCCATGGCTGGATGGAACCCGCCTATGGGGAGGAGCACCCATGGGAGGGACACACCATCCCTACAGACCTGGATACAGCAGCACGAGTAACAGGACGCCGCCCTACAACCGCGGATAGACAATCTCACCACTACCCAAGGCCACCTGGACCCGGAGGACATCCGCTCCCACCGCCACACGCACTCAACACTCAAAACTACCCCAGTCAGCAGCAGCACTACCCCTCCTCTGCCATGAGTGGACGCTATCCCTCGCCCAAGGGGGCTGGAGCAACACGAGGAGGATACCCACCACCACCCTACGGAGGGGAGCCACCCTCTGGCCCTAACAATCCCGCTGCTTTCCCACTACAGCAGCAGCAGCAACCCGACTACCTAGCAGCGGCAGCAGCCAGGGGAGGACCCCCCAATCACCGCTCATCCTCTGCAGCCAACACCTATCGCCCCTTTCCCCCGGGGAAGGGACCCTCCAGGGACCCCAGCCCTGCGGCCACCTCCACCTCACCCACGCCCGCGGCCCCACCTGGGAATCGGGGAAGCCTACAGCAACTGGAGCAAATGGTCATGCCCAGTCCCAAGGAGCCACCCTCAAGAAGCCCCAATCCCGGCTCCACCAACGCGGGCACCTCACCACAACAGCAAACAACAAACAACAAACCCCGCCTTCAGTTCAATGTCAAAACCCCGCAACCTCAGGGAACTGGCCTTCACACCCACAGCAGCAGCAAAGAAACATTACCTCCTCTTCCCCGTCACACCTGCTGCTCTACCCGCTTCCTCTTCTGCTTCCAAATCCGCTAACGGGAAAATGGGTGGCATGAATCCGCTTCCACCGGGGATGGGGAGCATGATGGGGGGCCCGCGCTCACTGGTGCCCGGAGGAGCACTACATCACCCCGGCATGATGCAGCAGCACATGGGTATGAGACATCCACACGGTGGAGGAGGAATGTACGGCATGCCCCCGGGAATGATGCCCATGCCCAGAGGAGGCCCCCTGACACCATCACACATGATGCACCCCTCGGCTGCACCTACTCAAAACAACTACCAACCCAGCATGCAGCAGCAGCAGCAATCTCAAATGCCGAATCAGTACAGTCAACAGCAGCAGCAGGGAATGACTCCAAACTCCCTACCACCACCTCCCCAGCAGCAGCAACAACAACAACAACAACAAATACCACCACCCCCTTCACAAATGAATCCATCTCAGCAGCAGCAACAATCTCAGTATCCTCTTCCCTCTCTTCCCACTCAGCAGCAGCAACCAGAACCCATATTGAATTCCTCACAGTCTGTACCTTCATCGCAAAACTCAATGGGGCAAATGAAGAGGAGCAGCCCCTCAGCACAGGTGGTGGGAGTCCCTCCTCCTCCTCTCCAACAGCAGGGACACCCACCACCACCCTCCATGCCTCTTCCTCTTCAAACACCACCCAGTAACAGTAACAATACCACCACACATCCAACACTGCAGCAACAGACAACAGCAGCAGCCTTGGATCATGTCTCCTCCCTGACTGATGCAAACCATAAAAGTTCCTCAAATCTCACAACATCCACTTCCTCCTCCTCCTCCAATAGTAGTAGTAGTAGTAAGCCTGAAATCAATGACCAAGTCTCACAACCAGACAGAGACACCTCTGTCGTCACTCCCAAGCTCTGTGAAGAAGGAGAATACAAGTCCGATCACAAAGAAGAAGAAGACGAGGAGGAGGAGGAGGAGACAGAAGAAGAGGAAAGACTCAATCCAAGTAACTTTGAGGAAAATAAAAACTTATTAATAATACTCCAGTGAGTGAGAACACAGTAGTACACCACCTTCCCCTTCCTCACCCCCCGGCCATCATCCCCATTCCAAAGTGGAAGGGGATGATGGATCACCCCCACATCCAGAGGACTCCTCACTTCATCATCATAACGTCAACAACAGCAGTACCTCCTCTCACTTCTCATCCTCCTCAGAGCAGAGGATCCATCATACAGAGGAATCCCTGCAGACTGAGTCATCCCATTCCACCACTAACCATCAACAACAACACCACCACCACCACTATCATCATCATCCGTCAAGTCCATCCAGTGAATCCATTAAAAACAACATCAGTAGTGCTCCAGTTGAAGATGTCCCGCCGCAGTCCTCTAGCCTTCCCGACTCAAATAATCTCAAAAGTGATCCGCCACCGCCCTTTAACCCCTCGGGGACCCCGCACTCTATCAGTAACCTCACGTCGGAGCCCGGACCCTGGGAAATGAGATCCATGCTCTCAACCAACATTGAACCACCTATACAATCAGCCCATGTGTCCACAAGTTCAAATCCAGGTACTACTACTCATTACTGTTATTATTATTACTATTATCCGATTGCATTTCTCAAACCTTTATTTTCCTCTCTTCAGATTAATGATCTTCAGGCTCGCCTTCATCACTTACAGCAGATACCTCCTCCTCCCCCTTCTTCGCATGGCATGAGCCACTGGGACCCTCTGCGCCCAAAGACGCCGCCGCCATCATTCCTCATCCTGCCACTCAGCAGATCCATCACCACCCCGAGGGATCCAATACAACGGCCGCTGCTCCTACTTCTGCTGAGCCCGAGAACAGCATCGGCAGTAGTAGTAACCCCCCAGCAGCAGCAGCAGATGTGGTAAGACTTGATTTTATGCTGCTGCACTCTCTCTGTGCATTTGCATTCCTCAACTACATCATCAAAGTATATAATTAAGGGCTCCTCCTCCTTCTTCTTCTTCTCTGAACATGTATGCATAAAAGTGTATTGATCATAAGATGATAAGAAGTATTTTAGTAGAGAAATCATAGCTGACTATTCCTCTATGCCATTTATACTTAGCATTAGATGAAGTAGTAGTAGTAGTGCTGTGTATATAATAATACAATAAGAAGAAGAAGAGAGAAATTTGGGGAAAGAGAGAGGAATAAAAGAGAAGAAATGAGGGGATCCCACCATAAATACATTGAATATACTCAATTACTCTGTATGAGTGTGTGTGTGTGCCCCCCTCCACAATTATGAATTAGAAAAGAAAGGAAGACGAAGAATAAAGAAAAGAAGAGAGAGAGAGAAAAGGGAAATGAATGAATAAGAAGAGTAGTAGATATAGTAGTAGAAGTAACAATATATATAACCATTATGGTGGTGGTGTTGAGGCTATTGGTAGTGGTTGTGTTCCTTTTCCTCTTTTCTTCTTCCATACTGCGGCAGACAGCTAAAAAGGAAGTAAAAATATTATTTTTATTGTACAAATACTTTTTCTACTTGTTTCACTCCCCCTCCCTTCCTCCCTGCCTGCCGGTTCAAGTAGTAAATCCCATTATAAAATGATGTTGCCATCCGCGCCTATATTTGACTCTCTCTCTCTCTCTCAATAATAACACCATCTCTTGTTGTATGGCTACAAATACTCTTAATAAAATATTATTCTCCCTTTCTTTAACTGTACATAGCGTGCGAGCTTGGTTTTTGAGACATTATTTTTTGGAAGGAGCCTCTTGCTTAGGATTATAGGTCAGTAGTCTTGATGAAAAACAAAACATGGAATGAACTCATAATGCTCAATAACTGCTTCAAAAACGGCCTTTTAATTTAAACTATTGAACACAATATTCGGGTACCACATAATAAGTTAGCTCAATCCAAATTTTATTTATATATTGTTGCGTTGTATTTGGGGAAACTTGAAAGTATGTATAAATGTCATTTAAACTGAGAGAGAGAAAGCCTCCTTCTTTGTATTCATTGTTTTATATTAATACCCGATTTGATGGCGTTATTATCTATCCTTGCCGTGCATACTTCAATTGTTGGGGGCCTCTCTTTGAAAAGAGTTTTTGAGAGAGAAAGAGAGGTAAAGTTAATTGCCCATTTCAGTGCCGGCTCCCTTCTTCTACTTCCTCTTTTTATTATTTTCCTCTCGTGAATGAAACTCATATATATATATATATATCGCGGCAGAGATGTAGATCCAGTAGAATCGTCTACTCTCCAGGTAAAAATTACGATCCTTATCTCTTCTAGGAGAGATGACGACTTATATTTAATAATTATATAAATACTAGCGAATATTACCCGGCGCTGCCCGGGATTTTCCAACATGACAATAGTCTGGATGAAAAAAAAATCACACCAATAATTTTAGTGATGCCATCGCATGTGACTTTTCATATTAAAATCACTTCCTTAAAAAGTTGACATTGGGTTTTCATTGCCATTTTTCCGTTTTTTATACCTTACGACTGAGTATATGATTATCGTAAAATAAAAAAATGACACGAATAATTTCAGTGATGTCATCGCATGTGACTTTTCATTTTAAAATTAGTTTCTAAAAAGTTATCATTGGGTTTTCATTGCCATTTTTTTCTGTTTTGTATTCCTTAAGGCTGGGTATTTCAACATTGTAAAAATAAAAAAATGACACGAATAATTTCAGTGATGTCAATGCATGTGACTTTTCATATTAAAATAAGTTCCTTCAACAGTGGTCATTGGGTCGTCCTTGCCATTTTTTCCGTTTTGTATTCCTTAAGGCTGGGAATTTAAACATCGTAAAATGAAGAAATCACACGAATAATTTCAGTGATGTCATCGCTTTTCTTTTCATATTAAAATCAGTTCCTTCAACAGTTGTCATTGGGTCTTCCTTGCCATTTTTTCGTTTTGTATTCCTTACGGTTGGGTATTTAAATATCACACAAAGAAGGAATCACACGAATAATTTCAGTGAAATCATCGCATGTGACTTTTCATATTCAAACCAGTTCCTTAAAAGTTGTCATAGCTCTTCATTGCCATTTTTTCCGTTTCGTATTCCTTAAGGCTGGGTATTTAAACATCGTAAAAAGAAGATGATAATTTTAGTGATGTCATCACATATGATTTTTATATTCAAATCAGTTCCTTAAAAAGTTGTCCTTGGGTCTTCATTGCCATTTTTTCCGTTTTTTGTTCCTTAAGGCTGGGAATTTAAACATCCTAAAAAGAAGTTATTTTTAAGTCGTTTCATAGAGTGCCTATGTTATTTTCTTATGAGAAGCAGTTCCTTAAAAAGTCGTCATTGCATCGTCAATGCCATTTTTTCCGTTTTGTATTCCTTAAGGCTGGGTATTGACATCCCTCTCCATCTCTAGGCATTATTGAAATTTGATTAGCACGATGTTGCAATATAAAAAAGTGTTGCTATTTTCCACAAAACTTAAATTTGGGGGGACATAGAGGGACAGAAAAAACATATTTTTAAGAAAACATGTAGAAAACGAATTTTCCGGGAAACACTCAATAAAACAAAAACATGTCTTAGTACCTCAGTCTTATCCACAGAAAATTTGGGCAAAATCTAACTTGCAAATTTTAAAAAATAAACAAAAAACTTTTTGGCGAAAAAAAAGCATGTCGATGACGAATTTTCCGGGAGTTGAAAACCCCACTAAAACACTCCCTGAGCTCTCAAAACTATTCACTGAAAATTTCGTCAAGATCTAATGACCCGTTCGGGAGATACAGGGAAACGAACGAACGAACGGAATTCTTTTTTTATAAGTATAGATGAATGGAGATTAAGTGTACGATGTTGTACAAACTATATATTTCATTTGCGACTTCTATTCTATATTGTAGTAGAAATGATTAAATTTTTGGGTTCAAGGAACCAAATGAGACCCAATGTTTTACAAACATTGTATTTATATCACCAACCTCTGTAATAATAATTATTATTATTTGATGAGATGAGTCTCAGGAGAATTCAGATATGATAAAAATATTTTGAATAACATCGTCATACCGTTATCTCCATATTTAAGCCGCCACCCCTCCTATAAGATATATACACTCCTGATATCTTGATATAACTCCTGATATAACAAAGTCGTTGATTTTTCTTATAGAGATCACGATTGTAGTCACTCCTAGGAGATAATACGATCGTAATCTCTACCAGGAGAGTCAACGACTACTGGATCTTCATTGCTGCGATATATATATATCTGCTTTGATTTTTATAATTTGTACTACAATTAACTCTTACTTCCTTTCAGGACGACTCGAGCATACCCGTCAATAGTGTCGAGGAATCCACTCCTAAGAAAAGTGGTAAAAAGGCCCCTAGGCCCAAGAAAGAAAAGACACCCAAAGAGCCCAAGACTCCTAAAGAGAAAAAACCAAGGTATATAGCTACTTCACTAAGATGATAACCAGGGCTGTTGGGATTTGAAACAAAAACAATGCCCAATATACCCAGAAATATGCAGGAAAAAAAGATTAAATATGCGAAAAAAGATTAAATGAGGAAAAAAAAATTGTGGTAAATTAATTTATATTCTAATACATAAAAATTATGTCATGTAATCATTGTTCCACTGAGAATGAGCATATCTTTTACATGCCTCTCTGTCAGACTGGTTCGCTAGTCAAATAAAAGAGACTTTAGTTTGGAGAAGACCCTTTCGCAGTCCACAGAGGTAATTGGAGCGCACGAGAAGAGGAAAGGCAATTTGGGATCAGCTTTGAGCTCCGAAGTCTTTCTCTTCAGAATTCTGGAGTAGAATTTAATTTTTTCGAAGTCCGGGTTCTTCTATATATATATATATATAAATCTTCAAATTTATTCAAAATGTGCGATAAATATGCAGAAAAAGGTCAAATATGCGTTATATGCGTTAAAAGGTCGTTTATGCCCAGAAAGTGAATTTACCAGATTCCTACAGCCCTGATAATAACACACCTTAGCATTGATTCCATCTTCTTATTCTCAGGGTTTCCAAGAAAAAGAAACCTGCGGGAGCCTTTGAACCCGGGATATCCACTGAGGAAGGGCCCAAGTTGAAGACGCCAACAATGATAATGAAAATAAGGTTCCCCCCTCAGGAGAGGCACCCGAGGGAGGACCAGAAGCCACCACCGGAGAGGAGGCCACACCTGCCGATCCACCTCCATCAACAGAGAAGGCTAAAGATAAAAAGCTCAAGGTTAAAAACTCAACTCCCAAGAAGCCCAAGCCAAACAAGTAAGAATATCATATTATTATTAAGTACTCGCCATTCATACAACGATCATACTTTTAAAAAGCATTGTCCTCCCATCTTTGTAAAACCAATTTACAACAGATTTATGTTGATGATTCTTGTTTTGCATGATCATTTCATGATTTTGTTATCTTTCATTTGTGGCTTTCCCTTCAGAACCCTCCTTCAGTTTACTAAGAAGAAACGAAAGCGAACCGACAGTGGTAGCGATGCGGATATGGATGCGACTCCCCCGCCGTCCCCCAAGAAGTTGGTGGACTCCAAGGAGAAGCGTCGCTCTGGACGAAATACTCAAAGGAAGAAATATGTAGACGACGTGGACCTCCACCTCTCCGATGACGAAAACATTCTCTCTCATCTACCCCCGGACGTCGCTAATCAAATTAAGAAAAACAAAGAGTCTTCCAAGGACTCTGCTTTAGCTTCCTCATCAGCTGTCCCGGAGACGGCTGCAGCCATCGAGAACCCAGGGGACCCTTCTCCTCCAGGAGAAAATGATCCATCCGGACCAAACTACGCTTTTGTGGTGAGAATAAAAATCTTCCTTTTCCATGATAACTCTTCAAGAGAGTCGCAATACTATTAAGTAGTTAGGTGCTTGGCCTGAGCATATCTTATCAGTAAACGAAAAATAATATTGGATTCACGAAATATATCTGATGATACTTATATTTCATAAATATTGAGAATTCTTGTTTAAAATGACACTGACTGAAGATAAATCGAGATGTTTTTTAAGCCTTTTGTTTAACATCACCATGTTTGTTTTTAGGACACTCTTGCTGAGGACACCATGGTTGTTCAAATCATCCTTGCATCTAGAGGTGGCTCCCGTGAGCTGGAGAGCGACGAAGAAGACGATAACATGCGGCTCGTTTATGACGAAGAAATCAAATCGCGAGACGTCATCGTCAAGCGGAGCGGCGGTCCCGTAGAAAAGGCAGCCCTCGCAAAGGCCGCAGCCGCCACGCTCCCCGAAGAAAGGAAAAGGCCATGGAAGAAAAAGAAAAGGAAGAAGCGGTGGCGGCGGCAGTCACGCTCAAGGAAGAAGAGACACAATCTCCCCTTGAAGAGACACAACCACCAAAAGAGAAAAGTCCGAACCCCAAGTAGAAGGAGGAGAAATAAAAGAGGAAAAGAAGGCGTCGACGACGGATGAAAAGGAATCTACAACAGTTAAAGTAGAAGGAGGTCCTGCTGCTGCAGCTCCTCTTCCTTCTGAACCCAAAGCTCAAAGCCCCAAGAAACCCAAACGCATGATTGATGTGGAAGAGTTTCTCGTCAAGTTCAAAAACTTTTCATACCTCCACTGCCAGTGGCTCACGGAGGAGGAACTCCAACGCGGAGACAAACGCATCTGCCAAAAAATACGACGATTCAAAATGAAACGTGAGAAAAGCGGGAACGTCCTGGAGTACTCAGAGGACGAACCCTTCAATCCAGACTATGTGGAAGTGGACAGAGTACTCGACACCTCTGAGCACACAGACCCGACCACTACAGTCACCACCAAACACTACCTCGTTAAGTGGAGGTCACTGCCATACGAGGACTGCACCTGGGAGCTGGAGTCAGATGTGGATCCATCCAAAATACAGGACTTTGAGTCTTGGAGACACCCTCCCTCCGCTGACCTATTCTACAAGAAAAAACCCAAAAAGACGGATGGAAAAAGTTGGACGTCTCACCCGTTTACAAAAACGGCAATCAACTTCGACCCTATCAATTGGAAGGCGTCAACTGGCTCACTTTCTCATGGTACAATGGCAGAAACTGTCTCCTGGCAGATGAAATGGGCCTGGGGAAAACCATTCAGAGCCTAGCCTTTGTGGACGCCATACTCAACTACGGCATTCGAGGCCCCTTCCTCGTCATCGCACCTCTCTCCACCATCCCCAACTGGCAGCGGGAGTTCGAACTCTGGTCCAAAATGAACGTCATCGTCTACCACGGCTCACAAACTTCAAGGAATATGCTCACAGAGTACGAAATGTACTACAAAGACGAAAACGGAGAGCGGATACCCGGGGTATATAAATTCCACTGCCTCATCACGACCTATGAGTGCGTCATCACAGATATCTTGGAGCTCAGAGAAATCAAATGGAGAGCCTGCGTCATTGACGAGGCACATCGACTCAAAAACAAAAACTGCAAGCTCCTGGAAGGACTCAGCCTTCTGGATCTTGAAACCCGTCTTCTCCTCTCAGGAACACCACTCCAAAACAACATTAATGAGTTATTCTCCCTCCTCAGCTTTTTGGAGCCCTCCCAGTTCAATTCCCAGGATGCCTTCATCAAGGAGTTTGGGGATATGCAAAATGAGGCCCAAGTAACGAAGCTCCAGGCTCTCCTCAAGCCCCTCATGCTCCGGCGCATGAAGGAAGACGTGGAGAAGAGTCTCAAGCCCAAGGAGGAAACCATTGTGGAGGTGGAACTCACCAACATGCAAAAGAAGTACTATCGGGGCATCTTGGAAAAGAACTTCAGCTTCCTCTCCAAGGGAACCTCTTACGCTAACGTGCCAAATCTCATGAACACCATGATGGAACTAAGGAAATGTTGCATACATCCCTACCTCCTCAACGGAGCAGAGGAACAAATCCAGGACGAATACAGAACCATGACGGAGTCGGATCCAGATGGAGTCTACTTCAACGCACTCACGAGGTCCTCAGGTAAAATGGTGCTCCTGGACAAGCTTCTACCCAAGCTCAAGGAAGGCGGACACCGCGTTCTCATATTCAGTCAAATGGTCAAAATGCTGGACATCTTAGAAGACTACCTCATTCGAAAAAAGTATGCCTTCGAAAGAATCGACGGCCGAATTCGAGGTAACCTCCGTCAGGCTGCCATTGATCGCTTTTGTCGTCCGGATTCGGATAGATTCGTGTTTCTGCTTTGCACCAAGGCAGGTGGTCTGGGTATCAATCTCGTTGCGGCAGACACTTGTATCATTTACGACTCCGACTGGAACCCCCAGAACGACCTTCAGGCTCAGGCTCGATGCCATAGGATTGGCCAGAGTAAAATGGTCAAATCTATCGCCTCATCACGCGCAATACCTACGAACGTGAGATGTTTGACAAGGCCTCCCTCAAGCTGGGGTTGGACAAAGCCGTTCTCCAGAGCATGAACACCTCCCAGGGCTCCAAGACCACAGAGAAGGCCAACACCCTCTCCAAGAAGGAAATCGAGGATCTCCTTCGAAAAGGCGCATATGGAGCCCTCATGGATGACGAAAACGCAGGAGACAAGTTTTGCGAGGAAGACATCGAGGAAATCTTGTTGCGGCGCACAACGACCGTTACCCTGGAGAATGAAAAGGCCGGAGGCAGCTTCTCTAAGGCCAGCTTTGCCTCTGCAGACACGGCAGACATCGCCATCGACGACCCGGATTTTTGGGCCAAGTGGGCCAAGCGTGCGGAAATCGAGGAAGTAGATGAGAAGACGTCCCTCATGGTGAACGAACCCCGCTCCAGAAAAAAGATACAACGCTTCGGAGGACACGACTCTCTGGACCCACAAGACGTCTCTGAATTGGACTCTGACTCTGATTCAGACGGCGAGTCCCGACGAGGGAAGAAAGGAAGGTCCTCAAAGAAGAAGCGCGGAAGAGACTATGATGACGACTACATGGAAGACGAACGGGACGTCGTCTACGGATCATGGTCCAAAAATGAACTATTTCGAATCGAGAAAGCACTCATGGCTTTTGGGTGAGTAACAAGAAACAATGATGATGGTGATCAATGAATGATCCTAATGATGAATTACCATGCTAATACTGATAAAGCACAAAATTCTAACGGGGTTTTATATGCGTTCAAATTCTCATCCTGATAATAGTATTATTAGAAAGGCATTGTTGATATTTTTTAAGTTCAAAATTAAATAAATTCTTCCATCTTTTCAGATGGGGTCGATGGGAAGAGGTTCTCATTCATTCCAACCTGAGGAAGGGCTTCAATGCCTCTGCCATTGAGGATGCGAGCCGCATGGTCCTCCTCTACTGCCTCAACACCTACAAGGGCGATGAGAAGATCAAGGGCTTCATATGGGACCTCATTTCCCCATGGAGTCTGCCGGGGACAAAATCAAGAACCACAGCGGGCTCTCAGGGCCGGTGCCCCGGGGTAACCGAAAGAACCGCAAGACTTCCCAGCGTGGAGACGACGACTCCGTGGGGAGCAGCTCTAACCCGGACGGAATGAACTGGGTCTCGGACGAAAAGTACGACCTTGACACCTTCCTCGACAAGAGCTACCGAAAACACCTGGATCGAAATAGCAATAAAGTCCTCCTACGCGTAAGAATGCTCTACTATCTACAAATGGAGGTCCTCGGAGACTATCTTAAGCAAATTGGAACGCCTGGATGCAGTGTGAGGTAAGAAAAATGATGATAATGGCCTTAATGACTTTAAATTGACTTTCCTATCTCTCATCATTTTCTCTCTGCCTCACTCCCTTTGAGTAATTTAATGGTGGCAATAGAGTCATACTTCTATTACTACAACAACAACAATGTGTATTATGATGATGCTTCTCTTGTTTGGTATTGCCAATTTTAATCATAAGGAAAAAAGAGAATAACCATACATTATTATTATTCGTTTATTCATTATTGTTATTGTTATGATAGTGATGGTTCATAATAATAATAATAATGATCGTTTCTCTCTCTCTCTCTCTTCCTCTTCCAACTCCTCCTTGTCCAATCAACAGACGCCTCCCTTTTTTGTATTCCTTTCCTTTCCAGAGGAGGAGAAGGAATGCCTTTTTGTTAGCGACTGAAAAAGGGGGAATCATCACTGGGAAAGAAGAGGAGAGAGAGAGAGAGAGAGAGAGAGAGAGAGAAAAGGGAAAAACATAAATAACGACAATAAAAAAACGGTAGAAAAAGATGGCCTCAATATATAAATGTATGTATGTATGTAAAAGAAGAAGAAAAAAGAATTTTAACTATTGCCATACTTATTGTTTACCCGCTCACCTTTTTATTTTTTCCCCTCCTTCCTTCCTTCTCTTTCTTTCTTTCTTTCTTTCCTTCCTTCCTTCTTTCTTCTTTTCCTTCTTTCTTCTTCTCCTCTATTTATTGTCTTGTTGTGTTTTGTTCTTAGTGATCTCCCTCTCGTTCCTCCACCTTGTGATGGTCCTCCCGCTCTCTGGTGGGATATTGAAGCGGACAAGTCTCTCCTCGTTGGAACCTACCGACATGGATACGAAAGGTAAGGAGGAAGTCAGACAGATAGGCTTTCAAGTAGAGGGAGGCTGATTCTCTGTTTGGTTCTCCAGGTATAATATGATGCGCTTGGACCCTGATCTCAGCTTCCTGAATCGATGTGGACCCCCAGACTCGGCCGATATACAAGAAGAGCTCAAAGCCGCACATAGCGTTGAACCGGATGATAACTCCAAGCTAGACGAAGAAGAAGATAGGTAAGATCCAACGCAGTGGGATTCAATCTTGACACTTGCACAAACTACTACTACTACTACTACTTCTATGGATGGATGGATAGATATAATTGCAATTACATTTTGAACACGCTTCCTTTCAGCTTGGGCCCCAAGACACCATCGGAGAAAGTCCAGAAGCCCGAGGAACTCTTAACCCAGCAGCTGCTGCAGGAGCAACCCGAAAGCAACTCCGGTCTCCTCGTTTTCCCCTCTCAAGTGGACCTCAACGGTCGACTTCGGAGACTCATCTCCACCTACCAGCGAGAGTTTAAGCGGGAAGAGGCCCGCCAGGCTGCCAAAGACAAGAGAAACGAGAAGCGGGAGCGTATTGAGCAAGTCATGAGGGAACGGGAGCTCCAAAGGATCGACATGAGCAATAAAAAGTGGAGCAAAAAGGAGGAGGCGGACTTCCTCAACGCCCTTCTCGTCTTTGGCGTGGAGTGCTCCAAGGAACAACGCATGCTCTGGGACAGGTTCAGGCACATCTCCAAACTAGAAAGAAAGTCCGACGATAGCCTCAACGAATACTATGTCTCACTTATCGGAATGTGCAAAAGGCTTCTCGGAAAGTCCTCGCAAGAGGAAGATGGTGAGTCTTCATCTCTCAAGCCTTGTAACCTTCACAACTCATTCATCTATTTACTTATAGCCGAGTCCAGCCTCATCAATGTCTCGACGGACATCCTCACGGAGGAGAGAGCCAAAAAGGTTTTCATCCGCATGGAGCTCTTCAGAAAGATCCGCGAGGAAGTCATTCTAGACGAACACCTGGATAAGAAACTTGAGCTCTGTGACACTGTTGGCGACCTCCCCGACTGGTGGATCCCTGGATACCATGACAAGGATCTTCTCCTTGGAATTGCTAGGTAAGCCCATTTAACACATAACCCTTCCTGTTTCTCAATAATGTGTGTGCCCCCTTTTGTAGACACGGCATTCACCGCATGGAATTTTATATATTGAACGACCCTGAGCTGTCCTTCAAGGACGTAGTCCAGCGACACTCCAAGGGCCAACCCCTCATCGACGAGAAGAAGATGGAGGCCTTCCAGGAAAGGAAGAAGCAAGAGAGGGACGAAAAGGAAGAGGACACAGAAGAGGCCATGGAGGAAGGGGAGATGTCTCCTGCTCCCAAGGCAGCAGCAAACGGGGAAGAAGGCAGTGAAGAGAAGAAGAAGGCCTCCTCCTCCACCTCCACCTCCATTTCTCCTCCCACGCTAAGCCAAATGGAAGCCATGGCCAAGGGCGGACTCCTCTACGATATCGAAATGATGAATGAACTCATGGCCCAGAGCTACGCCGCTGCCATCAAGTGGCCCAAAGACCAAATTCTCAAGGCCCGCCTGGACCAGGTTCTGGACTCCATAACATCCGAAAAGTGGCCCCCTGCTACTGCTCTTGGAGAGGCCTGTGACCTTTCGGTGCCCCTGGGGATCCCACCCATTGAGGAACCACTCGCCCCCAGGGACACAGCCACACCACTCTCCGAATCAGGACTCTCCGAAACGTCCACCACGGAAGATGCCAATCAAGGAAAATTCAACAAAATTCGCAGCGTCAAAGGACGAAGGGCCGGGCTCCTAGGATCCACAGAGACGATCGCCACTAACTTCTCGGCGGAGGCTTCAGACAAAGCCAAAATTAGATCATTACTAGGAGAAGAACTTATACCTCAGAGGCGGCCAGCAGGTAAGACCTTCTCAAATGTGTAGTACAAAGCTTTATTGTAGCTAATATAATTGACATTAATTATCTTAATTATGCCATATTTTATTAATAGCGGAGCTATTCCATCAATACTTGTTTACTTAATCATTACCACCAGCCTACATATTTTATTTTCGTATTCTGTTGAAACTATTACACATACTACAACCTTAATTATTCTTAAGAATCATGTAGCTTAAGTCATTAAGTCGCTCAATAACTAAGTCTGTATTGATTGGTGAAATTGGGTAATTATATCAGTTGTATTTATATAGACATTAAAATTAGATCTTCTAATCCATGTTTGGAACGCACGACGCATCTTTCAATCTGCGTAAGGTATACAATTTGTTAGCTTCTTTTATTTCTTCTGGTCCACATCAAAGATAGTAGCTCCAGCTTGTAATGTTTATTTTGACAATCTAGCTCATTTATCTCATTGTATGAGCAACTCTCTTTTTTTCTTCTTTCGCTTCAATGTTATTTTTCCTTCTTTTTCTAGGTTATTGAATCACCAGCGTCCAAATCTGGAGGTCACTTCCGTGAATGGGGACTCTGGAAGCGATCCCATTTTAGATTTAAAAAAGAACTCAACTAATAAACAAAGCGGTGGATCCAGGCTGGAGTCTGCCTTAGATAAAATTGGCGTTGCCAAACGAAAGGTAGTAAAAGGAGGATCCCTCTGTTTATTTATAACTCTTTTGAAACAATATCTTTCTATTCTTTCAGTTGAGTGACGACAACAAGGAGGACAAGACTAAGAAGAAGAAGCGCTTGGACGACATTATGTTGGTCTGGGTGCTGCCAAGGGCGTGAACCTGGAGAAGAACGGTGGTTCTGAAGGAGGAGGGGGTAAGAAGCAACAGCAGCAGCCGAGCGTCCCCAACGATGACTCTCTCAAGGCCGTTGCCGCAGTGGCTGCAGCTGCCGCCTCCGGGAAAGTCACGGACCTTAACAAGCTCCAAGACATTCTGAGTCCCCTGGCAGGATCCCCTGCAGAGGCTAAGGTGCAAAAGTGGCTTGCAGACCAGATGGGCGTCGTTCCCGAGCGACCCGTGACGCCCTCTGCCGCTACAGCCACTTCTACCTCATTCAGCAAGTCCTCTCCTAAGTCCGGATTCTCTTCCAATCCCATGGAGTGGATGAGCAATGTCTCCGGGGATGAACATGTCACGGTATTCAACAGGATCACGGGGAAAAAACTTTCAGGCCCCGCAGGACCTAAACTTAAGTTCCTTGCACAGTGGCTAATTGACAATCCCATGTTCGAAGTAGATCCCAAGTGGGCAGAGGTCGTCAAAACTAGGGGTCAAGAGACGCATCCCTTGCCCGGAGACAAAAGAAAGGGAACATCCAGAGAAGGAGAGCCCGGCCCTAAGAAACTCGCTTCGAACTCAGGAGTGGGACCTTCTTTCAGCACATCAGGAATGTCGGGACTGGGACTAGATCCCAAAAATCCTATGTCCTCGCTTTCTGCCCTTGATCCCAAAAACCCTCTCTCCCTCTCTGCACTGTACGGAATTGATCCCAAAAAACTAGATCCAGTCACAGCTGCCATGCTCGGATTCGGAGATCCAAAGAATCCCATGAAAATGGACCCCATGATGATGGCTGCACTGGGACTAGACCCCAAGACCCTACAAGCCATGGGACTGGATCCTAAAATGCTACAGTCCATGGGACTTGATCCTAAAATGTTCCAACAACCACCTCCACCACCACAACAAGCAACTCCACAACAAACTCAACAACAACCTGCCCTGGATCCCAAAGTGCTCGCATCCATGGGACTCGATCCTAAGAGCCTGGCATCCATGGGACTAGACCCAAAGGTGCTAGCATCCATGGGACTGGATCTCAAGAGCATGGGACTCGAACCCAAGACCTCACAGGCCCCCCCATCAGCGTCCACTTCATCATCTTCAGGAAACTTTGATCCCAAAATGCTCGCATCCATGGGTCTGGATCCCAAGGTACTCCAATCCATGGGGCTAGATCCTAAGATGCTTGCGTCCATGGGCCTGGATCCGCGAATGCTACAAGCACTGTCAATGGACCCAAAAGTCCTACAACAAGCCATGGCTGCTGACCCAAAGCTGCTACAGAGCATGGGATTGGATCCAAAGACTCTCTCTTCTCTTTCCATGGACCCGAAAATGCTTCAGTCAATGGGACTGGACCCCAAACTCCTAGCCAGTATGGACCCAAAAGTACTCCAATCTCTAGGAATCGATCCCAAAACCATGAACCTTGATCCAAAGCTACTTCAAAGCATGGGCATAGATCCAAAGATGTTCCAAAACATGGGGGGAATGGAGCCGAAGGCTGCCTCGGCTGCTGCAGCTTATCAGTCCATGGGACTTGACCCCAAGAGCCTTCAGTCCATGGGTCTAGATCCCAAAACACTTCAGTCCATGGGAATTGATCCCAAGACCCTTCAGTCAATGGGAATTGATCCCAAGACCCTTCAGTCCATGGGAATTGATCCCAAGACCCTTCAGTCCATGGGAATTGATCCCAAGACCCTTCAGTCCATGGGAATTGATCCCAAGACCCTTCAATCCATGGGTATGGATCCTAAGACCCTTCAGTCCATGGGTATGGATCCTAAAATGCTCCAATCTATGGGAATCGACCCTAAAATGCTTCAGTCACTTGGTCTCGATCAAAAATCCCTTCAGTCCATGGGACTTGATCCCAAAGTTCTTCAATCCATGGGTCTTGATCCTAAAGTCTTGCAGTCCATGGGAATGGACCCAAAAATACTTCAGTCTATGGGAATGGATCCCAAGATGCTTGCATCCATGGGAATGGATCCAAAAATGCTTGCATCCATGGGAATGGATCCAAAAATGCTTGCATCTATGGGAATGGATCCAAAAATGCTTGCCTCCATGGGAATGGATCCTAAGATGCTTGCCTCCATGGGAATGGATCCTAAGATGCTTGCATCCATGGGAATGGATCCTAAGATGCTCGCATCCATGGGAATGGATCCTAAGATGCTCGCATCCATGGGCCTTGATCCCAAGAGTCTTGCCTCCATGGGCCTTGATCCTAAGAGCCTGGCATCTATGGGCCTGGACCCCAAGAGTCTTGCATCTATGGGCCTGGACCCCAAGAGTCTTGCATCCATGGGATTGATCCCAAATCTCTGCAGTCAATGGGACTAGACACAAAGAGTCTTGCTTCGATGGGCTTGGATCCCAAGAGTCTTGCTTCGATGGGCTTGGATCCCAAGAGTCTTGCTGCTATGGGTCTTGATCCCAAGAGTCTTGCTTCTATGGGTCTTGATCCCAAGTCCCTCCAAGCCATGGGCTAGACCCTAAGGTACTTGCATCCATGGGCCTGGATCCCAAAGGCCTTCCATCCATGGACCACAAGCTTGCCCAGTCTCTTGGCCTGGATCCCAAAATGCTCCAAATGATGGGTATTGATCAAAAGACCCTCATGGCCATGGACCCCAAGTCCCTCCAAGCTATGGGCATCGACCCCAAGATCCTCAAGAGTCTAGAGCCCAAGGCCGCCCCATCTGCCCCTCCTCCGCCGCCCATGGGGGGAATGGACCCCAAAGTACTCGCCTCCCTTGGCCTGGACGCAAAGGCACTGCAGAACCTCAGTGCTATGGACCCCAAAGTACTTCAATCCATGGGAATTGACCCCAAAATGTTTGATCCCAAGGTTCTACAGAGCATGGGCATCGACATCAAGCAAGCAAACGTCAAAACTTCTAAGGCCTCCGAGTCTCCTCGCGCCTCGTCATCTTACTCCAAGTCAGTGGCGGAACACTCTTTCGGTGGAGTTGACCTCAAGAAAATGGACCCCTCCATACTCATGGCCCTAGGGATCGATCCCAAGAACCCAAAGATGGACCCCATGACACTGAGTGCACTTGGGCTGGATCCAAAGAACCCCAATCTCATGGCTGCACTCGCCATGATGGACCCCAACCAACTCTCCTCCCTTTACAGTTACGGCATGATGAACCCTGGAGCATTCATGGGTGATTTCACTGGGCGCGGAGGAAACAGTCGGACACCTACACCCGTCTCAAAAGAGTCCGTCAAATCTTCAGCACCTTCGCCCAGGGCATCTCGGGCATCCCCCTCCCCTAGGCCGCCATCCAGGGCCAGCGTCAAAAGTGACGCGGACAGACGTTCACCCAGATCCTCTCTGCCATCCTCAAACTCTCCAAAGCCCACTAGCACAATGTCCTCAGCCTCGTTCGGTGCCATGGACCTAGACTACTCCAAGCCGCAGGACTGGATCCTAAAAGCATGTCAGCAGCTCTAGACCCTAAACTATTTGGAATGGATCCACGCTTCCTGGGGCTAGGAGGATTCGATCCAAAGGCGCTTGCCTCCATGGACCCCAAACTACTACAAGCAGCTGGGATTGACATGAAAATGCTGCAAGCCCTAGACCCTAAACTATTCACTGCTGGAATGGACCCAAAGCTACTGGCTGCCGGACTGATGGACCCCAAGCTTCTTGCAGGAATGGACCCTAAGCTACTATCTGGAATGGATCCCAAACTTCTAGCAGGAATGGATCCCAAACTGCTTGCTGCAGGGATGGATCCTAAGCTACTTGCTGGCATAGATCCTAAGCTACTTGCTGGTGGCTTAGACCCCAAGTTCTTCGCGGGCCTGGACCCTAAATTCCTCGCAAGCATGGACCCGAAGGCCTTACTGGGGGGTCTTGACCCTAAAATGCTCGGCCTGGACCCTAAGATGTTTGGTCTTCCCGATTCCCCTAAGTCCTCTGCTTCCTCGCCAAAAGCCTCATATTCCTCGTCCACCATGGCCAGTCCACTCAACTCTTCCTCGGGCGGAGACCCACGCCTCTTGGGACTGGACCTCAAAATGCTACAGGGACTCGACTCCAAGGCTCTACAGCGCCTAGGACTGGATCCTAAACTAGTGGCAAGCCTACTCAACGGCGTCAACAGCTCCTCTTCCTCGAGCAAGCCTCCGCTGCATCATCCTCTGGGAAGTCCCTCTCGGGCACCGGAAGAAGTAGCAGCACCATCTCAACATACTCAGTCTGGACCCAAGAATGTTCCCAGGATTCGACCCTAAACTCATGTCTGCCTACGGCCTGGATCCCAAGCTACTTGCGGGACTTGACCCTAAGGCGCTATTGGGATTCGATCCCAAGCAACTCTTAGGCTATGATCCATCCAAGAACCAAGACCCAAAACAACTCCAGCAACAGCTCATGGGGTTCGACCCAAAACTACTCGCAGGTCTAGATCCCAAGGCACTCTCAGACCCCAAGCTCCTAGCCGCACTGGACCCCAAGCTCCTCGGGGGTATCGATCCAAGCTACTGGACCCTAAGCTTCTCGCAGGACTGGATCCCAAAGTTCTGGGCTTTGACCCCAAGAGCTTCCTCGCGGGAATGGACCCCAGTCTGGCGGCCATGTATGCCGGATTCCCTCCCACGTCTCTTCTTCCAACGGCGTCCCTGCCTCCAAGGCTCCATCCACGCAGTCCTCTGGGGGAGGAGGACCTGCAAGCCCAAGCCAGGGACTGTGGCAGCGGCCCTCGCAGAGAAAAAGAAGGAAGCTGCCGCACAGCAATCCTCCGCCCCCCCTCAGGACTCTGATAGTGAAAGCCTCCTGGAAAACAACAACACCTCGTCTGCCACTGAGGAACAACAGACACAGCCGCCTCCTCTTCCATCATCCACTCCTTCCGAGGTGAAGAGGGAACCAATCATCACCACCAGCAGTGGTGGTGGGTGCTGAAGGGTCTGAGGGAAGCGAGGAGGCAGACAAGTTCGAGACCCGGAAGGGACTCACGAGCGAGGAGCGGGTACTCCTCGAGAGAAGAAGCGGGAAAGACTACTCAAGGAGAAAGATTCTTCTGACGGTGGCGGAGAATCCCCCTCAGAATCCGCCGCCGTCCCACCACCCAAGAAAAAAAGGAAGCAAATTAGAATCCGTTCTTGATAAACTCACAGACTCACGACCTGAGGAAACGGAAAAAACAGTGATTCAGCTTCGTGTGCACGACGACTAACTCTTATTACTATTATTTTATTGAAATCCATTCTGTGATACCTCACGTACGATCTTAGAAAAGTTTTCAGACATCTCTTAAGAAAAGGAAGTATGGAGATGGTAGTACAGACTTATACAGTGTAATACTTCTCATTATACTTCAACAACAAACGTTTATCTACTGCTGCTGCTGCTGACCCCCCCTGAATATTATTATTATTATTCAATCTACGCTTTCACACACGTGTGTGATTAATCGGAGTAAAAGGAACAAGTGATTAAGGCCATGATAATTCCGCTGCTACTGCTGCTGCTGCTGAATCCCCTCCAAAGAGCCTCAACGCTTGTGTGTGTGTGTGTGTTTATGCGTGCTACTCTGTACATATTAAAGACTAAGTGTTGCCGCCGCCACCATACCTTCCCTTTCTCCATCATCCATGTGTGGTTATTATATATATTAATATATATACACTTAAAAATGATAATAATATTAAATACGCCAGATAAAAACTGTCCCCCAAAATCCCAAACCCACCCGCCGATTCAATGTAGTTTTTAAAACTGAATTTTATTTTTTAATTCGTGATCATTATTATTATTATTATTACTACTACTACTATTATTATTACTACACTATTATTATTATTATTATTATTACAACTATCATTATTAATAATATTATTATTAATACATCATCATCATCATCTCTCAATGATAATAATATTATTTATTTCACTTATGTTCTTGGGAAAGATCTGAAAGGGAATTCTCTATGCCTTCTTCCGACTCTTCCCAACTTCTTTAAACGGAAATAAATGCCAATATTTATGTGATGAAAGTTTTTATTTAAAAAAAGGAGAGCAGTGAATAGTAGTACTCTCCATGTTTGGGAAGACAGCGATAAGAAGGGCTCTTAGGGAGGAGGAGATGACTATGACGTGATTTCATGAAGTAAAGAGAAATTTGTGTTCTTGGAAAGAGGCCTTTCTTTGGGATTTCTAGATTCTCCATTCAGTTTCCCCCTCATGATGATGGCATCCGAAAACTCACCACAGCTGTCCTTGATGAAGCTCTGACTTAAACAGCCTCAATGGTGATTTCAGAGTTTCCTTTGAAGAGATAAATATACTTCAGTATAGTCAAGTATACACACCAGTGAGGGCTGTACGGTGGTCTTAGTTAATGAATCTTGGAGCATTGGCCTGGTTGAACTCCTTATTTGGCGGCTGAATGAAACCGAGCATCCACCTTGTGTCTCATAGCAAAACCCATTAGATGTCCTTCAAATCTCCATGTAGGTGATGTTGTCACTCATCCTCATCATCCCCAGATTCACCCATCAGAGACTGCCAAGATTTGTCACCCTTTTCTTACCAACATGATGCACGCCATCAAGGAGGGACATCATTGGGTGGGCTCTAGAAATAATTCAGTCTCGGAAGCTATCATCTCACCAAGAGAAAATAGGAGTTCATCCTAGAAGATTATCACAATCAACTCTGGCTTGTGCTTGTCATGACCTTTTTTTCTTTGTCTTGTTCTCTAGATTGTCTTGAAATACTTTTGTAGACCGTCAAGTTGAGTTGGGACTTCATTGAACTCCCCATGGTGCATATTAAGACACCAAACTCTGTCAAGTTCGAACACGTTGGTTTTGCCTCTTCCCTCGACAATGGTGTCAGCCTCCACAAGCTTTACAGCCTTGTTCCGGAGTCTCTGCTTATGGCCGTGGCAACATTTTTTGCGGGTACAGTCCAATGCTTTTGGAACTTGATTGATATTTTGTCCGTGGAGTTCCAAAATTGCCACTCGGGTGCTTCTTTGTAAGCCAGGAGAGTAACTCATTTTATCCACTTTTAACACTCTGTTTTCGCCTCTTTTAGTCCTCCAGACAAAAGATTCAGCTGATATCAATATCCAAAATACTGGACTCAACCAAAAAAAAAAGAACCCTGCGAAATTCGAAAGGGAGTAATTCTTAGCACCCATCACTGGCATATAGTTTTTTAGGTTCTTCAGGTAAAATAACAGGAAACGAGAAAACCAATTGTTTATATATCAAGTCGAAAGTCAACATACTATGTAGCCCTACAACTCTATTACAAGCAGGCCCGGCAGCAGGCTCAGGCTTTTGGGGGGGCCTACAGTTGTTATGGGGGGCCAGGCTGGTGAGCGTTCAGCTTTTTTGCGTTCAGCGTTCGTTCAGTGTTAAAAAAATAGCGTTCCCTTCAATCTTTGCGTTCAGCGTTCTGTTAGCGTTCAGCGTTGAAATATTTAAAAAATAACATTGTGTAATTTTGAAAACTTATGGAATTGTCAAAAAAGTGATGACGTTTTTATTAGAATAGAATTCCAAAAGTGATGACGTAGAGATGACGTTTTTTTTTTTTTTTTAGAAATAATTTCCAAAAAAGTGACGTAGAGATGACTTTTTTTTTTAGAAAATAATTTCCAAAAAGTGATGACGTTGAGATGACTTTTTTTTTTAGAAAATAATTTCCAAAAAAGTGGCCTTTTTTTTAGAAATGTACGAGTATGTACCGAAAGCTGAAATAACGTATCCGCGAGACAGCGAGTTATTCATAAAAGAGATTCATTTATTCACCAAATGACGACCATATAGTTTGACAGAGATTGGGATGTCCTTCTTGTGACTGACATACAGAATGGAGGAGCAAGGGCTTAAATACTCAACAGAGATGTACACAAAGAGTCTTGCTTGAGCAAGAGTAAAAGAGTAAGGAGATGTCATAAGGGAGAAGAGGATTAGAGTTTGATGATCAGGGGGAAACAAAGATAATATATTGGGAGTTTGGGTTGAGAGCAGGAGCAAAGAGTTACTACTACAGAAAAAGAATCTAAAAAAAAAAGTGATGACGTTTTTTTTTTAAAGAAAAGAATCTAAAAAACAAAGTCCTAGAAATTTTGCGTGGGCGGGCCTACGACACTCGGTGGGCGGGCCTGGCCCCCTCAGGCCCCTCCATCCCGCCGGGCTGATTACAAGTCGGTTACTAACAAATAAAAAAAATGTCCGAAGGGAGGGTAACGGTGTTTGATAGTACAAATGGATCAAAATGGATTGGCAACGTTTGCAATATTGGTCCTCTAATAGAAGCAATGCAACTTTAGAATTCAACTTCTTCGTTTTTAAATTGAATAAAGTATATTGTTATAGTCTTCCGACTATTCCGTTTTAGATCGAGAATGCATCTGATTTCATTTGCATTTGTTCTGTTCTCAATAAATTCTTTATAGCAAAGACCAGGCCCGGCAGCAGGCCCAGGCTTTTGGGGCCCTACAGTTGTTATGGGTGCACAGTTGGCACATTCATAAAAAAATCGGGTCCACGTCAATCAGTGGGTGGGCGGGCCTGGCCCCCCTCAGGCCCGCCCATCCCGCCAGGCCTGGCAAAGGCAAGTGTGTTCGAGAATACTCAAGATAGGGTCAATGGTACGATCTCAAGCTAATATTACATCAAGCAGTATAGAATTCTCCATCCTTAGCATTTACTGCCCAACTAAGTGTTCCCCTCAGTTCTACATACGAATAGAAGATTGTTTTACGCACAATCCTCTGCTATAGAGGATCATTCTATTGCCAAAGAACATTTTAAAAGCTTTAATTTTCCCCCGGGGTGAGTTCAATGGTCAAAACATCTGCCAATATTATAAAATTTTCGGGGTATTGCTAGGATTGTGGTCGTTTATATAGCAACATGCATTTTGTGATGATCCAGCTCTAACCATCATCAAAAATTACTTAGAATTAAACGCAATGAACATTTCGGGGTTTGAAAAGGACCAAATTAGAGGTTGCATCCTGTTCTAAGAGTGACTCCGCGATCAAAATTGAACGTTTGTCTATATGTGCGGCAATAAGTAACTGCAAGGCGTATATTGCCAAATTACTCTCAGAAGAGGTTTATATTGATGAAAATAAACTTCATAACCATCCTGATTGGGGCTGCCACCAGATATTCCGCTTTGTCACTCAAAATTCCCAAAGTACAGAACAGAGGATGGAACTACGCGGCTGAACTGATCAAGTACGTCCCATCTACATCACCTCGCAACGACACTCATTTTTCTTCTTTGACAATACAAGGAATATAAGAACAACAAAATTGAACGATTATAAATTGGTCTTAGTTGTATCATAATTATCTTCTTTTTTGCATTTAATAATTGTATATATTTGTTTTGAAGATATTCTATACGTTATGATTTTCTGTATTAAATTTTGTGTTAGTTGTATTTATATATCAATATATTTCAAGAATGTTTTCAGATATTTAAGGTAAACATGAAAAGGAAATTAATTTTATACTAAAATGTTTATTAATATTTTTGGAACACAAATTTACTTTTTTTGTAATTTGTAATTTTACATCATTTGGTGTATTATTTTTATTCAATTAAGACCGTTCCTATGAGGAAAAATCTAAGACTTTGTATTTTTATATTAATTATTAATTGATTAGTAAGTATTACATTCTAGTGCACATAAATTAAAACAAACAAATTCTCACTATATTTCTTAAGATCATAGTCGATTTGTGGCTATGCTTATACAATTGCTTATCCTAACTAAGGCCGACGTTTATCAGTTTATTTTTGTCGACGATACAAAAAATACTAGAAGGTGATTTCGAATTTGAATATGTTGTACCCAGACAAAATGTAATTTTCTATCATGACCTGTCGTGGCATACATACAAAAATAGTAAATTATTTTATAACAAGGAATCGTATGAAAGTTCTTGAAAGATCCAGAAACTATCTGGATCACAATCTCATAGCTAATATGTGATTTATTTACAAGAGTTGCTTCCATTCCGGACAGACTTATTCAATCGCTCATTCAAGTCTGGTACTGGGTACGCCGGTCCGCGTCCAAAACTTGTCGAGTCTATGTCAAACCGTGTTTAAATGCTCCTCAGAATTGGGAAGCCGCATTGAGTATTAACCTCTTTATCGCATGTACAACTTATACAGGAAACGACCTGGACACTTTTTTTTCGCCGGGACCCGTGCCGAGACTTAAATTTTTCAAGCGGGCCGGGATTTAAGTATATTTTCGTTCCTTCGTCATTCTGAAAGTGATGATGATTTTTTTAGAAAACATTTCTAAATATTTTTTAATATTTTAAAAATTCTTAAAGTCCCGGCCCGGTGATTTTTAGACTCCAGGCCGGGCCGTTCAAAAAACACCCGGGTACTTATGTATGTACAGGGTTTAATGAATGAAATTACTTTTGATCGTACTTTAATAGTTGTTTAAGTTAATTTGCACAAAAGCGTAGATTTGCCATGAACTTTGTTAAATGGACAGTAGACCTCCCAAAATGAAACCACTTTTTTAGTTCTTTTACATAGTCCCAGCGATTTTGGTTCATTTTTTGATGCTGAAAACGAATATCTAATTTTAAAATCTCTAGCATTGTTAGAAATCGGACGTCACTGGTGTCAAAGGTTTCGTTATGAAGCAAAACTTTTCGTTATTACTTATTTTGAAAAAAATAGTTTTACTAAATTTAGCTATGATCAATTTATGACTTTGGATTTTTTTTGCAAATTTTCGTCAAATAATATTTAGTGCCAATAAATAAACATAAGTGCTGACGCACCAACCATTTTTTAAATAACAGCTCCTACTAGGGTTCTTTATAGTTTCAAGAAGGAAAAAGAAAAAGAGGGTACTCATGTTGATGTTTTTAAGTTATCTTTTAAATACGTTTTTAAAACGACTAATGATAGTAGATTTTCCCCATCGAATCCCAATCTACTCTCTCTGAATCCCTCTCATCAGTATTGATACCAATTCTTTTAATTTTTGTTTTTCTCAAAATGCAGTTTTTCAATGGAAATATCATTATGGTAATCTCGTGAATTCGCCAATAGACATTTTGTTTAACTGACGATCATTTTTTTGGAAGGATGGTCCATTAATCGTGATATAAGATTAAAAAAATTATCATATATTCCTACCCGGAAATTGAGGAGTTTTGATTAATTAATAATATTCGAAATAAGAGGAGTCCAATCAAAGGATCATCATGGTTTGAAGCCCAAGAAAATAAACATGATGGATGATATTTTTGTCTCTGTGAGTACATTTCACATTTCAAAGTGAAGCGTTTTTTATAACCACGCTTCTTTGTTCCCACCTATCACGATGAAGTTTGTTATCCTTAGACATGTAATCCATTAAACAATGTTTCTAGTATTTTTTTAATGGCTAAGATGTTTATTTATTAGCTAAAATCCATACAGTGTAAAAATATAAGAATACACTAGAAAGTAGTAGATAAAAAACATAATCTCAAGACAGTTACGTTAAAAACAAACATAAATGAACATTATAATTCAAATTACTGTTTTTATTAGGCCATGGAATAATGAGATTTACGCACAATTGATTGGACTCCTCTTATTTCGCATATTATTAATTAATCAAAACTCCTCAATTTCCGGGTAGGAATATATGATAATTTTTAAATCTTATATCACGATTAATGGACCATCATTCCAAAAAAATGATCGTCAGTTGGACTAAGTTTGATGATTTGAAATATATTACTTTTTTCAAGATAAAAACCATAGAGATATTAAGACTTAGAGAGCTGATTCCCTTCAATAGCAGAGAAACAACGTTCAGCTGTATTCTGTGTGTTCAAAATAAATAAAGTAATTTTATCTACGTCATCGAAAGCTGATCATAGAGATAGATTCTATCTCTATGATCAGCTTACGATGACGTAGTATAAATTACTTTTGTTTACAGATGAAGGGAATAAGCTCTCTATATATTTTTATCTCTATGTTGTGAACACAATGACGTATTTCTCTGCAGAATCCAATAGGCTCTCTATATCTTTATATCTATATGTAAAAACGTCTCCAAATATAAATAATAAAAGGACTTTGTTATTAATTTCAAAGAGCTCTTTCATCAAAGCGCCCCTTACGGACTAAAGAAGAACTAAAATTTTGGCCAATTCCTTTTGGGGAAAAGGAAGAATTTTAAATTATGCATGCGCTACTTTACTTTTACGCTTTAGTGAATACTATATTACCACAGCTATACCCAGCCAAGGTAAAAACACATGAATTACGCCATATGAATATTTTATTATCACTTCAATATTTAAAAATGCCATAGAAAATTATTTTGTATGTTTTCAAATAAGTAGATAAAATACTCTAAGATAGTCAAACCCAAAAATATATCCTTTCTTGATACTTTATTGTGTACTAGATGCATTCCTTCATCTCATTTTTTTTCGAACATCTAACTAATTTCATTCTTAAACGCTCTATAGCTAAATAGTTCCCCCCAAATATATTCTGTCTTGCAAGCAAGACATATTTAATGCAAGATATTCCTATATCTCAAACCGTTCGAATACCTCACTCTTCATTTCGTTCTAAATAAATGTCCCTAAAATACCTTATGTTGGGAATACTTTTGTTCAAATACAAAAAATCTTTCAACTTCTTAGAATAAATAAATAATTTCATTTGAAACGAACAAATTCTAACATATATTTTCTTATTAAAAAATAAATTCGAATACATATTATTTCGTTAAAAATGACGGTATCTTCCCAAAATGCTTTACTTTACAAGATACCGTACACCATTATCATTTCTTCATCCCCATCTTTTTTTCTTGAATGTCTCTTCCTTAAGAAGAGACATTTGCAAGGCTATGAGTCACAAAGTATCTTTGCAGTGCGTGTGAGGATTTTTTATTCTCTCCTACTTCAAGTTGTCATTAACATAATTATGATCATTATTTAATGATTTCAAGGAGGAAGGAAGGGAGGAAGGGTAATTTATGTACGTGAAGAGGTGGACAAGAGGATGTTGGTCCATTTGTCCGTGATTTTGCTCCTTCTAAACAAAGCCTTGGCGGGTAAGCCTTCCTGCGATAACCAAGACATCTATCTCATCGATGGAGATAAAACACTCCTTCTCACGTCCAGCGGCATGGCCAATGATCTATCTACCATAGGTAAGCCATTCCTCTCCTCTACGCACCCCGCCCATTAAACCCTCATCCCTTAGAACATTCCCATCATAATCTCCTACGCCGGCTCAAGAACCAGATAAACAATTGAGTTCCTTCGACAGCGGCTCAACTTTACAGAGTCCCAATTGGATGAGTCCCTAACCCTTCTCACCAATCAGGAAAAGTCATTTCGATCTACTTTTGATAAGCTCAACACCACGAGGATGCATTTGGACTCTCTGAAGGCGCAAAATAAGATCCTTGAGGATGGTCGGAAGGAAGATCGAAGAACCATACAGGAAAATAAAAGGAGATCTCTGAACTTAAGACCCTGTAAGAGACTTTTAACCCTTATGGTCCCCAATAGGTATCATTCAGAATTTTTTAATAAGCATAATAATATTAATATGACGCAATGAAACAGGGGATCCTTTCCCTTGGGAGACGAACCTGCACCCTTAACATTGAGAGGTTAACACTCCTTTATGAATTGAGCTAATGCACTTTATTATTTATTTTTTGGAAGTTTCCTTTCTCAAATTGAAATACGAAATAAAGTTTTGGTATATGTTTTTATGAAACATTTTTATTATAAATCGGGAAATTACATTAATTTTCTTTAAAAAGAAAAATTATTTTATCATCTTTTTCCTCACTGTAGACATTTTCTGATACTTTTACACTTGCATAAAAACATATATTCAACACCCACTTTGTTATTGAATCCATATAAACCCTGAATTCAAATGTGAGTTGTATACTAATAATTAATATTTTTAAATATTTTCCCCCCAGTCAGTCCTACATTAAGTATATTTTTACTGACATTAAGGAGAAGGTTTTTGAGATAAGAGCAGTAAATTAAGCGTGTTTATATATATATATATATAGGTATATATATCCCGGCTGTTTTTTGAGCGTCCCGGCCCGGTGTCCTGGTTTTTTTAGACACCGGCCGGACTTAAATATTTTCTTTCGTTTGTCATTCATAAAGTGACGACTTTCTTTTTTTAGAAAGAATTTTCGAAATATTATTTTTTTTAAAACCGTCATCACTTTTTCTGAGAATTTTTTTTAAAAAGTATTTTCTAAAAAAACGTCGTCACTTATTCTTTTGGAAATACTTTTGTAAAAAAACGTCGTCACTTCAGAATGTCGAAGGAATGAAGGACCCAGCCCGGCCCGGGTCCCGGCGAAAAAAGGTGTCCCGGTCGTTTCCTGATATATATATATATATAAAGTCCTCCTTCCCCCTCGCCTCCTGAAAATATTAAAAGCTGAATGTTCGCTCAGATACTAGATGAGCCAAGGATCAGTTACAATTCTTATCGGAATTGCTTGACCATTTTTTGTATTCATATTACCTCTATTAAAACAATTGTGCACATATATTCAAGTTCAATTGACTTTTACTCCACAGATATTAACAAAATTCGTTCAGGGCGAAGAACATCGCCCGACCTGACTGATTTGATTATTGTCTTTGTTTTTTTTTTAAATAATGATCTACTATAATTTCACTTCCTGATAATCCTTGCTGTGTTTATGCAACTTTCCCCCAATGACAATTGAAAGAGTAGTCTTATCATAACATTACTGTGAAAATAATTATGAATTATAATGACTTTTTTTTCTCCTAATTTCACAGCTACTCTAAAAAAAATATCTCATTTTTTTCATTTTTTTACTTATTTGATTCGATAGAATTGCAGTATCCGACTGGATATGAAGAGCATATTAGCGTATAAATTAGTCACTCGAACCTAGGATACCCTTTTCATGAGATAAACCAAAAATGACCATCCCCTCTCGGATTCGAAAATTTCGTTTTATGACATTTAGCCTCAGGCCCGGCGGCCTGAGGGGGCCAGGCCCGCCCACCGCCCGCCCACTGAGTGACGTGGGCCCGATTTCTTTGAATGTGCCAACTGTGCCCCCATAACAACTGTTGCCCCCCCCCCCCCAAGCCTGGGCCTGCTGCCGGGCCTGTTTAGCCTTGATATATGTGCATTCAAATAGTGGGTATCAAGGTTTTTTAAATCCAAGGTACATTGCTTTCATTTAGAAAAAAACCAAGAGCACACTAGACGCTGACAAATGTGTAGAAAATATTAAATATAATGATTGTTTTGTTGTCAAGCTAAGCTTTTTGTTGAGTAGGATTGTTAATACAGGATGCAAATGCTTTGGCAAACCTGAAAATGTATCGCAGCACACCAGACATGCAATAAAAAACTTTGCATTAAAGGACGTCTTCAAATAAATTTAAGATTACATATCTATCTCAATAAGATTTTATCCCCAAAACCACATGTTATGATAAGATTCCTGCCTATCCAATTTTTTAACAGAATTGTTTTGTTTGTCTAGCTAAAATATTTTTTTTTTGATTTCCCAGATATGTCCAGTCCTTATTTTTTCTGAACATCAGTTTAATCATTCAGACTATCCCTATGATTAAACTATCCTCTTGTCTCTATACATAAACGTTTGTCTGAAACATAACCATGTTTTAATTGTAAATCCTAAAATTTTTGGGTCCGGAGAAAATTTTGAATAAATGCGAACCAATTTAAATTATATATCAGCCTCAGCACACCTATTTTTCGGTCTTTGGAAGAAACGGTAAAGGGGAAATGGCCAAAGCAATGGATTTCATACGTGCCTTTGAGCCTTGAAGGAGATAAATATAGGAGATATATTTAAAATTAAATATTTCATTTTTTTAAATATTTTCATGATTTTGAACGCTTTCGGAGTTTGACATGAGTATTTATTGATTCTTATGTCTTAATTATCCCTATTTGATTAAGACAATCATATATACCTATGTAATTAATTATTTTGAGTAGGACCCATTATATATTAAGTGATTAATTATACTACATAGATTATGTCGAATCTTTCTCTTTTAGCATTTTCAACTTTGATAATTTTTCCCTTTGCCACTTTTAATACCCTATTTTTTATTAGTGTTGCAGATAAATATTAAAGTTTTTATTGGTAATCCTTCTTTCGTCCATGATATCGGGCATCAACTATTATTTATCTTTTCAATCCTCTGCATTTTTTTTTCAGAGTAAAGGATCAAGAGACAGAGATACAGACCCTTCGAAGTAATATCTCTGGTGGCATGAACCATATGGTGGAGTCCTCTTCGTGTGGAGCAGAACTCTTGTGAGAATCAGCTCCGAACACGAGAGACATCCATCAGTCAGCTCTCTGAGAAAGTGATTCATCTGGAGGAGCGGATCAACATTTGTAGAAGGACGCATTTCTCTCCCAACGACTGTGGGATCATCAAGGCCCAGCTCAATCAACAGATGAAACCATTATGCTATTAAAAGTCAGTGAGTAAAATACTATTTTGTCATTCTCATGTAACAACATGCAAGAACAGATACACACACTCACTCACATTTCCGTCGTTAATTAGCTAAACTTACGATCTCATGTAACATGAGGAATATAGGCAATTGGCGTTCAGAAGAAATAATTATTTATGAACTATATTGGAATATGTATTAAAGTTGAACTAATATCATCCGAATCGAAACAAAATATAAATGGACGATAGCATTATCTTATATATATATATATATATATATATCTTTATATATCCTTATATATATATATGTATATCAGTATGGGACATAAAGATAGAATAACTTTTCCTTCCAATTAGCAGAGAAATATCGTTCAGCTGTATTCTGGTCACAATGACGTATTTCTCTTCCCTCCAATAGCAGAGAAACATCGTTCAGCTGTATTCGGGCCACAATGACGTATTTCTCTGAAGGATCCAATAAGCTCTCTATGCCTTTATATCTCTATGGTATGGAACACTGCTCAATATACCGGGCTGTATTCGGGACAATGACGTATTTCTCTGAAGGATCCAATAAGCTCTCTATGCCTTTATATATCTATGGTATGGAACACTGCTCAATATACCCGACGTTGTTCGGGTATAAACATGGCAGGAAGGCATGAATATTTTATATATATCCACATAAAATAGTGAAAGA
Organism: Caligus rogercresseyi; assembly: GCA_013387185.1. Lineage (NCBI taxonomy): Eukaryota > Metazoa > Arthropoda > Copepoda > Siphonostomatoida > Caligidae > Caligus > Caligus rogercresseyi. The sequence continues at coordinate 17,812,708 of CP045901.1, forward strand.
TACAAAGTCCCTGAAGAATTGATGCGTAATGTGGTATAGTAATAATGTCCTATTTATCTACCAAGAACTCTGAATATATTGTTGCACAAATAATCAAATTATGAATGCTACTAATTCGACTGCATTCAGGATATATCTGACTTTGTGGAAAGCAAGATGTGTCAATTGGTGTGAAGATAATTTGACCCTGAGACTTAATAACTTACAAAAAAACTTGAGGGTTAGTTGAATTGAAGGCAATTGGAGTCGAAGGGGAGATTATAAAAAGCTTTTAAAATATATTATGTGAACTCTTGTGGATGCTCTTTAATTAAGTAGTGATGAAAAAGGTAATTTTTTTTTCGGTTAATATTTTTTATTTATCATAATCAACAGCAGTGTAGATAAAATACACATAAGAATACGATAATAATAAATAAAACATAAAATTAGGCAGTTGCGTAAAAACAATACATAAATGAACATTATAGTTCATAATTACTGCCTAGAAATAAATAACCTTTTATAAAGGGACAATAAGACGAATAAGCTAAAAATAATCACAATAAGGCCGTTCTTGATATAAAACGTTTATATCTTCTAGCAATTGATTTAATCAGCTTAGATATTGTGCTGAAGTTGATGGTATGAATTTAATGATATCGCCAGCCCAAATCCAGGAGGAAGATGCCACTTGAGGGATTTTGATTCCGAGTGCCGAGTAACGCGCTGCTGCTCATATCATGATGGATCTTAACTCCTCTTCGTGTAGGGGACTGTTTATTGTTAGTTTCTTCCGACCAATGATTTAATATTCAATAAAGCACACTCAATCGCCTTGTGATGCGGTAAAGAGTTATGACTCCTCTTGTGTGCTCCAAAAAGAATATTGGCCTTAATTGGTCCCGGCAGCCCATTCCCATCCACGCCAACATTTAGTTGGACAAATGTCTTAACAATTTTTAAAGTGACAATCCACAAAAGCGTGAACTGTGGTATTAAAATAAAACCGCAGTCCTTGCATGGGTGGTAAAACCTTATAATGTCCGAGGAAATTTGAAACTGGGCTGTGAATTTATTACCGTCCGCAATTCTACAAGTTGATCCCATAATTCTCTTGTCCCACGAAGAAGGCAAATTAAGTATTTTTTAAATTTACACACTATTGAGTTAGGATCCGTTGTCCGCCCCAAAGGATATAAAAGTTTTGTATGCCATGGTCGGGTTGGGCTAAAATTGACGAGAGATCTCTCAAGTGGAAACCGGAATCTTCCATTTGAAAAAGTGATTCTGATACCAAGTCATGCAGAGTAAACATTCATTCTGAAGAGGAAACTTTTCTGAAGAACAAGGATCCCCAAATTTATCCGTGAAAGGCCTTTTATTTTTGTTTTGATAGATTATATCTATCGTTGAATCGGAAGAAAAGCACGGTGTACCCCTCCAAATAATTCTCTGGATGGAAGCCAAAAAAGGAGAAGAAGTTTCCAATTCATCATTCGTCAATAGAGTGCCCATGTGCATCCAGTTGAGGTATTTTGGAGTTGTAAATCTCCTCCTCCAATCCTTTCCGTGAAGAACACCTACATAGTTCCTCTACCACTTTCTTTGTAACATTTATGAAAAAGTGATTGGACGCCTGCATTGTGATATCTGTTTTAACCTTTTGTAGTCTACAGTGTATACATAGGGCTGTCGTGGGGGACCCTTGGAAACACTTATGAGATCAAGAAGAAAGATCATGCCCATTATTTTCAAAACAAATCCGTTATTTTATTGAGTAAAGAAGACAAACAAAGGGATTGTGATTTTAATATGTAAAATCCGCACATTTTGAAAGCACTTTTGCTATTAAACATTTATCAGTTAGCCCTGCTATCATGTTCGAGGAATGTATTTATTCTAACAAGATGTAACTAAAAAATCAAACTTTGAAAGATGAATAACATTTCTCCCGGTTATTTTTTGGGAAGTTCTTTGATCAACTTTTGCGAGGAGTACATTGTACATTACACTCTGTTCTAAAAACTATTTTGCAGAGCTGGGATTCGGTACTCCCGATTCGGTATTCAGTAGATTTATTATATATCTACCGAATAAATGCGGTAAATAAGAAATAAATAGTTTATATATGTATCTGCTCTGTGACTCCTTCATATGCATTAAGTATCAGACAATTTATAACAAAAGACAATTATGTATATAATTTCTTATATTTTTTTAGAGATTATTCGAAATTTAATACATGTTATTTTATATAAATCATATATGCACTCGGATTTTGAAGGACATGGAAGACAACAAATTATTTCCTTAACTGTCTTTTGTTATACGTTGCCCGATATTAAATGCGCTTTTAGCTCTGGAATTGTTTATTTATTTTGTAAAGTTCAACTTCTTCACAACAGATAACGCTTCCAGTTCTAAATACCGATTTACATTCGGTAATCGCAGCTCTGCTATTTTGCACTACTCCATTTTTTCTATTGTTTTAGGCTGATAAGTTTTATGATAGTTTCTGAATATATTAAAAGAAACCATGAGTTCCTTTATCGGAGTGTTTTGTTTATTATATTACAAAGGTGCACTTCGGATCTCTTGTTGTTTATGGAGGAGTTATATAATTTGCCTTAAGATTTGTGAGGAAATAGTGCTTTTAGTATCAATATGGCGGTAAAATATGTGCATCCTTTTCGGTTTACTGTAATTTCATCGCACGTAAATTCCTCGTTGACTTTTTTATAGCGCTTTTTTGTCGTGGGTTTTACCTCACATGCTTTTTTATAGTTAGTCAATTTCCTCGACCTTCTTTTTTCGTGGGCATTTTTGTCGCGAAGCTTTTTGTAGTGAAGTATTTTCCTCGTTCTTCTTTTTCTCGTGGGTATTTTTGTTGCGTAGCTTTTTGTAGTGAAGTATTTTCTGCGCTATTATTTTTTTTACTTTGTACATACACCTAGTATCTGTGTAAGAAAGGAAGCTTTGGTCTGTAGACAGAAACTACCTAATAAATAATATTTTAACTCAAGTAAAGTTTCTTTCATTCTTATTTTGAACCTTTTATTCTTATAATAATTGTACTCTTTTGACCTTGGATCGGACAACAGCGGCCACAAGTACATTTTGGCATTCCATCCATTCTATTTTGGCCCTCGAGTGACGTACATTTCATGTAAAAAAGTCAAAAATCAACAGCATATAAAAAAGCATACAGCAACCCCATCATTTTCGAAAATATTAATTGATATATAGAGGATAGTCCCAAAATGACAAAATAATCGGTGGAAACTCTGTGTAGTTATCCATGACGGTACATGAGAGGTTATCAGAACGGTACATTATATGCGTCAGGCAAAACAACATACTATAGCAGATAAATATTTAATGGAATGAAGTACATGCAAGTTAGATAATGTTTATTTTACCGGAATATAATAAATATTTTAAATTAATAAATACCCCTTCAAAAAAAAGAAGCCTGCGATTCCAAGGTATTTAAAAAACTGTTTTGTGCCTAAACGTGAACATCTTCCAATGCTTGCAAAAAACTAGTATAGTTTTTTATTCACTATTTAAACATAACAAATTGTGAAAATTTCGTTTAATAGGAATATGATTAAAATCCTTACAGATTGATACAACATAAATATATTTTTAGGAGCTTATGGACGACTTTTATTCTATTAATTCCATGATTTGTATCGTTGACTATTTCACAATCAAATGTCCAATGTACAATCCCTTTGAATTCCAATTAATTTAGAATTTTTTTATTTATTAATACTTAAAATTTAGCATATTTTTTAATACTTATGATTAAAAACTGTAGGTTGCCCTTTGAAATGAATTTGGGTCACTTAAGCCAACTTAAAATATATATAATGACCACTCCGTAAGTAAGTAATAGTCGAAATATATAATCCATAGCGTCCTTAGTCATCATATTTGTCCTTCAGCAAGGCCCTTTTTAAAGACTTTATTTGTGCAGAGATATTACATATAAGAGTATATAAATAAACATTATAGTTTAAATTTAAATCCCTAATATAAAGTCACGCCTACATTCACCGTTTTATAACAAAACAACACTAAAATACACGAATTTCCACAAATATGGTGAACACAAGTAGTCATAGTATTAAAGAATTCAGTTAACAATACATGATGATAATTTTTTAAATTTGAAGAGATCACATTTTTTTAAAAATTTTATAAGTCCATAAATTTGATGACGAAATTGTCGATGGCCATTGGAACTGGAGGGGTAAAATCGCACTAAATCTCCCACATCCATCCAAGGAATGTTGTCGGTAACAGGAATCCTAATTGAGGAGGCGTTGTATCGTGCTGCCGTGGATATTGCTTTGATATTTTCTTTTGTGATAATTCATTATCTGTCATCCTTTTTGCCAGATAACTAAGAATGCTGAGCAAATTTATATCCATAGCTCGAGTTTTTGCTGGTGCTCTTTGTGGATTCATGGACAGTCCGAACCAAAGTAATGTCGTGATATTTTGTCGTTAACTCCTTTCACGTTTATTCGTAAAACTCCCTTACGAAATGGAGTAACGGATAATTGCAAAAGCATGAACAAATGCATTAAACAGTTGTCCACAGTCTTTACAAGGTGTGTTAAAAACAAGCATCTGTCAGAGTTGAGATGTTAATCATTTCTCGTCCTTAATCTTGTGATGGAAAAAAATATTATCTTCCTCCAAGAGACTTCAGCTCTCTTAAATAAGTATCACAAATGTAATTTGTTTCCTTTAATGTATGTAGTCTTTTTAAATATATTTCTCATTTACACAATATGTATAGCTATAAAAAAGGAAAAAGAATCTGTGTTAGCGTTGACATCAATAATCAATTTCCTCTTTAAGATCTTAAAACATCGAACTCCATAGCATATAAAAAGCAACACTTCAAAACATAAAACTATAGTCCACGGACCAAACAAAAATATATATAGCTAAGCGAACAAACATCAATGGTTCTTGGAGTTGTTAAGCTTTTGAACATTGATTCTGGCGAGGACCCCCGAGAGACGAGGTGAGGGAAAATATCTTACTAAGTCGAATTCAAGTTTCCAAGTAGGACCATTGGTATTTAGAATCTTGAGCGAAAGGTACCTTGCTGCAGCAGATATTGCTCTAATGTCTTTTGCGTAGATAAGTTTCCTTGAGTCAGGAGTTGAACAATAAATGCTTTGCAGTGCTGAAGAGCTCCACCAATAGCTTTAATGCCTTCTTATCATGTTTTCCTTGAAAGAAATGTCGAAGGAAGTCCTCGAGTTTACAGCCGTGAGTTATGTGAGTCTCATTGACCATTTTCAGAGAGGGGCAGTTACAAAAAAGCATGATCAATGTCATCGAATCATTTACCATATTTATCCTTACAATTTGGGTCGATATTTGATGTTAAGAAGTAAGCTAATGCGCATTCTTAATGCCCATCATCTGTTCCAAGTCACATTACATATTAAGAACTTTCATATGTTTTCTTGTAATTGTCATAGCATTTTTATTATTATTTTGAAGACTTTCAAAGAATTTTAATGTCACGGAGTCGATGGAATATGCGTATTTGCAAAGTATAATATCCCTGTTTTGATGACGGATTCCTCTTGTATGTCGTAGAAGAGTAGGATATTTTTTTGTAGTGCAATATTTTCCAAATCGTTGGATTCATATTCTTTTTAAAACGGTATTCCATCGTATTAAAAAAAAGTTAATGGTGCTTCTTGAGTCCAAAATCGACGGTCAGGTCCATAAATCTATTTAGCGCTGCCCAATCATTCGAATATCTATCATTGATTTATCATTTATAAGTCACTCCCAAACTTAAGTGCCTTGGAGATACTGGAATTCAATATTTCATTCCTCCACTCAATCTGTGACTTAATATTTATTTTCATAAATTTTTTGGTTACAATATTTCTTAGTTAAACAAGTCTTCCTCCCAATTCAGGTGTTCTTCTATTCAGAGTTGCAAATATTTGCGGTAACGAATATTTTCTTCGTTATTATATTAAGCAGTGACCGTATACAAAATTTGGGTAATCAGTTTAAAATTGTAAAAGTCTATACGTTTTTCTAAGTTAAAATCTCTCGATACTTGAGTCCACCTAATAGCTTGTGCAATGAATCTTTTAAGTTTTAACAAGGATGGTTCATTGCTACTCCAAAGAGTCCCCAGAATCCTAATAGACTTCAGTACTCTACATCCCTCAATAAACCAATCAGAGGACAATGTTCAATGGGAACAATATTTGATTTGCTGTGGTTGTATTTATACCTGATCGGACGAATAATTTTTGACTTGTATACGTTTATTGATGTTACTCTGTATAACTTTATTGTTAGATGTTACTCTGAACTAGCTCATTTCTGAAGCAGGCCAAGTGCCAGAACAGAAGGTATTTATATATTTGAATCTCTGTTTTTGCTTCCGAATAGTGATAACAAGAAGCTTGAACTCAATTGTACCCTTCAGACATCACACGGACTTTCCATCTCTAATAATGGTCTATGTGATGATTTTGGTTGTCTTGTGAAACATCAAATCCCTGATACTTCCTATTCAACACTATATTTACCTTTTCCATTATAGAAACAAACATTAAGAGAAATATAGAGATACATTTTTGTTTGCAGCTCTTGCTTAATGTAATAGAATCGTTCTCAAGAACGTCAATCCTTGAAGTCCCATTATATAGTAGTGCCCTTAATGGAGATTGCAAAATCGTTTAGAAAGATACTTCGTAACGGACTGAATGGTAAAATTGTGCTTTATTATGTGGAGTACCTTTTTGAAGTCGATTGCTATGATTACTCCCAATTTGCCCCGTGTGGATGTTATGTGAAATCTCTGTTTCGATTCTTCAAAAGTCCATAGGTTGTAGCTCCAACTTTTGTTTAGTAACTAGAGCCTATTTGTTCGAAATAAAAAGCAGTCATAGTTAATATCGACTTGGAGGAAATGAGTATTTTTTCGATAAGATCGATCAAACTACTATTAAGTGGATGATAAGAAAACATCAACAATCTTTTTCCGTGATCAAATCAGATTTTAGGTTATTTTCTCTGTGGATAGTATTTTATATTACAATGCTTATTTATGTATCTTTATTGGGAGTTTGTATTATATGCCTACGTTATTTTTAGTGAACTTATTCCGCTTTTATGGTAGAAAATAAAAATAAAAATTTATAACCGAAAAAATAGAAGACAATCGTTATTGGTAGAAGAAATCCACCACCGTAAGTACTGATCTACTGCAATTCCAAATATTTATCGGTATGTTCATTTTTCTTATTTTATGTTTATTGATAAAAACATTGTGTGCTCATACTGATAGGAACTAGTAGGATCCACCAGCCAAAAGAAATATATTTTCCCAAATATCGTTTTGATAATTTAACTTACAGTAGTTCGTTTGAAATCAATTTTCTAAAAATTGCAATTGTCCCGACTTTCTCGAATAAAAAACTTTTCACACATTCATTGATATAATTATATCAAACTAAGTAAGCAAATAAAAAAATACAGAATAACTATTCAGATCTGACAATCAACGCATGTTGCATGGGAATTAATTTCTTCTTCCGTCGAAAAAAAAAACTACACTTGCCTCTAAATCCTTTCTCGTTTCCCATTCTTAGGAGGAGATCCAGGATCAGGAGCACACAATGAACGAACTTCAGAAGCTTTTGATTCGTAAGCATCAAGTCGTGAGTCAGTTTAAGAGGAATATCAAGGACCGTTCCTCACAGGACGACTTTACCATCAAACTGTCTTCACAGGATAAGCTTATTCAGTCTCAGCAGGATACAATAGGGCTTCTTAAAGTAAGAGTTCTCATCCTTGATCAAGGCTTTGCTATATAGTACAAATCATATAATTTTTCTAGACTGTCGGATCCGACGATGCTGAGCTATCCAAGGCAAAGGATTCAGCCGTTAAGATTCTGATGAACACCGTTCAGTCCATGGTCCTTAATATTGCTCAATGCAAGGGCAAAGCCGTGGACGGCCTTCAAAACATGGTTCGACAGTTAGGCAGTAAGCATGTTTTCTTTGAGAATGACCAAAAACCTATTACAGAAAAAGATATTGGGTATTTAAAATTAGTTTTTAATCTGAGTGAGTAATACATGATACGTTTATCAGTTCATTTCTTTATATGCGATAGTCCTATAGTTTCCGAATTCTAGATGGAATGTTTTAGTTTCTTCATAATCAATTATATGAAAATAAGTCGTTTATTCTTTAATAAATCTTAAATATTTATATAGATGATAATTTTGATTAAAAAAGTCTTTTACATTCAAAAGTTTTTATTTTGAAGAAAATTAAATCTATTTCTCAAAAAAAGAACGAAAAAACTCTACAAGATAAACGATCCATTTCTGCCAACGTAAGACATTACTAAGATTGCCGTCGTCAATGTAAATCCACATTGATAAATTAACTGGAGAATTGATAAAGATTTTTTAACCAACCATTTTATAAAAAAACTTGAAAAAAGTATATATTTAAAGTTGTAAATATTAATTACAAACTTATTTTTGGCGGCTTTTTTTATTAACCAATCTGTGTGTACACCAGCTGACCGATGCCATTTAAAAAAACATTATATTGAATATTTACAAATAGTAATGCAACATTTTCCAATAAAAATATAAAACACCTTTGTAAATGAAATAAATTATGAAAAAATATATTTATAACGTTGAAATCATGGTCATTTAACATACTTGTGGAGACGAAGCCACCTAAAGGATTTCGTAAGCGTAATGGTTCCAAAAAATCTTACATAAATATATCATTCTAATATTTTATTTGTCATTGGCAATTCTGATTTGCTGGCCTAATTCTATCTCATCATAGCGGAAAAAGAAAAGATGCAGACCACAATAGACAGCCTCAAAACTGCAGTTTCAAACTCGGAAATCTATGGACAGTTTCAAAAGGAGCTCAAAACCTCCATTTCTCAGTTAATTAACATACGAAATAGGACCCTTAATATCCTACTCAACCACGAAAGCAACTTTGAAGATATCGAGACCATTTTGAGCGATCGTTGCCACCACAAGGAGAATCTTGTTCAGACTCTAGAGGAATTCTATAGGTAGTAGATAACTGTTGAACTTAACATCACATTTGTAAGTATAGAATTATATATCCAATGATGAGACCCCAAAATTACGCAATGATTTCAATTAATAATTCGGCTTGTAGGTCGGAGATTTTTTCTTCTAATAGATGATCCATTGCGATATGGCGATATCAATTTCGAAGAAATTCATAGCACTAATGCCAATGTCACTAGGAATAAATTTGGATTCCACTGAAATAATTTTGCTTGCAGATCGTTTTTATGGCAAGTGATCAGTTGAGATAAAGCGATAAAATATTTCCATATTGCAAAAAAAACTGATGCTAACAACATATATATAAATTATTTTTAATCCAAGATATATTGAAAAACTAGATATGTCCATAGTGTCATGAGAGTTGAATTTTAGCTTTCAGATAATTTTTAATGACGTCACATGCGGAAAGAAGAACATTTGGTTCTTCCAGCTTACGTCATCTAAAATCCATTGCTATATTATATTTTTGTTGACTTGAAAAATAAAGATAAGATTTGTGACGTTTACCTATCCATAAAAACATGAAATAAATATATGTATGTACATTGTTTCGATTATTAGAACGAACTGGATTGCATGAAGGTAGGTACGGAGATGGTCTCCTATCATGATTCAATTTTTTTCGAGAGAGGATAAGATTGTAAATTGACCGATTTACTAATGACTATGAGTGTGAAGAAATAACTTGTATGTTTTAAACATGTGTACATATTCAAGATCCCTATTTTTAATTGAATCACAACTTTTACTGACCAGACAAACCTCATAATCGTGATGAATAGAGATAGGTTGTTCCTTCCAAACTCACTAATAACATGATTTTTTATATTGGTTCGATTACTGTTTTTTATAGTTTACGTCCGATAATCCGAGTAATGATCCAATCATCGACCTTCATTCTCTACCTCAAAGTTTTTTCTTCTCATAAGCTCGCTCTTTATTGAATAAAAATAATACATCACATAATGTAAAATAATTAAAAAAGGAAATTTGTATTGGAAATAACATAAATAAACATTTTAGTTTAAAATTAATTTCCTTTTTTAGACCTTAAAAATCTTAAAGCATAAGTTTCTTTACTAAATTGATATTAATATTCTCCTGTTCCTTCAATCCATTACGTTTATAAAAAGCTTCCTATTCTTCCTATCTCTAATGATGATTTTAGTTTATAATAGTGATGAAATGCATTCAACTCGTCCTGTATATAAAATGAATAATCTCTCATGTTTCAGGCCTGCCAACAATTTAACCTGCCGCCATTTTTGTCCGGAGCAGTCAATGTATATCCCCATTAAGGATGATAAAATGAAGTAAGAAAACCAAGTTATCAAAAGAAAAATGTTGGCGCACTCTGATGTTTAAAAGAAATGATGGGAAATTCAAAAATATACCACTAATACAATGTTACATTGACAATCATACAAAAAATAAATTTGATGAATGCAAATAAAACAGACATTTCGCTCTTTTTTCAACAGCTTGTACTTGACTCTATAGTCAACAATTTTTTAGTCAAAAATGACTTAACTCCTAATTAAATCAGCAAAACAACTACTTTTTTAGCTTTTTGGGATGTTCTGATCAATCACGCTTCAAATATGATCTAAAAGATCTTCTTGCTAACTTTGAATCTTCTGGGTATTCCATTTTTTACAATGGAAAAATATATATCTGATTCACCCTCAAACTACATAATTTATCTATTTTGATATGAATAATTTCTCATTGTAGTCTAAATTAAGTAAAAGATATCAATACATATATCCATAAAAATATAAGTATTGCATTATAATTAAATTTAAGAATCCAAAAAGCTAAAAATACTTTTAGATTTGGCTAGGAGAGACTTCAAGACAATTGACATTATAGTTCCATTTGAGAAAGTGGTTGCCCCAGTTACTTTTTTGCCTCTTTTTTCTTCGATTGCGTTACCCCTCTGAGGATATAAATAAGCATTATAGTTTTAAATGACTAAATCGAACCAAGGAGGCTCTATTGAATGAGATTAAAACTGTTGTCCTTGATATCGAAAGTTGAAAACGCTTACATACTGAGCACACGTGTTTCTGTTCTCGGAAAATAAACCCCGGAAATATATATGTATATATATAATACTCAATCACAATAGCCAACAATAATAATTCCCTTTCTTATCGCTTTAGGAAATACCCTCCAACATGCTCTCGAATTCCAGATTTAGAGGAAAGCCATGGATTAATGCTCTTAAAAGAACCGCAGAGGGCCATACCTGCAGGGCAAACTCTTGCCTATCAATGTCGAAAAGGTGAAGCTTTGGATGACGGCTCAGGAGTCAAGTTGGACCTTATGTGCCACGAAGACGGACAGTTTCGACATGTGGGTAAACCCCTTCCAAAGTGTGTTCCTTGAATTAATTAAAGGTTGTAATGTACTTAATTTTGAAATACATGATTCATACAAAATAGCCTTCCGAATGAATTTTTACTCGCAAAGCTACTCAAGTGATGAAAAATAACCTGTTTCAATTAATTAAATTTGTGTGGTAAAATCGATAACTGCAATTTTGAGTTTTTTAAAGTTTCTAAATGATCACAATTTTCTATTATTCACTTATTTATTAGCCTGAACAAACAAGAACGACGCTTTTTTTGTCATGAGTCGAATTTATGCCACCTTGTTGTTATTGCTTATTAGAAAGTTATTTGGTATTGATCTATAGTCAAACGGATGTTTTCCTGGTTATTATTGATAAACTATATAATATATATATATATTACATTGTACATAACTCGTTGTTTTTATTTTTCATCATTCACGACAAACATACTTTTATTTTATACAATTGGATGGTCAAGAAGAAGAATTGACGATATTTTTTAAAAATCCCAATGGGAGAAGTACATTTATTCAGTCAGTTAATAAAATTCATAACAATCAACAAAATTAACCACAGATTATATAGAGACTAAAAGGAGAAAGACATGCAACAGGTATTGGTTAAAAAAAACACATGGTTTATAAAAATTATAAAGTAATGCATATTTATAATGTTTCCAGAAATATTATATTCTTTTAAAGCCACCTCCGCTATCCTTGTGGCAATTTGTGGCTCTTGAACCTGGCCCTCGCCAGAATAGATTGAAGTTTTGCAATGACTTTCGATGCCAGTCTCAGTTTAGGATCCTTACTTAGAAAGCCATATAGGATCTCGTTTGGTTCAGATCCCTGCTTTTTTATCCATTAGACCTTCTTTATATACCTATCAACTATTAAGCATATATATATATATATATATATATATATATATAATAACGATATATTATAATGTAATTTATGACCATCCAACAATAATCCTTTTTATATCAAGATCATGCAGATACGAACTAGACCTAAGGCAAATATATTTTTCTATAAAAGGAATTCTTTGATTTTTTTATTATTATTTCACAGTTCATAATATATATACAATAAAAAAGTATAAGGTATATAAAAGATGCTAATGCGTAAAAAATACATTATTAAACATTCTAGTTTAATTTTTAGCATCCGAGCTGAACAATCTTAAATTATATATCAATTAAAAGCACATAAACCGAAATGACACAAGTAAACGAAAAAAAAACACGGAAAATTAAAAAAGTTAATTTGTAGTTTCTAAATTTCTTTAAAAGCTTATTTACGGCGTCATTATAAAACAGGGACCGGGAAGGGAAGTATCAGATTTCATCGGCGGCTAGTGTCCACGAATCACCAAATACGGAAGGAATTTTGAGGTCCAAAGCGGCGTACCTCGCCGCAGCAGAAAGAATTATTGGCCTCAGCTCTGAAGCTTGCAGAGGATGATATATTGTTAATCGTTTGGCTATTAAAGCCTTGGCAGAAAGAAGGGCATTGTTAATTGCTTTCAGTCGTGAGGAATTCTCACGACCTCCAACTCCAAATAATATTGAAGCCTTGATGTATTTATCTGCATTTTCACCATCCATTCCACGTACATTTAGTTTCAGAAATTGCATTAGAATTTGAACAGCCTGGCACTCAACAAAAGCATGAATTACGGAGTTATAAAAATACCACAGTCCTTACAAGGTAGATAAAACTTAATAAGCTCTGCAGAAATCAACAGCTGAGCTGTGAATTTTTTTCCCGTCAGCTATTCCACAGAGAGACCTCATGATCTTCCTTTTCCAACTTTCTGGAAGTTTCAGACTGATCATATATTTGATGCAAAGCTCATCACATTTCCTGCCATCAGACTTCGGAGAACCAGACATTTTAAGGAACCAGGGCTTCAATAAGCAATGATCATTTGCTGATCTTTGCAAAGGATATCTGAATCTCCCGTCCTTAAAATGGGATGGAGATCACTACTGTGGAGTGTCAAAATTCCATTTGTAATTGCCAATTCTTCCAGTGTTTCTGGTATTCCCAAATTTTTAAAGAAGTGCTTTTTATGACAATTATGCCTTATGACATCCACCGTTGAATTGTTTTCATATATCGGAGTGTTTCTCCAAATAATTCTCTGCGCACATCCCCAGACGACCGAAAAATCAGAGGTAATTTTATTAGTTAACTCTGAGCCGAACATGAGCAAGGAGTATAACTTATTATTTGATGAGATACATTTTCTCCATTCAGACGCCGGATATTTTGGAATAGTAGCAAACACTTTTAAATACATTTTGGGGATAATAAGAGCTAACTGAGTAAGGCCCCCACCAAGGTGACCTCTCTTCCTTTTCATTGTTGGCAGATACCATTGGTGGAACAAAGAGCATAACCACTTTGTCTCATCCAAAATAACTTTTTCGGCAAGCAAAGGAGAAGAGGCGGCTTTGTATAACACAAATGGGACTATTTTCAAGTTGTAGAGATCGATTCTTTTCTGCAAGCGATAGTTCCTCCATTTCCTAATATTCTGCATTACCACAGAAGAGAGGGTAGTCCAGATTTTTTTATCAATCCCATTTCTACACCAAACTATTCCCAAAACTTCAACTGAAGGTTTAATTGGACAGGAACGAATACACGAATCTAGACTAGGAACCCAGGAACCAATTGGTAAAATGGATGTTTTCTTTTTGTTTATTGATAATCCAGACGTTTTCTCGAATTTAGAAAAAAATCCAGAATAATTTCAATTCTTCTTACAATTTGTGCTTCTGAATTAGCCTGGAGAGTTACCGTCACATCATCTGCGTACAGATCAATTAAATGGGGAGAACCCTCAAAGTCTACTCCGAACCCTCCATATTTGTGGATAATTTTCTGAGCGAACTCTTCAATTGCGGCTATGAACAGCAACGGTGCTGAAGGACACCCTTGTCTACAGCTTTTCCCGAGTGTAATTTTTTTGCTTTCTTGTCCATTTAAGATAATGGAGGACGTCCCATATTCTTTGATTCTAATAAAAAAACTACGCCGCCACTTTTCAATCTACACATCAGGCTGACACGACTCGTTTTTTGATAAAAGTATTCAGTAGTTACCATTTAAAAAAGATATGTACTGATAGGTACTGTCGGTAACATAATACAGTGATATATATGTCTCTCTACACGTAAAGCAAGCTTTATATCCAAGTAGAAGTATTTTTTGGTTGCAGTTTTGTATATTCAGGAATCATTTGTAAAATATTTATTAATTTATATCAAATGAAATAATAATGAATCATTGGTAATGAATCCTGACTATGGACGTCTCTTAGCATATCACTAGCGGTAATTTTTGATGGCTGGCACCGTTCTGTTCTCATAAGTTTTATTATTTTGCCTTTATAGATGCCTTTATTTCTTATAATTTCTTAATTAATTATGCAAATACATATGGCCACTCAAAATATAGAAATGATTCATATTTATTTCACGTATCATTCCTGATTAGGTGTAATCAAGTACAACTCTAGTATTCTTGCTTTTTCCTCTTCCCCTTCTTCAGTAAAAGGCCCTCTCTCCATTTCTCTTTGTTAATCGCGTATGCCTTTTGTCAAGGCTTGCTTTCTAAGCAAGTCTTTTTTCTCTCCCCCATCTTCTGAAGTTAGTATTATAGTTCATGTTCTCGAGGCAATATGCAGTATTATTCAAGGAAAAGAGAAACAAACCGCTACAGCTGCTAGATCATATATTTCTAACATGAATCCGAATCTTTTGTTTTATCTCCTGCAAATCTGGACATTCCTCCCTGGAATGAGCGCATCTCCCATTGATTTGAGGCAAGAATGTTTTCCCCTCCCTTTTAAAAAGATATTAGCCAATTTAACACTTTGTTTTTTGCAGGATCGACCAAGTTAAGTCCACGGGGCATGTTGTGGATAGTCTGGACATACTCCTCTACTGCTTTCTACTCATTTTGACCATACTCACAGCTTGGTCCTTCAAGCATAAGCGCATTCGCTTTCTACATGAATCCGGACTGGCTGTTATTTATGGATTGCTAATCGGAGGAATACTGCGGCAATGGGATCCAATGTCGTCTCATCGAGCATTAATGTCGTTCCCGCGAGTCTCTCCGCGTATAACTCCTACAAAGACAATCCTCCAGATCGATTATCCTTTCTTTGAACGGAACATCTGGTATGATAGGAAGTTATATTATATAAGACGGACTATACCTGAGTACATAATATAATTTATTCAGGCTTATAAAAGAGTTCAGCACATTTTGTTAAAAAAATATTATTGAATTAGAGCTAAACATATGCTAGAGATATTTAGTGATTTTTATAAATATTAATTGTTGATTCCTTATCACTGGCTTTCCTTTCAGATCTTAAATGCTCTTGATTTCTGAATCATACATTTTGTTCCAAATATATTTGGACTCAATTAGCATTAGCTGATGGACAGCTCTTTTAGCAAGACACTACTTATAACTCACAGGCAAACAATGCATAAACATCAGAAATTGAAATTGATACTGAATTACATTCACGGCCTCTTCTTGTAATAATATTGAGTGAAAATATATGAATATTTACTTGACTCATCAAACAGTTATCCTTTTTCTTAAATAAATGCACGAATTCAAGGCACTTAGAATATATTAATAAGATTACTAAATACTAAGTTGAGAGGGAAGAGATCTTTCAATATCTCTTGATTAAACAAGACAGATTGAATAGAAAGTCTTTTTTCTATATTTTGGGTCATAAATAGAGTTTTTCGAATAACATATGGTTTTAAATACTTTCTCAAAGCAATCAATTCCTTTGCTCTTTAGGTACTTTAAAAAATCAATTTTAATTGAATGAATAAAAAGTATTTTTCAAATATGTCGTAAATAATTCAGTTTCTAATATGTAAAAATATTGATCAGAAATAGTGTAAATTTTTCAACATGTACTATTATTTAATATACACCTTTCTCCATTAGTATTATCGGCAACCATAATTTTCATGGCTACCAACTGGGTTGTTATTTACTTTTATATATTCCGTTGCTCATAAAAATATAGAGCATCTAATGTATTTAAAATGAGTGTGGGATATCAAGTTATGTGTAAAAAGTACAGAATTAAACATTTTGGTTTTCTTTATAATAACTCTTAATCTAAAATTTCATTTAAAAAACATACATTACGATTAACGATGTTAATACATCCACAAATATCTACCATGTGCCTTTCAGATCGCTATGTCTATCAATTTGACTATCGATACGTTTCCCAATCCGAGAAGCTTCAAAGCGGTGGTGAAGCCGACGAAATCCTTCAGAGAGCAACGTTCAACCCCGAAATATTCTTTTACATCCTCTTGCCTCCAATCATATTCCACGCCGGCTATTCCATGAGGAAGAAGCATTTCTTCGAGAACATAACTGCCATTTTGATGTACGCCCTCTTTGGAACGATCATATCCACATTTGTCATTGGGATTCTCATCTATGGACTCGTGCTACTCGTGGGTAATCTAAAGGGTTTGAAGTTCCTGGACGCCCTTTACTTTGGGGCCATTGTGTCTGCCACGGATCCTGTAACGGTTCTTTCGATTTTCAATGTAAGTACCTAGGGCTTAGTAAGGGATACGTTTGTATGAGTACATTTTATAATTATTCCATGGACAAAGAAATAGTATTTTTGGGGTTCCAAGCCCCCTGATTACTCGGACCATTCGCCTATGCCAAGCTGGTATATTTGTGTAATTTATCAAATGATCAACTGCACGAAGAGAGGTCTTAGTTAAAACTATTAATTACTACTCGTAATAATTAATTTTTTATATAAAGAATTGGTTAAACTAATGTACCAAATACGAAAGTTTTTTTTGATTATTTTTATAGAACCAAAATTATGATTCTTTAAAACAATAGCTCTTGGTCATTTTTTTACAATTAATTGAACGAAATTAATAAATTTCCAAGGAGTCTCTAAAGTAGAGGCAAGTCACCTGGCGAGCTACGGGGCATCAACAAAAAAGGAAAATATTCTGAAGGATCAATTAAAACTGAATTGTCACAGTAAATTATATATATATCTATATATATATATATAGATATATATATATATATATATATATATATATATATATATATATATATATACGAACGACCGGGACACTTTTTTTCGATGGCGCCCGGGCCGGGACTTAAATTTTTCAAGCCGGGCCAAACCGGGCCGGGACTTTAATATATTCGTTCCTTCGTCATTCTGAAAGTGACGACGTTTTTAGAAAATAATTTTTCCTATTATCTTTTTAAAATTTAAAAAATATTTTCTAAAGAAAGTGATGACGTTTTTTAGAAAATAACTTTTAAATACTTTTTTTAAATATTGAAAATTCTTTTCTAAAAAGCTCGTCACCCTCAGAATGACGAACAAACGAATATTAAAGTCCCGGCCCGGTAAATTTTAGACTCCGTGCTGGGACGTCCAAAAACAGCCGTGACCCAGGCCAGGCCGGGTACCCGGTCGTTTCCTGATATACATATATATATAGAATCTTTTTCAATTAGTTTTTCAAGAATATCTTGAAACACCTTTTTTATCTACAAATCTGTCCTCTGACAATTTATCTACTATTAATGTTCGTCCACGTGAAAAGATATAGATTAAATGTAGAGTTGGGCCACTACATTTATTTTTTGTTGATTCGTCTCTGTATGATGGTAATAATTGTGTGGATGAAGGATCATATCATATGCTGTTTTATATAAACATCGATTCATTCTGAATACACCAATTCTGACACCCTTCGCAAAAGTAACTATTTTTTTTCTTCACTTCTTACCTCCAAGAGCATATACTATTTATTACTTTTTATTCGCCAGTCTATTAAGATAAATATCTAAGATATAAACATACAAATGAGTTAAATGAATGTAATAATATATACATATAAAAACATTAAAACATAAAAAATATTTATATAAAAATCCTTTTGTAATGTTTGATGCTTCCGTAAAAACAAAACATCTTGAAGCTGTTACTATAAATATAGCTCGCATATCTTCACTTCGGCTTTTCGTCCGTCAGTCGATATGCACAATTTATGTTCCATAAACTAAGTTTAAAACTCGAATGTTTATTTATATTCACACGTGTACTCTATCGAAACAAATATGAAAAAAATAACGAACTATTTACAAGTATTAAATTGTCTGATTTTCAAGGACCTCCAAGTCGACACCATGCTTCACGGACTGGTTCTGGGCGAGAGCCTTCTCAACGACGCCGTGGCAATCGTTCTTGTGGGTGCCATTGAGAAATACTCCTCTGTCTCTCAGAATAACGGCGAGCTCTTTGAATTGGACGCTCTCTTCACGACTCTCTTCGACTTTGTCCGCATTTTCAGCGGCTCCATTCTTCTTGGCGCACTCTGTGGCATTCTCACGGCCCTCGTCACAAAATATACCCGCCTGAGAGAAGCTCCTCTCTTGGAGACAAGCCTCTTTGCACTCATGTCCTACGTCAGCTATCTCATGGCAGAAGTCAGCGGCCTCTCCGGGATTGTGTCGGTTCTATTTTGTGGAATCTTCCAGGCACACTATACATTTCATAATTTGTCAGACGAGTCCAAGTGTCGGAGCAAGCAGCTCTTTGAGACACTCAACTTCCTCACAGAGAACTTTATCTTTTGCTACATTGGGGTTTCTCTCTTTACATTTACGAGGCATCGCTTTGACTTACTCTTCATTCTGACTGCTTTTATCGCCATCGCACTTGGGAGAGCCCTCAACATCTATCCCCTCAGTGCCCTACTCAACATCAATGCCAGGAAGCCCATTCTATTCAAGGTGAGTCCAATAATAACAATACACTTTCTGATTTGTGATAGTTTGGGATAACAAAAAGGTATTTCTCGAAAACTCAGCAATAAAAATGGCTTTTTTTTCATTTGATACCACTGTATTCTTTCTCCTTCACCGCCCGATTTATGGACTCATATAAAGAAACAAAATAAACACGCTTTTTTTACCACTTGCTTTATTTTATTAATATTAAAAGTTGGAGTAGACGGAGTCTAAACAAAGGATTTGTAAATGCCATGGATCGAGGCGTAACAGGACTACCACCCCCCGGACAATCACCCCCGGGCTTTACCCCCTATGTCATTCACCCCCGTTACTAATATTTATTATCCTTATTAAAGTCCACTTATGAAGTTCACTGTGTTTTCTTTTTCGTTAGTGAAAACTATGTTCCTAATATTGGTCATATAAAACATATGACCGATATTAGGAACAGAGATTTTAACCACTAATGCAATTTTGTCATAAGGAAAACATAGTTAACTTCATAAGTGGACTTTAAGGGATAATAAATATTAGTAACGGGGGGGGGGGGGGCTAGTCCGGGTGTAATTGTCTGGGGGTGGGTGTCCTAAACTCGGATCGAGGGACCATGGTGAATAGACAATTGGTATTTTAAGGATGAATTTCTTCTCTCTGAATTTATTTTCACTCCTCAACAGCCGCGAGAAAAGTAGTTCTTTTTAACATAACGTCATCTGCTTTTATTATTATTAATATTTCTTCTTCCTTTTCTCTCAACCAATCATGTTTCAAAACACACTACCTTTTCTCTATCCTAGTTAGGGAGCAAACCATGGAAATAAAAAATTAGAGTGCTTATATGAAGGAAATATTGAAGCTTCTACAAGTTCATTAGAAATGAAATGACCAAAACAAGGAAGAACATAAACTTAATTACGGTCAATGCTTATTACGTATATTATTTATTTTCACTTTTTACTACTTAGATATCTAAATATTAACCGCTTTATGTTTTGATCCCATTTTTTTTACATAACCATGGTTTAGTCGATATGTTCGAAATAACTTGTGTATAAAGTTAACTTGTTAGTTTCATTCCTTAAATGGTGTATGTAAAGAAATCTTTCTATCTCTATGATCAAATTACGATGACGTAGTGAAAATTGCTTGTTTGTTTTGGCACAGGCAACAGCTGAACGAAGTTTCTCTGCTATTGAAGGGAATAAGCTCTCTATATCTTTATATCTTCAAGGGTTCAATGTAATACACACGTGAATATTATGATGCTTTTCAAAACCCATAGAGATATAAAGACATAGAGAGCTTATTGGATTCTTCAGAGAAGTAGTCATAGTGTCCCGAATACAGCTGAACGATGTTTCTCTGCTATTGGAGGAAATGAAATACGTCATTGTGTCCAGAATACAGCTGAACGACGATGTTTCTCTGCTGATTGGAGGGAATAAGCTCTCTATATCTTTATATCTCTACCTATGTTAAAACCAGTGGTGGGCACTTCCGCTCATTATTCCGCTCTTTTCTCCGCTCTGAGCGGAGGAGCAATTGGTGAGCGGAATGCAAAGAGCGGATCATCTTTGTTAGAAGTGAGCGGAATGTGGTGAGCGGACCCTCTAAAATTAACTTCCGCTCATAACGCTCACATAAAAAAGTTTCCGTTATTAAAAAGGATTACTCATAGAAAAAAGACTACTTTTTCTCGCTTTTTGCTCTAAATGTAATGCCGCTAACGTGGCATGGACTAAAAAGGTGCGCCAGAAATTGTTTATTCTTGTCTAGACACGTGGCAGCAGTGTTGCCACGCGTAGCCACTCAGTTCACGTCGTGCAGTTATTGTGTATACGCAGAGAGAATAAGTGACAATCAGTCCTTTCTTAATATATAAAATGTGTACCCCCGTCATAACAAAGAGGTTGCGTTCATGGTCCCATATAGAATTTCATTTTATATTCAGAGAAGAGAGAGAAAAGTTACATTATTATAATATAACTTTTCTCTTTCTTCTCTAAATATAAAAGAGATAAAATTATCTTTGTTATAATTATTAAATAATTATTACATGTAGTATGATTAGAAATCCATCTGAAAAAATGACGTCATAACACATGTGTTGATGATGCCATTAAATGGCTATATGGGACCCTACTTAGTACCAGCTTAGTACTTACTGAGCGGAAGAGCGGAATGAAGTGAGCGGAACAGCAGTACTAAAAAAATGAGCGAATGAGCGGATTAGTTGCCCAAAGTGAGTGGATGAGCGGTGAGCGGAACAGCAAAAAAGTGAGCGGTGCCCACCACTGGTTAAAACCATGTATATGCTAAACAAACATGATGTGTTTAATTTCAAAAAGGAGTTTTAAACCCTTTATTGTTTTCGAATAATTAAACATTAGAGCCTCAAACATCAAGAACTTGTCAGTTTATTTAAATCCACTCTCATAGACCAGCTAACAAATTGTTTCTCAAATGGATAAAGACTATCTCTGTGTTCCTACCAAGCTCATTAATTTTAGAGTTTTTTTTCGTAAATACTTTTTTTTTTAATAAAGCGGGGTTTTATTATGTTGTTAGTGATTGAACTTATCAACATTATTGTAGAAACCAATAATATATTTCATACATTTCTCTCTCAACAGTTTCAGCACGTCATGTGGTTTGCGGGTCTTCGGGGTGCCATGGCGTTTGCTCTATCTGTCAGAAATACGGCCGGGGAAATCCGACAAACTTTTTCACCACGACCTGCCTCATCACTACGGTCACCGTTATTTTCTGTGGGGGCTTCGCTACTTCCCTTCTCGCATTACTACAAGTAAGAAGACTTTTGAATTCAACCAGTAGGCTGAGGGAGGGAGGGGC
Organism: Caligus rogercresseyi; assembly: GCA_013387185.1. NCBI lineage: Eukaryota > Metazoa > Arthropoda > Copepoda > Siphonostomatoida > Caligidae > Caligus > Caligus rogercresseyi. The sequence goes on from CP045901.1 coordinate 17,834,906, forward strand.
ATGGAGATAAAAGGGTTCCGTCTCACCGTTTTTTATCGTTTCTGATAAAATTGGACAACGAAAATGATGTTTCGATTCACAACACAAAACTACAAATCGCTAGGGGCTATATGTTATTAAAATTATTTTTGTATTTGTGTCTCTGAACCTTTTTTATAAAATGGTGGATCAGAGGCAGGCCCACATCCCGGGAGTTTCTTTAACTCAGATCTTGATATAAGCAATTTCAGTATAAGCTATGCTCGTCCCACTTTTATCATTGTCTTTTTATATTCAAACATACTGAATGACTTCTCTTTGATATTCTTATGTAGTAGCAATCTATTAGCTGTCTTTAACTATTCTTCGTTCTTTGTTTTAAGATTCCTGTGGGTGTCTCTTCTGACGGACTCGACGATACCATGTCCAATGAGGGCGGGGACGAAGGCGAACTCGAAAACTGGGAAAACCATTCCTGGTTTACGAAGAAATGGAAACACTTGGACTACACTTTCTTGAAGCCCTTATTGACTCGAAATCCTGGAGAAGAGGATAATAGGGCCTCCTTCAAATGTTCAGGAAGAGAAGACGCGGCGGGGGAAGCCAATGACATCCTTGAGGATATTTCCTCACAACGGAACAATGGTTCATCCTAAAAAAACACTTTTGAAGCATTATGGCATTTTGTAAAAATATAAATTCTTGAACATCTATCCAAAGGATTTCTTATAATCTAAATATCCAAAAAAGGGCATGAAAATAACATTTTCATTAAATAACAAACTTGGACCTTTTTCTTGATCATGATTGGTGGAAATATGTTTTGTTTCTAATCAATGCCGTTTACAAATCTTTTAATCGACTCCTCGAATAATGTCTATCATTATTCGTTCAATTCCTCACGTTAAAAAATAATGGATCTTTATTTATGTTCATCATATATGACAATTAATGGGTCATCAATCAGAGAATAAGAATGATGAAAGGCACCAGTTGAAAAATGATGTTTATTTGTAACTCCCATAATGATATCCTTGCCTATAACCAAGGTTATCCCTTCATATTTTTAGATCCGCCCATAATAAACTTACAAAAGATGGAACACTAAAAAAATATGACCCAAGCAACCAAATCAATGCATACTTCAGTCACATATCTTAGATCAAAACATATTTAAAAGCAAAATATTTGATATATCTACATGAGTTTAATTGTGGATCATTTTGATAACTGTAGTACATGAAACTTCCTCATATTTACTCACGAGTTGATACACAAATGCTATTAACAAGTGTGTACTTCCATGTCATAATATGATCATAAAAATGTCTGAATCCTTTAAGAAAATATATTTTGAAAATGCGTCACAGGTTATGAGTTGCTCAATTAGTGAATATAATTGTAAATTTACTTTTTGGTTTGGTTCTTAAGCCCTTCCCTATATAGCTGATCAGATTATCATTTCCCGGTATAGACCGGCTTTGAGCTTTTAACTGCACACGACAAACATATGAGCAGTACAAACAAAATGCTGTTTCTGGAATTTTTTTAAGAAACTAAGAAATGAATTAGCATTTATATTTTCTAAATATGTACAAATATAAGCGCACAAACTATGGTATCTAATGAGTTGGAGATAAGAACAACAAAAAAACTACATTATTTTTTGTCCTCCTACAACCAAATCCCCACAGTTCCTACTTTTATTAATTCCTACAAAATCATTTCAAATATTAATGTGTTTACATAAATCAAGGATGATCTCTCATGTATACCTTTCATAAATTACCACAACAAAAGCCCAATATAAGCAAAGTAATTTGACTACGTCATCGTAAGTTAATAATATAGATAGGAAGATGTGTTTATATTGGGCAATATGACGATTTATGTGAAGACTCCAATAAGCTTATATGACTTTATTATCTATGTTTGTATTTTATGACGTCATTGGAAAAAGCTTTTGTTCAAGTATAATATAGTATGCCGAAGCAACAGCTGAACACGCTGAGATTTGACGCTTTTGTTATGCTCTCTATTATTGAGGAAATACAGCGACACAAAGAAGTAAAGAGTGAGACTTCATATCCTTAATATATATATATTTTTTTCCATGAAAAGGAAGTGTGACGACATCATCGATATAAAGTCTCAAGCTCTCTTTAGTTTTTTTTTTGTGTGTTGCTGTCCCTCCCCAACAATGGAGAGTTAAACTAAATTGACGAATTACAGCGTTACCATCGTTGTTTCAGCAGCACTCTATATTATACTTGAACAAAAGCTTTTCCAATGACGTCATAAAATACAAACCATAGATATATAAAGACATAGAGAGCATATTGGATTCTTCAGAGGAATACGTCATATTGCCCAATATAAACAAATAATCTTTATTTCTATCTCTATGTCAGGTTTTGATGACGTAGTACAAATTTCTTTGTTTATATGGGCACTGACGACAGCTGAACGACGATGTGTCTCTGCTATTGAAGGGAATAAGCTCTTCATATCTTTATATATCTATGGTACACACCCATCCTATAATATAGTCCTAACATATAACCAAAGTCCTCTCTCATTGAGTACGGCATTTACGTCGTCATTAACAATTTCAAAAATGATTATAATATAATCTATTTGTTGGACACCCCATATTACTTTTAATATTTTAATATTACTTTAATCATATCATAGAATAACATGAATCACCCCCTCTAAGAGGAGCAAGAAGTCCAAGGACCAAGCAGTTATTATTAAGGCCCTCCCCACAAATATATCTTTAAAAAAATATACGTTTATTCCTTCAGTTTCTGCCTGACCCATTCGCTCCTGGAAATCCCCTAAAAGCCTTATCACATTGCTTATTTAATGTGTTTTTTGTACCCTGCTATATATTACATATATTATACTTCTTTAATGTTCTTTAATAAATAAAAACGCTAACCCTGAAATATACAGCATTATAGAGTATATATATTTCATTCTATAAACCAAATATATATTTTGTTTGTTTGTTAGAGCATCGGATCCGAAAGGTCACATTGTGGTCAAGTATTGGATCCAAGGCGGAATATAATCTTAGCCCATAGTACACACAATCACTTCATCCAATAATTAAAATGTGTGTATCAATGTCTTCAAGAATGTCTTTAAGTTTATATCAGGAATAATTATAAAGTTTTATAATGAAAATTTGTGTCTTTGTACAAACATCCAGGTCCATAAAGACTGGCTATACATGAGATCCAGAATAATAATATAAAATCTTGCTTCACGAAATAGAGAAAACGCAGCTGTTATGCTGCTTGAACTTGAACCCTTGGGATGGCTTTTATTTTTATTAATATAATACTTGGGCATTCCATCCAGTGTTTATAGAGAAGATAACACTCAGAGACAGTTTATTGAACGTGATTTCTTTAATGGAAAGGAGCGTTAAAAATAAAGTAAAAGTGGTTATGAATGAAGGCATCAATTCACTCGTGGCAGCTAATGAGGTGTGAACATCAGCTGATAAGTGATAAGTTCTTCTATGGCCCAGAGAGCCTCTGTAGATTTTGCCAGGATAACAGGGG
>CP045901.1:17838559-17860214 GCA_013387185.1 Caligus rogercresseyi
AAAAAAAAAAAAAATATGGTGAATGGATGTGTAGCTGTGGATTGCAGGAATTCTACTCATAATGAAAATGGAGTGTCGTTCCATAGATTACCTTCTGATTCACATTCAAGGCAGAAATGGATACGTGCTCTGCGAAGAAAGAAGTGGAAGCCTGAGGATAACGTCGATTATCGAGTTTGTTCAGAACATTTTTTGCCATCAGACTATAAAGACATTCATTCCTGGAGTAAGGGGGTATTTGAAAAGAGGAGCTATTCCAGGCGTTTTTCCTACCTTTCCTCGTTATTACCAATCAGCGCCCAAAAAGGAGAGGAGGGAATTGATAAGGCAAATTAATGAGCCCACTGCAGGTATGCACATAAATTGAACGATTGACAATGTAAATTTGTATAAAAATGTATTTAGTTATTTAAAAAATAATGAGTAGACAGTAAGGGTGAGACTAATGATTCTAAAAAGCTCCAATAAACCTTAAAATAAATTTAGTTTTCTATGAACTTGCAGTATTTTTCGAATTTGAATGACCAATATAGTTATACATATGATATAAATATTTCGTTTGAAGTTATGTAAGTCTCTTCCATAGTAAACGAATGCTTTCAATTGTAATTTGGGAGTGTGTGAAAGTATTTTAAGAATTCTATTCTATCAATCAGCTCCTTCTCATTGGTATCATTAGATATTGTTATCCAAAATTGTCAAAGTATAAATTTCTCTGCAGGACCAAGCCGGATTGAAGACGAGGTGGAGGAAGAGAAGGGGGATGAGGACGATGCAAAGCAAAACAATTTTGAACATGGGTATGCGTACCCAGATGATAAAGACCTTATCCGTAAAAAGTGCGAGGAGCTTAAATCAAGGGTTTCAATACTGCACCAGAGCAATATGAGACTAGCAAAGCAGACACAGAGATCAGCAAAGAGGAACCATAAGCTAATGGACACCATCAATGGACTAAGAGAAGAAGGCTTGATAAATATGGAAGCCGCTGTTGCCCTTGAAAAATTCGATGGTGACCGAGACCTCATTTTGCAATTGCTTACTAGGAAATCTAAGTCCTCAGCTTATTCCGAAGAAGTTAAGGAGTTTGCCTTTACTTTACATTTTCATTCTCCAAAGAATGTATTGGGCAGTGTAGCAGCAAATTGTATTGCTCAAGACGAAACTGTGGTCCTCTCTCTTTCATCAGCTTCTTTCTCCGGACTCGAATTTCAACAGCAGTTCGATATTATGGAGTTTAGCTGTAGCTATGAGTCAGGAAAGGAAAACGACGTCGAAAATCATTTTTGTACAGTTCGAGATTGTAAAGTTTGCTCTGCTACAATAGCATATATTGACGGGTTCTATTGTAAAGTGTTTCATAGTGCTTTAAAATGCATTGAATGCAGAAGTGCTTTGAAGCATTCTGAAATAGATCCTTATCCTAATCGTTCACTTATTTTAATGAAAAACTATTATGAAGATGAAAAAAAGGGATTACTTCACCCCTCTGGATCACTTTGTGAGCTCCTTTATCATACCGAAGAAGTTCTACGATCCAAAACTATTTCTTTTTATGATAAAAAAGCTATAGAAAAGTTAACTTACATTTGCCTCCTTAAGTTAAAAAGTAATATTTTTAGTTCTGTAAACATTGCTCCAACACTGCAATTGGAACAGAAAATCACTTCAATTGTTTAATTCATATTGTATTGAAAAAAATACTTGTCATTGCGACTAAAAAAACTCCTAAAAGATGATCACAATAGGAGGGGAATTTTCGCTGGAAACTTTATCCATCGTCAAAGAATTTTTCGTGCCCTTTAGGTCCAATTTGAAATAAGTGTTTTTTAATACAAGATCTCTTATGTATATGTTAATTTCTTATATTTTGTTACTAAATCTTATTTAAATGTATAATGTTTAAATATTAAACTTATTAATTAATCTAGTATTCAACATTGCTATTAATTTATTGTAAACGATAATATTGATAATATAACTATGTATTAAGATTTCACTTCTTTTTTATTCAATGGAACTTTTTACCCCACCATTCTACGCAACCTCCAAACTACCTGTAAAAGACAAATATTTTTTAATAAAAACACTTCCTTTGGCACTCTCTCTTCTCTCTGTATAGAACATCCATTTATTTCATATTCATTATCAGAGCTGCGATACCAAATGTAAATCTGGAAGTTATCCTGGTGTGAAGAAGTTGAACTTTGCAAAATAAATACACAACTCCGGAGCTGAAAGCGCATTTAATGTCGGACAAAGTATAACAAAAGACAGTTAAGGAAATAATTTGTTTGCACTTGCCTTCCATTTCCTTCAAAATCCGAGTGAATATATATGATTTAAGTAAAATAAGATGTATTAAATTTCCAATAATCTCTACAAAAAAATTACAAATTATGTACTTAATTGTCTGTTGTAATAAAGTGTCCGATTTTAAATGCATATGAAGAAGTCACAGAGCAGATACATAAATAAATTTCTCTCTCTTTCTTATCTACCGTACCGATGGATATTCGGTAGATATATTATAAAATCTACCGAATCCCGAATCGGTGGTACAGAATCCCAGCTCTGTCTATTATTTATGATATCCACCCTCAAGAGCTCAGGGCCTATAAAAGAATCGTTTGTTTTTGGTCAATCATACAGTCTAAAAATAAAAAAACCTTAAATTCGACATAGACAATATAAAAAATCCTTTTTTCGATAATAACTTTTGTTTTATTAAGTGTAACATAATAATCATATATATATATATATCATTGTAAGCATTCAAATACTATTTCGCTGGACAAAAAGGCAGAGTGACAAATTATTCAAAGGGTTCAAAAATGAACTTGTGTCATGGGACAAACATGAAAAATATATGAAGCACAGATAAAACGATGTGGAATGTGTATTCATTGAGGCGGCTAAGGGCATTCTGTTGGCTAAGGCTGGCATATTTTGTAGACTTTTCCTTCATGCTAATTGGTTAGTGGCTTAAAGCAAATTGACTTAGATATATACTTTAAATAAGAAAGCAGGGTTTTTTGCAAGAGTTTTTCAGTTCCTCTTCCTTTTGGATCTTTTAAATACAAATATTTCTTATTGCAAGCCAAAAAGAATGTCCATTTTACTAAAGTAACTTTGATTGATTAGAAGAATTACTTTTGCATTCATAACAAAAAATGAACCCTCAAATTATACACAAATCAGACTTTCTACAATACTAAAGAGGCAGTTTTTTAAAGTTGATAATTACATTGTGGGAGAGGATGAAGGTTCAAGGGATGAATGTTAATCAGTACCCATTAAGGACAAAATGAATAAATTCTTAATTGATTATTGGAAGTTTCAAAATATTACTTATTTAGAGATCTTATTTTAAAGAAACTTAGACGTTTCAATTGTAAAAACAATTATTATACGAAGGATAGATATAATTTCATTAAAAAATACGTCATAAAGCAATATGTTAGTTTTCTATTTAAAATAATTAAATATAAACTGCGAAAAAAATAATTCAGAGTACCAAAATGTCCATGCTTTTTTATAAGATAATGCAATTTAGAATAATAAAGGAGTTATTTGTGTAGGGATAACACACCGAATAAGATAAATTCGTACCAATAATTCCCTAAATTAAGAACATAACTTTACAAAGTCACTCGTATAACAAGAATGAAAATTGATCTATCATTTTATAACTGATTAATATATAACGTGAATATATAATTATGAAGTGAGTTCTTAAAAGTATTGTAATAATTTGTAATAAATCATTCTTAAATATTCCAAAACAATGAATTGTTTGCAACATCGAGTATCCCCGAATTAATAACTATTGGTTCTCAATCGGATTTTAATAAAACATTATTTAGTGGACTTTTTATGTAGAAATTGATTCATTTTGTTGTTGAGAATAATTTTAAATATTTTTTAAATCGATGCAAAAGGCTTTTAGAAGCTTTAGTATTATAACTAATATATAAATATGTGCATCTTGATGAACCAAATGGTAAGTATTTGGTACTAAATTGGTTACGCTCACCAAGTTCAACAAAGTTTCTGGTAAACTCTCTATTTTATAGTAATTTTATAGTATTAAGTAATTTCATTATAAGCAATTTGGCTATTCTAATACATGATTCCTTTGTTGGGAATAATATTTTCTTTATATAATGCTTACAGCTTGATGCAATTAAAAGCAGCATTTTGTCCTTAATGAGTTAAGCACTTGTGAGACTGAATAAAAATCCTCAGCTTCTTAGAATTCTTCATCTTCTTCCGTTCTTTAGAGGCTCCAAAGAGCTTGGACTCAAGCCCAGTGGCTTGAATGTTCATAAGAGGAAACATGGCGGTTTTAAGGCTCCAGTAGAGCTTTGGAAATAGCAACTCTTGAGCCGCAAGGAGCTGTTTGGACCGATGCCGCTCCTTGGGACTCTCAAAGCATGCTGGACAATTCTCCGGAATGACGGGTAGCTTCTTCCCTCTGCAAATTCCCTCAGCTTGCTCTCACGGACGTAGACAAAGGGCCGAATAACACGGAGATCCCCCTCTCGGACGGTGTAATTGGCCTTTATGGTTCGGAGACGGCCGTTGTGGAATATGGACATGAGGAAGCTCTCTGCGAGGTCGTCCAGGTGCTGCCCCATGGCAAGGACATTGTATTTTTCCCTCCGAGCAGCCGCATAGATTCGCCCCCGCTTCATTCGAGAGCAATAGGAGCAAATGGAGGAGCAATCTGCCTCTTGGCGGCAGCCATGATGTCCTGCTTCTCATATAAGTACTCCACCTTAAGCTCCTTCAAGTATGGAATAAGGGGTGTTGGGTCATAGGCCTCACTTCCCGGGTCCACCGTCACAGCCCCCAGTTCGAATTCTATCCCATGCGTCTCCTTGGCGTAAAAGCGGTACTGACGAAGCGTGTGAAGAAGACTCAGGGAATCCTTCCCTCCGGAGAGACACACTAGGACGCGATCCTTGTTTTAATCATGGAAAACTCCTCCATGGCCTCCAAAAAGGGTTTGAATATGTCTCTGGATGGGGGAGAGTGCCATTGGGTCTTTATGCCAACCACTAACGCCTCCTTTTCCTTAGGAACACAGACGGGTGCGTCCGGAGTCCCCTCGGGTTTCGAACCTTCCTTTTTATTACTTTCCTTCTTCTCATTCACCTCGGGACGGATTTCTTCCAGATCCCAGGCTTGTAAGCCTTGGTAATGAGCCCTGGGTGTAATGAATAGCTCTCTCCAATATCAAGGGATCCCGAGGAGCATTCCGTCCACAGGCACGTACAAATCTCTTTGGCTCAAACACAGGCTAACTTCTGGAAGGGACTTCCCTAGAATAACCTCTTTAGCCTCGATGGGAAGAGTGAACCAGAGTAAAGGCTTGACTTCCGTAAATACCAATCTCTGATCAGGGACTTGAAGTCGACTTGCAGCCTTAATAGCATTACTCAGTATGGATTCGGCATCCCCTTGATCTTCAGCCTCTAGGGCCGAGCGCTCAGCCTTCCCCGGCTGATACTTGAACTTCCCTGAGGCATAGGAAATGTTTCCCAACCATTTTCGCTCTTTAAAGACAAGATTGGAGTGATGTTTCCACTCCCCGGTCTCATTGTTGAGAATGTATTGCGGCAAAAACTTCCATCCGTGCTCTCCGATGAACTCCAGGGAGTCCAGTATGCCTTCCACGGTGGAGTCGTCGAAGAACCAAGGGAAGTTGAGACGTGTAAATCCCGGACGAAGTGCTTCATAGCTAGAATACTCCCTTTGTCCACGGCGTAAATGATCTCGGTCCAAGCGTGAGTCCTCAAGAAGGAGGCTCTCATACTCCTTGGCAAGCTTGGGGGATATTCCAAGAAGGCTTTGAGCATAAGGACCCGCACAGGCGCAGCCCCCACGGCTCTGATCCCAAAGAGATCGTTGAGGAGAGCAGTGACGAAGTTGTGATGTAAGTAATTGCCCATTGGACTCTTGATGAGGAAGGAGTAGACGGGGAGGGAGTTCCGTCCACGGGAGCCCTCCTGGTTGTCTCCAAGGAGAATAAGCGATGGGATGCTTCTGAAGCGTGAATAAACGATGCTGTCTATGATTTGCTCTCTGTTCAGTATGTATGCGGATCCAAGGGACTGCTTGAGCTGCATCACCATTCCTGCGCGAATGCTCTCCACAATGGCTGGCGTACCACCTTCCTCTCGCACTTCGGGATCCTTTAAGTACACGTGATCCTCCTCCGTGACGAAGAAAACACTCCCACCCCCGCCGCCGCACTCTGGGACCTTCCGGCGGAAGAGAGACTTCTTCGCAATGAGTACTCCTGGGGTCTGTGTGCCCCCAACGAACTTATGTACAGAGAAGTAGATGGCGTCCTTTCGCGCTAGCCCGTGAGGATCGTTGGGCACCTTGGGGTTCATGTCGATGTTTGTATAGGGCCCTGCTGTGGCATAGTCCCAGAAACTCAGGGCCCCGTAGGAGTGCAGAAGGACCGTTAGGGATATGTCATTGCTCAGTCGGCCCGTCACATTGGATGCAGCTGAAAAGGCGCCTATGATCTTACGATCCGGGGAATTCTTTGTGGCTTCCTCGAGTAATTCTCGGAGGTGTTCTAGATCAATGCATCCGCAGTCGGTTTCTCGTACGAGTCTCACGCTTGCATTGAGTTCCCTCCAGGGGAGAAGGTTGGAATGGTGTTCTTTAAGGGAGGCGAGAACGATGGGAGGGGGTTGATCCGAGAGGTCCATGGCGGATATGAGCTTGTGGAGGGCTCCTGTGGAACCGGATCCGACGAAAATGACGGCGTCAGCCTCCGAGGCACGCACTGCGTTACGAAAGGTCTCACGGGCTTCATGCCTAGATGGTGGTCAATAAAAATAATTGGTGTCATGAGTTAAATTTTCTTCATGTTTTAATTATTATTCATATTTATCTTTTTATGTAGGTTTGAAGGAGTGAAGTCGTTGTAATTAGGAATAAGCATCTTTTTAGTTAGCAAAAAATTATACCCCTAACGAAAGACATACACTAAAGCAAAGAATACAGCCACGCAATGAATAAACGTTATTACATTTAAAAATTGGAATTAATTTTAGGCTTCAGAATAAAGACCTAAAAAACTACTCTTATCCAAGTCACGACTATAGCGAATGGCTAACAAACAAGTGAAAAAGTTGCTAAAATAAGCCTTACTCCAGTTTTATATTTTTCTTTTGTAAAATTACGACAGAGATTGAAAAAAAAATATCCTTTTCAAATCAACATCCTCAAGAAAATATATTAATTATATAGTAATATTACTAAATGTTTCTTTATTTTTTCTATAAGATGACGTAGCTTAAAAGTTTGTGGACCATAAGTCTAGAACGGATCACAAGAGATATAATTCAGATTTTTCTATTTTTTTTATTCAGGCACGGGATTATGTATATTTATATTTCTTGAATTAAGAAACAATAAAATTGGAATATGTTGACGTAAGTTTGATATTATAAATTTATTCAAGATGTATTCAAATATATAAAGGGTGTACGCGCAAATCGTGCACAAATTGTCTAAAATATGAAATTTACATATGTACCCTAAACGAATGGGACCACAGTAATATTATTTATAGATGAAATGTGCATTAGTTAATTGTCTTTTAAATGTATTAGTGCCATGTTTTGCCAACCTTTTTATTACCGCAGATCAGATTCGACCTTGTTTTTTAGTATGGCAAGAAAGTAAAGTTGATTATTTCTTAAATTTTAGTCGAACAAGTATGTAAAGCTTCTTAGAATTATCAGACAATTCAATTATAAAGTGATTGTGTGTAATTGAAAGTCTCAGCATGAATTATATGGTCAAAGGAAAAAGGTCAGAGCCACTTCAAATTTTATTGCATCAGAGAAATTTCAATATTTTGGAATAATTTTTCTTAAAAAGTTCCGTTGTTTTTGATGGGATCTTATAGAAGAGAAAACAATAAACAAATTTTGTATTCAGTAGCTTCTCTTGCTTCGGAAATATGAGGCACAACGGATCAGGATTGCTGCTCTCTTGGAGGCAAATTACCCGTTACCAGTTAAAGTGGTCAAGGAAAACTGCTCAAGACGCATTTTACAAGGTCGAAGCCTTTTTAGCAAGCAGGGTGGGTCTGAAGAGAAAGACTGGAACTGGTGGACATAATAAGAATCTGGATGTGCCCACTCTGATGAAGTAAAAATTGAAGTAATTGTGATCTTTTTTAATCCAGTGGCCTTATAATTCATACTGAAACTTTCAAATGCAAGCAATCACTTTATAATTAAATCGTCTGATAATTCTAAGAAGCTTTAAATAATTGTTCGACTAGTTTAAGAAAATCAACCTTACATTCTTTGCCTTACGAAAACTGATCTTAACCGTGGGGCAAACAAAAAGGCGGCAAAAAATGGCACTAATACCTTTAAAAGACAATTAACTAATGTACAATTAATCTATAAATAATATTACTGTGAGCCAATTCGTTTAGGGTACATATATAAATACTTTAGTTCATTTGTGCACGATTTACGCGTACACCCTGTATACGAGTATGTATGTATACGTATGTATAGGAAATAAACCTATTGCATTTAATTAGAAGTATATTTTATGTTATTGAAATAGACCGGGCGTGCTAAGACTGAATAAGACCTTCGATATATATTTACAATGCACGATCTATCAGAAGATAGTATGTTAGAGAAGGGAAAAAACGATGTCCATCGAACCAAATAGGGTATATTTATAATGTAATGAAGTTGCAATATTATGATGAGAAAACTTATCCTTCTGAATATAAGAAACTGACGAGAAGAACTAGTTCAAGAGACATGCAACCATAGTACCCAGTCATGCCGATTTGTAACATATGTTATGAGTTAATTATAGATTGAAACAATAGTTTTGGTATTTATTTTCTTAACCAAATTTCAAATCAAAATTTACTCATCATATCGAGTGATTTATAATGAAATAAATTAATCTCAGAATACATCAAAGGATGCTTAAGGTTTGTACCATTACATTTATAATTAAATGTAATTGTTTAAGGCCGTAGAATTGGTTTAGCATTGTTGATATCAGTTCCGGGTTGTTAATTTCATTCAATGGATCCTCAAATACATTAATCATAAAAATTCCTTGACAATATAATGTTCTAAACGTTTGTTTAAGCAAAAAAATGCATCCCCAAACATACTATAGAATATGCTTCCTGTCATTTATAATTATTTATATTTGATGCTTAAGTACAGAGAATACACAAGAAGATAATTTGAGTCGATTATTTATTGTTTTTTTCTTAAATGATTCCAAAAATGTCTTAATGAGAATTACGATCTTATTCAAAATGAATGGAATGGGAACTCATATTTTTATAATTTAATTACCATTTAGTTAAATATCCGTATATTCGTTTTGCTATCTTTATTTTTAATATATATGATGATGTCATAAGGGTTAAAATGGCGCGCTCTACCGAAAACCATTAAAATGGAGAATTATAAATTCATGCCAACTGATAATTGATTTAGATTTTTAAGAATCTAATTACCAGTTGACAAGCAGGATTATAATCATCCATATTAACAAAATCCATGATTCTCCACTGCTTAACAAATTGGAAAAGGTCAACCCTGTATCTTAACTGCATTATATACCGTCTTAAATTTTTTCGAAATAATTGTTTTTATCCAGAATTGGAATTCTAGTTTTTCGACACTAAAATAGGGAAGACTCGATTAAAACAAAGTTTTGGCAATGTTTATGACAAGAAATATTTCCATGGTATATGGCATTCAGAGTAATGTTGAGACACTAATAGAGGTTTGTGTTTTTTTTAGAGTTCAGCAAATTTTTACATTAAATTGGTGAATGTAAGTAGATAGAAAAAGAAAAAAATCCCTTTTGGAGACAAAAAACGATAAACATAGATTTTGAGTTCAATTTAGATATTTAATTAAATAAAAAACATATAAGTGATCGCTGAAAGGGGTCTACCAAATCAGGGTACACCTTCATGTCTTCCCCACTGTTTGAGTAGTCACAACATTCTTTGACAGCCTTGTATACCCCAGTTGTTTTGATAAAGGCCCAATAGGTCAATCTCATAGGAATTACTAATAAAGAGGCGCGACTTCGAGACGATTATGACGCTCTGAAGTCAAATTTGCAATTGAAAATTCAAATTACAAGTGTAGCATCAATGTAATTCAACCATAGAGATATAAAGATATAGAGAGCTTATTCCCTTCAATAGCAGAGAAACATCGTTCAGCTGCATTCTGTGTGTCCAATATAAACAAAGTAATTTGTAATACGTCATCGTAAGCTGATCATAGAGATGTATTGTATCTCTATGATCAGCTTACGATGACGTAGAACAAATTACTTGTTTGACATAAAATACAGCTGATGGGAATAAGCTCTCTATATCTTTTTATCTCTATGAATTCAACACATAAATATTGGTAAAGACAGCTGAAACCTGCTGGGATTAGAGTTTTTTCGCCCAACCCAGTATGAAGACGATCTCACTTCAGTAGCAACTAGTCAATACAGCGTATATTTACATTTGTATTATCTAACGTAACCTATTTGACCTTATTTTCGTATTTACAAAAGAGATGTAGTCTTTTACTAATGCCCCTTATTGCATGATTTAATACTCTATGTACAATATTTTTTTATTGTATACTTTCATAATAATTGTTGAATATTTTCTTTTGCAATTACTCAAGCCAATAATCTAAATGGAACTTTTTAACATACTAAAGGTTGTGCTTTAGTTTTGTTGCCGTAAAATGTATAAATAAATTTGTGATTCAAAAGAACATGATATATAGCTAGTTCCTTGGGTACTGCTTGGTTTAGCGTAGCATATGAGCTTGCGTATTGTTAGACTCTGCCCTTAAGGACAAATGCCCTTCTTTCTTACATAAGAATTCTTAGAAATTACTCATGCAGGCATAGTATGTATTGCATGCTTCACTCGACGGGCACATTAACGTTTAACTATGTGATAAAAAAGGAAGCCTTCATAAATTTAAATGCAGTAATTGGAGAGGGAAATAACTTGGACAGGAAGGGAATTGACGCTGAGAACGAAACCGGTCTAATCAAGCGCATGTATATCAGGAAGCCTTATTAAAGGACATTGAATGAGTGGTATTAATATATATATTTTTTAGGTTATGTGAGGAATTCGGTATGACCAATAAGTAAGGAATAAGATAGGGTGTTCATAATGTTCAAATTTAAGGTTGACTTGATCTTTTATAAATAGCATACATGAATTAAAACTTCTTTAGACAAAAAAATTGTTGAACACCGTTGCAACAACAGAAGAAGGAAAAATATTTAAGTGATTGATTAATTATTGATGAATTTTGATGAATTATTGTTTTCAGTAATAATAGGTTGTTGTTGTTGTATGTATGTATGTATATCAGGAAACAACCGGGACACCTTTTTTCGCCGGGACCCGGGCCGGGACTTAATTTTTCAAGCCGGGCCGGGCCAAAACAGGGCCGGGACATAATATATATTTTCGTTCCTTCGACATTCTAAAGTCAAGAATTTCCAACAAAAAAAAGTGACAATGTTTTTTTAGAAAGAATCTCCAAAAAAAGGGTTTTTTAGAAAAGAATCTCCAAAAAAGTGACGTTTTTTAGAAAAGAATCTCCAAAAAAGTGACGTTTTTTAGAAAAGAATCTCCAAAAAAGCTTCTGAAGTGATGATTTAAAAAAAATTAAATATTGATGTTCCGGCCCGGTGTATAAAAAAACCAGGACACCGGGCCGGGACACTCAAAAAACAGCCGGGACCGGTCGTTTCCTGATATATATAGATATATAAACAAATAACATTACAATAGTAAAAACCAAAAAGACAAATAATCATTTCGGTATGATCATAATATTTTTTATTACAAAAGCCAGGACAAAATAACTATAATCTTTCATAATTATAAGACTTAAAATGCGTGTATGTATGTCATCAAGAAAGTTTTCTAAATAATGATCATAGTGATAAACAAATTATGTTGATGACTTATTAGCAGGGCTGTAAGATTCTGTTAAATCAACTTTCTGAGCAATAACGACCTTTTAACACAATAAACGCACATAAAGCTTTTTTCATATTTATCACATATTTTTACGAATTTGAGAAGATTGCGACTTCTTTTCTAAGAAAAGTCTCCACAAAAGCCATTTTTTGTCGACTTAAAAAACACCACTGTCACCACTTTTATTCAGAAGGACATAAAAAACATTATTGAACTTTTTTTCTTAAAAAAAAGTCGCGACTTTTCGCCCAGAATACATATTTTTATATTTGTTTCGTATATTTAGCTCTTTTTATTTTATTCTTACAGCCCTGGTGATCACCCTCGGTTATTCTGTCGTTAGGAATCATTACTGTTTATGTCATAGACAAGCTATGATAAATAATTCAGATTTATTTATTTTAACATTTCTTCATAATGGACGCATTGGAATTTAATACATGTATAAGAATTTGTATCAATACCATTAATTCAACCCACTTTTGAGAGGAACACTGAGGGATAATACCGACAACTATTATACAGTAATATTCTTACAAAAAAAATATCCTTCACAAGTAAGACTTCAATCGATACAAAAATGTCAGGTTTGTGAATCGTAAGTAAAATTGAAAGGCCTCCGTTGGTACATGGATTGAACCGTAGGCAGAACGGAACATTTAAAAAAAGTTTAATTGCTTTCAAATAATATTATGTGCATAGTTCGACTTTAGCACATCAATACACAATAATGACATTTGTATAAATTTCCGGATCCTTTAGAGTTTGCTCTCAAATTTTAAGTCTCCACTCCAAATCAGACAGGATTGGAATGAGAAGACTTCCTAAGATAAAAATGATTAAGTTGTATTTTCTTTGTAACAGTTGTAAAATTTTTTTTTTTACATATAAAGGATTACAAATTAAATCATTTACAGATCAATTAATTACTAGAATTAAAGTTGATGTTAGAATGAAAAATGAACCCCAATATCTTAAATATTACGGTTTGGGGGAAAAAGTAATTAATGACTTTTTGATATAAAAATGTCTAAACTATAGATTTAGAGTATATTTATTTGAAATTGGCATTTCAACACTTTCACAACAATTTAAAAATAAACATGTGAGTCGTAATAATCACAATATTAACTGTATTAACTTTCATAAGTCTTTAACAAACTCATATTTTTTTCCCTTTTATAACGTTATTTTTGCGTAAGACTCCTATTACTAGTTATAAAGACTATTAAATGCAATTCTGCCGTAGAGTATATTTTAATCTATGAGAACCAATTTTAGAGCATCTGGTATTTGGGTTGTTTTCCCGCACCTGAATAGTGACGTCTGAAGAGCCGCGGTTGAGGATGTGGAATGTGTATTGGCGTAGGAAGGAAGCACATGCTCGGCTATAAAGTCCTCGATGAAGCCCAAGGGTCGCCCTGAGGCAATCCAGTCACAGTAGAGTGTGGGGATGACACCTCGAAGTGGACTTCGGAAGATACTGCTTGGAATGGAATCCCGGACGCTCGCACAAAGAATCTCTGGCTGAGACACACCCGAAGATGACGCAGCGGAAGAGAGGCGCCAGCCTCGGAAGAAGGGAAGTCGTGAAATTTTCGATCTCCAACTACCATGACGATCAAGCCTTATTCATCAACCAAAGACAAGTGTGACTAACGAACGAAATGTTTAAACTTGATGAGGCATGAGTTTTGTTATTATTTTTAATCATGAGGTCATCGCGGTTACAAAAGCTGTTATTACATCACGGCCCCTCATGACGTCATTCCTCACTCTCTTTTTATGGAATATATTTTTAGAATATGCTTTAAATAGTTTTCTTTGGGAGTAGATATTATTAGAATACAGTGCCTTAGAGTAGCAGAGTATGGACGAGATCTGATGAGTCATAACAAAAGCTGACAAAATCCCATAACAAACAAATTTCATATCATAATAAATAGGTGTTTGGATTGAATAGCAAATTTAATGTTATTATATAAATCAAAGGAGATATATTTTAATGTAAAAAGATGGCAATTGAGTTGAATAGCATGAATTGCATTTTTTTATGATTTTGCCACTATTTTGAGCAGAAATAGTAATTATATGTTGAATAACAATATTATTACATTTCTAATTTATTCGTAATGGGGGCAGCCCTTCATCAATCACGAAAATTTTTGTTTTTCATATTTTATATCTCTAGGATCAGTCATCAAATTGGTTTTTCTTAAAACTTTCCCAGAATAAGAGCAATAAATGATCTTTCCGGAGTTAAAAAACAAACATTGGAAGCCATCCACATAAGCCATTGGAGAAAACTTATGTCTACAGGCAATCCTATCGTACATCGCCAAACTCAAGAGTAGAATGAGGTACTGCCAATATTACCATTCTACTCTTGAAAACGATTGGACTCCGGAACGATCATTTGCTGCTCTTATTCTGGGGTAAAGTATTACAAGAAACCCATTTGATGACGATTCTAGAGATATAAAAAAAAAGGTTTCGTGATTAATGAAGGACCACGCTTCCCACATTACGAATAAAAATAGTAATGCAATAATATTGTTATTCAATTATAAATCATATTTCTGCTCAAAATAGTGGCAAAAATCATAAAAATAGTAGTGCACTCATAGCAAATTCAATTCAATGCCATCTTTTACATTAAAATTATACCCTGTGTAATTTTTGCAAATAACATTAAATTTGCTATCAATCCCAACACCTATTTATTTATGATATGAAATTTTGTTTGTTAGGGGATTTTGTCAGCGTTTGTTATGATCATCAGCATCTAGTCCAGACTCTGCTACTCTAGGCACTGATTAAGAATATGCTTTAAAAGTGAATGCTTTGGGAGTAGATAAATATTAAGGAATTATGTGTATGACTTCATTGGTTTTAAACGTATCTCTGGCTCTGCTCTGTCTAAAACATAGAGATGGGATTAAAAATTGTGGACCAATGACAAAAACATTATATGAACCAAGGTAGTTTTTAAATCTAGTAAATACTTTACTCTACTTTAATTTACTTATATTCTTATATTCCTGATTTTAGTCTTATCTAGAACCCCAGTCAAAAAAGAGTTTTTCTACCTAATCCCCGGGTGCTTTATTGGAGCTTTTTTGGCTTTTATTAATCGGAGACCCCAGGTACCGTCCTCGAATAGATGTGCAAACGAAGGTTTAGACTGTAATAATATATATTGTAAAAAGATCTCAATCAGGATGGAAAATAGAACAAAAACATTTACTAGTTCTTGCTATTGTAACGTACGGTTTAAGAAAGATACAGCCAGAACTAAAGCAAGTCAATCCGAAGAAACACATAACGTTATTCTAACGTTAGTTATGGTTTCCTCAAGGTTAGGTTCGAACCTTACCAAAAACAAACGTTCTTAAAGTTTACTCATGGTTACATAAAAACTAACGAAAAAAAAACGTTCGGGGAACGTTCCCGTAACAACAAAAATAACGTTCGCTTTGGTTACCCTCTAACGTTCAGGGAACTAACGAAAAAGTAATATAAAATAGCTCCATCCTGGGGTTAAATAAATCGGTTTGTCAATGACAAAAGATGCATCAACAAAACTTTTCATCTATATAGGGTATCGTTTTGGTATTAAAAAAAAATAGTTTGCCTTATGTATAAAATTTTCAACTTTCTTTTAATTTTTTTAAAGACTTTATTGATATATAGATATTACATATAAAATAGATTAGATAAATATTATAGTTTAAAATTAAATCTCTAATCTAAAATCTAGGAGCACTATCTAGAAAAATTAATTATGAAAAATATAAGGAAACAAAATTGTTATCAAAAATACAGACATAAAAAATAATGTCGCAAATAAAAAAATAAAATTACAAAAGATTGAATATAATTATTTTTTGTCTTTAGGCAAATTTCCTGTAATGCCTCATATTCCGTTGTAGAAATTGAAGATGTCCAGTGAGCAAGACGGATAAAATCGTACCAGATCCCCCACATATTTCCACGGAATGGTAATTTTTTCTACCTGATTTACAATAAAATATAACAAATATTATAATATAAAAGACTGCATCGCTTCAATAAATATCGGATTGAGTCAAGTAAATCTCTTTTGTTCTAATTTTTGTATTTCTATAGTAAATCATGTGCAAAAAAAAAATTTGAACATAAGAGACTATTTTTATCTGAAATTCCTTTGAATAATGAAAGGTATTGTGGATGAATGTCTTTGTCGCTGATCCCGATTTATTATTCCTGGTCAATCTGTTGTATAAAAAAATATTCCGTTAGTGATGATAATTGGGGTTTAAAAACAAGCCAGACTTTATGGTTTTTCCACAAATTTAAGTGGTTGAAGATTATGTTTGTGAGTGAAGAGGAGCTAGTTCAACCAAAAATAAAAGCCAATCTAGCTGGATCATTTTGCTACTTCAAACAGCTCTTTTAGAACAAACTCATTTACAAACGACACATAACCAGGCTGGTGAGCGTTCAGCTTTTTTTGCGTTCAACGTTCCGTTCAGCGTTCAAAAAAAAAATTAGCGTTCCGTTCAATGTTTTTGCGTTCAGCGTTCGTTAGCGTTCAAGTTCAAATATTTAAAAAACGAATTTCCAAAAAAAGTATTGCGTAGTGATGACGTTTTTATTTTGTTAGAAAAGAATTTTCAACAAAAAGTACTGAGTAGGATGACGTTTTTTTTTTAGACAAGAAGTTCCCAAAAAAAGTACTGCGTAGTGATGGTTCTTTTTTTTAGAAAGAATTTCAAAATGTAGTCAACCAAAAGTTGGGGGAAAAATTGAACGCTGAACGCAAAACTTTTTTTTTTGCGTTTTCAACGTTCAGCGTTCAAAAAAAGTGCGTTCGTCAGTGTTCCGTTCATTGAACGTGCGTTCAGCTGAACGCCGTTCAATTTTGCGTTCCGTTCACAAGCCTGCACATAACTAATGCTGCTACAACTTCGTCCTCATCAAATCGAAACTGACTTGAATGTAGACAACTCACAAAAATACATACACCTTGTATTTGCTTTTCGAACCCTATCAGTTTTCATCTGATTTTCCAACAGTAACGTCGATAAAAGATTTTCCGTCCACACTGATCCTAAAGATATGACAAAACATATTCAACATTATACAAACATCTGGTGGATTAAAAGCCATTGATACTCTGACTGCCTCAATTGTCAGAAAAACAGGCGGTAAGCTTTTCTATATTTTAATTATCCTATCATAGGATAATTACAAAATATACAAATATAACAATGACATAGGATTCTATGGCACTTGTTATATTGTATTTAACTATCAATGGATTCTTGAATGATTCATTTGACTATTAAAAATATTAATGATATTTGAGAGAAATAAAAAAGGTTCAATGGTTCTCAACACTTCTATATGCGCATTAAAATATCATATTCGCACTAAAAAGCAATAAAATATGCACATCAAGAGAGCTATGATTAAAGTAGCCCATAAGATTATATTATTTTCATAAAAAAATTAAGGTTTAAAAGAATCAGGCTTGTGAGCGTTCAGCTTTTTTTGCGTTCAGCGTTCCGTTCAGCGTTCATCAAAAAATTAGCGTTCCGTTCAATGTTTTTGCGTTCAGCGTTCCGTTAGCGTTCAGTGTTCAAAATATTTAAAAAAGAATTTCCGAAAAAAAGTAATGCGTACTGATGACGTTTTTTTTAGAAAATAATTTCCGAAAAAAGTAATGCGTAGTGATGACGTTTTTCGAAAAAAGTCCAAGAAAATGTTGGAAAATTGAACTCTGAACGCAAAATTCTTGTTTTTTTTGCGTCAACGTTCAGCGTTCAAAAAAAAGTTGCGTCCGTTCATTGAACGTGCGTTCAGCTGAACGCCGTTCAATTTTGCGTTCCGTTCACAAGCCTGAAATAATACACAGACGAAATTGAATGAAGGTAGGTAAAAAAATAATTATATAAATATTTGATGGAGACGGATCATATTTGTTGTTCTACAACAAAACTTCTGGGAAACATGGATATTTATAGAGTTATATTTTTTAAGTGGTAGGAAATATTTTATATAAGATATATATATGTATATATATATATATGTATATATATATGTGAAATAAATATAACAAATATTTGATAATGATTTTAAATTATTCTTATGAATATGTATTCGAAGTAAATGAAATAAAATATCCCTTTACAAGATTGAATCTTTAAAAGAGACACAGTGTCATGCAGAAAAAGGGTGTGGGTTCAGCTACTGCTGATGAAATTATGGTAGCTATTAGTGGATTTCGTTTTTTGAAAAATTATGCTTAGAAAAGCATTGTCCTAAATTTTTTTCATTATATGTCATTTAAACTATTTTTGATGTGTATGTATAACTGCATGATAATGTAGGTTATTACATATAGGTCCCATACTTGTCGATTGGAGTAGAGACAAGGATGCGATCAGATACGTAGGAGGGTTAAAGGCATAGCGTTAACAGGACTACCACCCCCAAACAATCCCTTCCGGACTAGCACCCCCGTGCTAGTCTAGTACTAGTACTAGTATATTAGTAACGGGGGTAAATGCCCGGGGGTGATTGTTTGGGGGGGGGGGGGGAGTAGTCCTAAACTCAAAGCATAGAGATACAAAGATATCATAACTGGATTCGGTAGAAAAATCTACCGCCGGGTTCGGTATTTGGAAAATTTTATTATATATCTACCGAATACCGATCGGTGCGGTAGATAAGAAAATATAATTTTTTTGTATCTGCTCTGGGACTTCTTTATATGCATTTAGTATCGGACAATTTTAACAAAACAATTAAGTAAATCTTTCTTATAATTTAAAAAATATATATTTGAAAATTTTATAAATATTATTTTATATAATCATATATGCACTCGGATTTTGAAGGAAATGGCAGACAATAGCAACAAATATTCCTTAACTATCTTTTTTATACGTGTCCGATAATTGCGCTCAGGGAATTAGACTCAATAATTCGCATGCGCATATGTTGAATGTATCTTATCATATAAGTTGTCCATTGGAGCCATAGAGATATCATAGAGAGTTTTTGGATTCATCAAGGAAATAGTAATTTGCACAATATAAACAAATCTTTCTATCTCTATCAGTTGACGTAGCCACAAATAACTTTGTTTAGGCCATGGCCATAAGATAATAGATAATTGCGCAGAACGCAATGTTTAGATTCCTCTGATAAAAAGACAGATGACGTCACAGTAGCTATTGTTATTAAATAAAATCAAAGGTACATTTAAAAAACAGTGATTAATTTCAAAAGGAAATAAAAATTGAAACCGGGAGCTCTGGAGGCGGAGCTGCAGAGGACGGCCACGTTGCTCGGAGCGCTAGATGCGAGCGGGCTAACCAGCCAAATCATCCCGTGCGGTGTCGGACTTCCACTTTCCTCCCTGATGCTGAAGTTGTGCGTCCCGGGTGGCTCGTGGCGGGAGGGAGCCTCCGGACGTTATTCCTTTGAGAGCCTTTACGTTCTAGCTTAGTTGTCTAGAGGTATTATTAGATACATAGGCAAACGCAGCTGTGATGAGTCACATTGTGTTATTGGAAATATCCTTCTTTGTTTACATGAGTTCTGCTGGGCATGGCATAAAAAATACGCACGAACCTATTCTGATTAATTATCTGAGAACTCTGGCTTTGTAAATAAATAAAAAATACTATTTTCCCCTAGAATATGCCAAAAATAGATTTTGCTCAAATATCTAGTCATTAAAGGCACAATTACATATACCTATATTTGTATTTGAAAACAAGTAATTTTATTTAAAATAAGCCACGATATCATCTAGTTTAAAGATTATTAAAACGAAGAGAGAAAATACTTTTTCACTCAATTCAATACGAAGACAGGGAATCCATAGTGACTACCAGAACATATAGATCACTATGGTTTGAGTATTTGATTGTATTGAAATCATAAATAAAAAGTGTGGAGACGCAATCAAATCAAAGCCTAGAGCATCTCATACTTCTCAGAGTGATTCCATATGAAAAAACGGTTTGCAATGCTTGAGTGATATTTTTTTATTATTTCTTAAATTCGGGACTACCAATGTATTATAGATAATAATAAAAGGACTTATACAAAAACAAAAAACGTTTAATTTTATCAGAAAAAAGCTAACTTTATCAAAAAAGCGTTTTTTCTTTTTTTTGATCCTCTGGATCAAAGGCTTGTGAAGTACTTTTCAGCCTTTTATATATTTAACCATATATGTAGATATAACATTTACCATCATACCAAAGCTCATTATGTTCACTTTGTGTCTTTATGTATATATTTCTCAAAAACACGGATAAATTGTAAAAAAAAGTATGAAGTTGGTTAAATATATAGTATATACACTATACACAAAGAAATGCGCCCCAACACAGTAAAGAAAAATTATGAATGTTTCAAATTACATGAAGAAACTACTTGAGTGGAATACACCAAAGTATTGTACACACCCTATTGCACATTTAAATGAATAAGTCACTGTTGAATATAGATGAGAAATAATGTCAGTACAATACTTAGATATTTCCACTCAAATACCTACCTACCCACAGGACCATTTTTTCCATGCGTCATAATTTTCATTTTCTATCTTGGGTCATATTCTTAGTCCATTTTTTGCTGGGCCATTCTTCCTAAGAATATATTATATATATGCAAAGTCTTATATCCGACAAAACGCACTTTTTCAAGTATATATTCCTAACAAAAAAAAGTAAAAAAAATATATACTTTAGTTATAAAAACTTGTAATTGATGGGCGTAACCCTTTATTTAAGAGATTTGGAATTATTTAGGAGGTTGTGGTAAACTATAAGATTTATATTGTGTGTACTTTATTTATTCACTTAAAATAAATGTGCTAGGTTAAATACTAGGTGTATATAAGATGTCAATCACAGTTTGAGTTTGTCAGGTTGTACAAAAGTAAAGCATGCTGCCAGAGAAATTGAACCTTTTAAACTTCGTGGGGGCCCATTTATTTTATAAAAATATGAGTCACCATTGGCCGTTGCCTTTTCAATACTTATATTTTTCCTTATTATTATAATATATTGATTTCCTTATTATTATATTATTATATATAATATATATATCAGGAAAACGACCGGGTACCCAGCCCGGGTCCCGGCTGTTTTTTGAGTGTTCGACCCGGTGTCTAAAAATCACGGGCCAGGACTTTTTAGGGAATGTTTTCTCAAAAAAACGTCGTCACTTTTTCCAGAATTTTTTTTGTAGGAATTTTTACTAAAACTTTTTTTGGGGAATTCTTCTAATAAAAAATGTCGACACTTTTTAGGGAAATTATCTTCTAAAAAAACCGTCGGCGTCAGAATGGTGAAAAAGAACAAAAATATGCTGAAGTCTCGGCCCGGTTTGGCCTTGCCCGGCAAAAAAAAGTGTCCGGTCGTTCTAAGAATATATAATATATAATATAAGGAAAATATTGATATGAATATCAACATCTTTTAACTGTGTTCTAAGTATTCAGTTAAAAAAACACTTTACTTAAACATATCTCTTCATGCTATAGTTCTTGTATACCTAGGAAAAAATGGTTCCAAATTTTGATTAGAAATC
>CP045901.1:17860314-17871326 GCA_013387185.1 Caligus rogercresseyi
TTTTAATCTTTATAAACGTACTTTAATATATAATAAAGCCTTAAAACTATATTAACAAAGAAAATAGATGACGTTTATTAAAAATACGTACAAATATGCAATACTTTTTTTAGAAGAGCCATCTTCTGATAAGGAGTATTCGATAAAAAGGACGTTATTGTGATTTGCTTCCGAGTAATACTCACCAGGAAATGATCCGTACATATATCCTTTTTAGCAAATGTTCTTCTTTTTTTGAGGAATTATATTACTTTCAAAATTTTGAATGTGCACAGTGATAGGGCTTTGGATAGCATTATGACAACCTTCCACATTTTATTTGTTTTTGCCATCGATAGTCCCATGATAAATATTTCACCATTTGATAGGAAAAGCTGGTGTTGCAGTATTCTGTTTGTTCTTCTTGACATCAAACTCATCCTATGTGGTAAGCTTATAAGTAAGAAACACGTTCTTGAGGACAATTGTCGTTGTTAATCAACTCGTGAATCTACAAATCACTTCTTCTACTTGTCGTACGGAATTTTTATTAGTGTTAAAATCTCTATTTGTTAATGGAGCTCCTGCGTTCCCAAGTCCAGAATATACCGGTCTGGCAGCTAGCCAAAGGTTATATTACATGTCGGGAAAACTTTCAATGTAAAGGCTTTTAGGATTTTTCAAAATCAATTAATGATTTTGAACGAATGAATGTATATTGAGGTCCTCAATTGAAAATAAAGCATTTCATAATATTTTGCAATTTTCCCAGAATAAGTACAAATACCCATCGAATACGAGTATTATTTACTGCACCATGTAAAATTAACATCACTCTTTGTACTCGAACGAAGAAGAGTCCCGTCACATGCCCAGTTACAAGGTTTGTCTGTAAATCCTTAAGTCCATCCTGAGTTCCCAATATGAGCAAACGGTCCACTATCCATCAATGAAAACTCTTCTCCGTTTGTGAGCGTCTTAACCCATTAGGGTTTGAGTATCCTGATCTTCCCGTTGGGATAGGGGGACACAATTCCCTTCTCTGTCGACAAAGAGTGCCGGCGCTCGTTAAAAAGCTAGGGTCTTTCCGTATTGGAATACTTCAATTTACTTATTCATATTCCTGACCCCTTCTTGATTACCATAATATGCCCACCTTTTTTGGATTTGGCATAGTGGGATTATGGGACTGCGACCCTCGACTAATCATTTAAAGAGCTAAAAGTATTCCTTAGACAAATCTTAACATAACAGCTGCTCTGATAGCGCCTAAAGGTCACTGATGAACCATAAGCCCTGCTGTGTTCGGATTTTGTCGGTACATATATGGGTTTCTCAATAATTTAAAAAAATCCTCCCGAGCCAAAAGACGACTTTTTACAGTGAAATGATTTGAGAAAAATAACTCCTGCATAACTAATTACTTTGCCAAAAGAGTTGTTGTAAGACTATCTTTGTCTAAGTATTAATTTTGGGGAAGTATTTAAAAGTTTATTTAATTCCAAAATCTAAATACCTATAGCTATTTTTGCCCAACATATGTGCTTATAATGCCATGGGTATTTCAAATATAAGAAACTGAAGACTGACACTTGAGATGGAATAAATAGTTATGGTATTTGATAGGAATACTCTATTCTCCAAGAAAAGGAATACAATATAAATATAAATATTTTATCTGACTATATAATTTTTGAATCTATTTGATGAAAAAAAAAATTATAAATCATTCAAATATACTACATACCGAGAATGTACTATAAAAAGTGGCATTTTATGAAAGAGTGACACATTGACATAGATAACCTGAGTCGAACTTTATACATAAAAGGCCCAGTAAATAATAATTCACCTTACTTGGTAGAAAAATTCTTCCTAGGTATTTTCCACGATTAAACATCGTCACCAAGAATACACCAAGGCAATGTTGGAACGCTTATTGCAAGTAAAGCGTTAAAGTAAAGTAGCGCATGCAAGGAAAAAGTAAACAAAAAAAATTGCCCAAAATTTGATTATTTTCTTTAACGTTAGATGTCGCTAGTCACAATCCTATTTAAAACCGGTTTAAAGGATAAAGTTTGATGATTTGAAATATATCATATCACTACAACAATGTGCGAGACTCCAATTATAAATAATAAAAGGCCTTTGTTATTATTTTCAAAGCGCCCCTTACGGACTAAAGAAGAACTAAAATTTTGGCCACTCCTTTGGGGAAAAAGGAAGAATGTTATGTTATGCATGCACTACTTTTACTTTAACGCTTTAATTGCAAGTAAGAAAATGCAAAGGCGGGCCCGTCAGTAACACCTAGAACCAAACTTTTTAAAATCAAAAGGGCATTATAACTTTTAAACGTCAAAGTAGAAAAAATAATTTTTTATTTGCTGAAGGAATGATTTATTTTCTCGTATAAAATAACTTTTTCCGGAAAAATGTTTCACCCAATCGAATTAAAATTATTTATGTTATAAATATCATGTGATCGTAAAAAAAGGAATATAAGATGAAAAGAAACGTTATTTCAAAAACAAAATAAACTTTAATTAATTACTGAAACTTACCTCCATATGGATTTCTTCGGCTACCAATCAGAATATTAGTGCCATTTAAAGCTGATGGTTTTCATCCAATAACCGTTCTTGAAGATAGTTGATGAGAGTTTGTATTTTTTAAAGTGGAGATGAGGGCATAGAGATATAAAATATAGAGAGCAGCTTATTCCCTTATATAGCAGAGAAACATCGTCGTTCAGCTATCGGCATTGCCCAAACTAAACAAAGTATTTGACCTACGCATTCGTAAGTTGATCATAAAGATAGAAAGATTTGTTTACATTGGGCATAATGACGTATTTCTCTGAATAATCCAATAAACTATCTCTGTCTTTATATCTCTATGGATGACGGTTCAATTCCCTTCATTCTTAGAGGGTTGCGATACCTTTAAAAAATCCTAGAAAATATTGCTTTTATGTTTATTCAGTTCTGACATGTCATACTTATATTGAACCGAAATATTTAATACTTTGTATCCGTCAATAAGCCAAGGAATGGTTTGTGAATTGTAGATGAAATGAATTCACCTAACGTAGTTGTAGACAGGAGTAAGAGAGTATGAGAGCTTCTGATCACAAACAACTTATAGCTCTAAGTTCATACACTCTCTTTGACCAAGTATTTATTTAATAATAACGCAAACACACGTATACAAGAAATAGTACAAATATAAACAATGTGTAATTAAGCATTACAAAAACATGAATACCTGTTTGATAAATAATTTAAATTGGAATAGAAATAATAATGTTATTACGTAAATTCCGACATGTTCAGAGCAAACTAACTCCGCGCCATCTGGCGGGAATTATGTAAGAGTTTGCTTCAGAATTAACTCATTTGGTGCCATTTATAGGTTTCAATTAGATCTTTACCACTAAGGAACAATTTTAGATTATAAAGCGGTATTCATTACGTCATAACTCGCGGCAAAATGTAAAATCGACATTGAGAATAACAGTAAAAAAAACTAATAATGGGCAATCGATTACTTAATCAATTTATTTATTTTTTAGTGGCTCACATCGAGAAGATGACATTTTCTCCACTTCATTTGATGCCAACATTCCTTCTAGCACAAGGGAACCACTCGCCGCTATGCCACGCTACAACGCACATCGCACACCGGAGGAGAATTCTCCGGATTCAAGCCCCCATTCATGGAACCCCTGTACTGCCTGATGAAGATCAACGAATGCGAGGACTTCGAAATAATTTCTCCCAGATTTGTAAGTTTTTCATTTATATTTATGGATCTTCTATTGAAAGGGAATGCATATAACATATATACAATAATAAATAAATAAAACTATCCATAGGGATCGTATAATAAAATCATGAAGAAACCTTTTCATTAAAAAAGTCTTTCAAAGAGGATCCATAAATTTTCTTTACACAAAAATGTCATGAAAGATATAAAATACTATATATAATTTATTTGCCAAATTCGAAATTCAAAAATATTACTTTTCTTCGCTTATTACCTCCGCCGAAGGAGGTATTGTTTTCACTGGCGTTGGTTATGTTGGTTGGTTGGTTTGTTTGTCAGCAGGATAACTCAAAAAGTGCAGAACGGATTCGGATGAAACTTTGTGGAGTTGTTGGAAACGCCAAAAGGAACAAGTGATTAAATTTTGCCATCTCTGAGTGCTTCTTTAAGATGCAAAATGAGCTAAATACTAATAAATATTTCAAGTTAGCCTACTCTGCAATAGATGTCGCTGTGCTGTGCTCTCCTTTTGGATGACGTCAGTTTATTTTTCTTTTCATGTACTTCTAGAGTGTAAACAATAAAGGAGCAGTATGTAGAGTTAAAGGGACAGTGCGTAGAGGGTTGGAAATGACAAAAAGACCAAGTGATACATTTGGTGGAGGTTTGTTATTATAGTTATTTTTCCACCAATTTGGTTTGATAGAATTTCAACCGACTGGATATAAATAATCATTATAGCATTAAAATTAATATATGTCGAACTTAGGATTTTATCATTGAGGTTGACCATTAATGACCATCCCCTCTAGAGATTCGAACCTGCACCACCAACATTGAAAGATGAGCATACCTTAGCGCACACTCCTCTAGTTTAATATGTAATCTAATTTTTTATGAATGGAATATAGCTACCAACTAACTATCATATAAAACATTAATTGTGGGTCTCCAAGTGGAAAAAGCTAATTAAATATATTAAGAACACACAAAAGGACGATATTAGCTTAGCCTAGCTGGAAATGAACAGTTATAAATATGCGAATGAATATTAAATATTTTACTTAAAGATCTACTGAGGCCATTAAATATACTAAGTATGATGAAGACTCTTCAATCTTAGAACTTCTTTCAGGTACCAAAATTTGTCCATCTGACTCATTCATAGAAATGTATTTTTCTTCATATGATGATGTATATTTGAAAGAATGTTTCAAATGGAAGAAATAATAATTTTGGGATTGTGAGTGGATTTTCTTTTTGTTAAAGCATAAAATCATTTATTCAATGAATACACTGATCGGCTCTTCGTTTACACTCCGGATGACTAGACCAATAAAATGGCTGATATCAAGGCCAATGACAGTAAGACCAATGGTCGCGTTATATATTAATATATTTACAACCATAGAATATGGTATGATTATAATTTTTTTGTCCTCTTCGTTAAGAGCTTTATTGAGCTTGAATATACCTATAATAAAAACCAAATACAAAATCGGAAAATTGTGTTGGCAAGACATAACATAAATAATCTTGAAAAGGATAATATTGGGATTATTTAAGCTTTTAACATTGATTCGCTTATTTACATAAACACGATATTAAGTATGTAGTAGTGGGATAACATATATTTAGTTACATATTATTGCCCAATTCTAGGATAATTACTAATTTATACGAGTTTACATGTATACAAGTATAATAATTATCCTTACCATTCAATATCAGTGGAGGGAGCTGTGAAAATAGTAACGGAGGCAAAAGTTTATTGATATAATCATCGTCATGGATGAAATTTATCAACCATGAGTTCAAGAAAACAAACTCCCTAATTTAATACATAAAAGAATATATTATTTAATCCTATGTGACAATTTTTAAGGGCAAAATCACAAAGTTAAAATGTAAAAATAAACGTACTTAAAGAATAACATAAAGCTTTTCCTTCTTTGGATCATACACCAAATCCATTTTTCTACAATCATTTAGTGTCTACTAACGCAACTTTGGCGGGGGAGGTTCACGTTTGATATCTCCATATTATAGTTAATATATGTAATATAGTTACATATATAAGTTTTGTAATAGTTACAAATATTTTCCAAAATTATTTAAGTGTTTTGAACCAACTATGAACTCATTTTGAAGTATCTAGAGTTTGGCAAATGTTGAACGTGTATCTTGCACTTTTTGAACCAGCCATTTACAAGTTGAAACCTTCTTTGATATACCTATTGAGTAGCACTCCTTAACATGTTTTGAGGTATATCGAATTATATTCGAGTATTCAACAAATTGATTATAATAACATTTTTTTTAAGGATTATTTCAATAAATTGTTACAAAGAAACAAAGTTTATAGATTTATAATAAATAATTAACGTTTGAGATTAATACATAATCGAAAGACACAAGGAATTAAAATTACATGACAACATCATGGTCTACGATCGCTCAATCGATCCAATTATCAAGAATAACCCCTATGACTTATTTTGGTATTTATACTGTTTCAGAGTCAAGAAGTCACTTATGCAGAGTTCACAATGCCCAGGAACAAAGGCTACGCACCCATGCGACCAAAGGCCGTGGAACACAGCACAGTCATCTTCAGCAATAAAGACAGCAGGCCCGCTGTTGCCTTTGGACGAAAGCCCCGAGGTTCCCTTCGATACAGTGACGACCCGGCTTTCGGCATGCTAGATGCAGCTCAAGTCCCACAGGATTCCTCACTCTCGGAAACGGAAACTATAACAGCAGAAACTCCTCTCGTAGAATTACTCATTATGCTTTAACCTATCTTTGTATTTCAAAAGTTATCGTTCGTCGTCTGAAAAAAATTGACGACGTTTTTTAGAAAGGAAATTTTTCCCATGAAAAGAAGAATTTTGTTTGGTTTTTTTTGCGCCAAAAACGAACGATAGGAATTTTTTGTTGTCGTTCGTCGTTCGCCAACGACGAACGATTAAAAATGAACGACAATAACAAGTATGATAAAATATGACAGGAAATCAGTAAGCTCCGTTAATGTCTACCATGTATTTATTTCATTACAGGTATCGTTTCAAGAATAATTCTATTGATCCTTCGTATTCAATCCTGAGGCTGTGAAATTTTCTTTTACGACTACTCATCGTTCCCCGGACCCTGTGATACTCTTTAAAATAAAGTTATATATAAGCACACACGTAGAAATGGATTCCTTTAAAGTTGTTTTTTTTACTCTCAAAATACTCCTCTCCTGCTGCCAAAACTTAATTATATAAGCAATTAAACAGTGAGCCCTCGCTATTTCGCGGTTCGTTTTCCCCCCGCCCTTCAATAACAATTCTCATGTAAAGGTTGTGTGATGAAATTAGATTTTGTGCGTGAATAATTCATTTGATTACTTATTACTTCATAACCTTAAGATAGTGAAACAGTGTCCTCGTCAAAGAGAATAAATCAATGCTCAAGGAACAGTGGTATCATTGAACTGTTGTATACATTGTTGGGGGAAGGACAGCGACACACAAGAACTAAACAGAGAGTGAGACTTCATATTTTAATCACGAATTAGAGATGTCACCAAAGAGCTATAAGGACATAGAGAGCTTATTGGATTCTTCAGATAAATACGTCATGTTGCTCAATATAAACAAACAGTTATATCTCTATGATCAACTTACGATGACGTAGGTCAAATTACTTTTGTTTATATTAGACGCAGGCGACAGCTGAACGCCGATGAGTCTCTCGCTATGAAGGGAATAGCTCTTATATGTCTATGATGTCAACAAAGAAAAATTAATATTTTTTCTTTATATGTGACATCACGGATGCCTGGGGAAAGTGAATT
Organism: Caligus rogercresseyi; assembly: GCA_013387185.1. Lineage (NCBI taxonomy): Eukaryota > Metazoa > Arthropoda > Copepoda > Siphonostomatoida > Caligidae > Caligus > Caligus rogercresseyi. The sequence continues at coordinate 17,867,903 of CP045901.1, forward strand.
GAGCATATGAAGTGTCCACACCCTCTTTAGTTCCTTGTCTCGCTCTCTTTCTTCAACAATGAAGATCATAACAAATAAGTCAATATCAGTGCTACCACTTGTTATTTCAATCTAAATTATAATATATATGCTTACATTTTGATATTATGATTATGTTCTCAATTTGCATAATATAAGAGCACTTCAACATACAAAGACCCTCAGCAATAAGGGCAAGGAATTAACAAAAATGTATGGGACACAATGTAGGATTGGGCCACCACATCCCCAACGTGGTTTTATCAAAATACACTTTTAAAATATGTATGAATCGAACAAACATTTGAAAATATGATGTAAAACTATATAATCCATTGTTTTTTTAGTGTAAATCGTTATTTCGCGGAAATTCATGAAAAAAATATGCGAAAATCGGGGGTTCACTGTTATTAAATATTTAATCTTCTATATTATGAATAATAGCTACGTCCAAAACATAAACTTTTATCAGCTTAAAGGAATGGTTATTGTAGTAGCTCAAATGATAATTTATTTGTATATAGATTAGATTGTATTGTCAATATTTAATAATAATAATGCCTACTTTGTAAATCCTGTTTGTTAAAGATGTTTAATAAATATATATATAGAAAAATAAATATTGGACAACTTGTTTTTTATTTATTCTAACGAACTAAAAAAAGGATTCTTCTATTTTTTTTGTTAAATATTGTGCATAATATTCATGGCTCAATGGATGATGCCTTCCAAGATTGCCTCTTGATCGTTGCCAAGAAAATAACAACATCAAAACTTATACTTACAGATACATAAGAATGATGAAACTCCTTGAACAATACATCAATGTATGATTATAGCTTATCTTTCCAAATTGGAGAGATTTATTCTACATATAAATATTCCATTTATAACAATCGCGTCCGAAATTAGGTATATTTTCTTCCCCTTTATGTATTTACTTTTTGAGTGCTTCTTCTAACATCGGTAGTTTAGTTATTGAAGACAATACATAATATTTACAATAATTGGGTGATTTTGAACTACAGTTGACAACAAAAAAGAAATCATTACTCTAAAATTGCAAAAAAAAATATTTTATAGCATTATTAACTCAGTTTATATGATAAATAGTATTTAAAATATACTTAGGTGTATTCCACTCAAGTACTTGCCTATCTAGTGAGTTAGATCCATTTCTTCCATAAGCCATCATTTTTCTTTTTTTACCTTGGTCCGTCTTTTCCTAGTCCTTTTTCCTCGGCCAATTCTTCATAATAATCATATATGTTTTAGCTTATCCTTCCCAATGGGGATAATAAATTAGCTAGCTTTCCTTACAACAGTAAAAGAGACAGAAAAGTTTGGTAGGAGGGCACGCTGGTGGGTTACCATCCTTGAGTTAAAACAATGTTCTGATAAAACAGGCACTACAACATTCCAATGAGATATTGGTTATGGAGAAAACTATTGTGATTATCATGTGCAGGCTCATTTAAATATTTTTATAATAAAGCTGGTGAAATATCAAGACAAAAAAAACCGGTTATCCATGGAGAATATAGTTTGTCGAAGAAAAGAATGGTAGTGGTATTAGGTACGTTATCACCCCTGTGCAATAGTGTATTGACCCCCCTTCTTGCACGCGTATATTTTCCTCTTCCATTTTTCCCTTTAAAGCAGTCCTTCTTCTCCTGCTGTTCTAACTACTGTGCATAATAAAATCCCTATATAATCCTCCGCGTATCCTTAATTATTGGAGCCAATCCGACGAGTACGGGATATATCTAATTATTAATATTACTCTAGGTTATAACATCTGGCGACGAACGTGAGGAGCAACTCCCGCGTCTCTCCCTGGCCGAACTAAGGGCGGAATGTATCCGGATGGACCTCGTCGAGGATGAGGAAGGACTCATTGGAAAGAGGAAGGCAGACCTCATTACCCTCCTCAAGGACCACCTTCTCCTCTGCGGATGCGACCCTACCTCCTTGATTTCTCGGCAACGCTCCTGAAGAAGCCGTCCGTGAACCCTTCGACCGAACTCCTTGTCTTCGCAAACTAACCTTGGTGTGTCTCAGCCTCCTCCCTCTCTCTCTCAGGCCCCCAGCGAGGGGACCGCTGGGCCGCGTGGTCTGAGGAATTCCAAACCTATGCGTCGCTGTTTGGGGACCTGCCTCCTGAGCGTAAGACAGCCCTTCTCCTCCACTGCGCCGGTTCTGAGGTGCAACAATGGAGGAAGACCCTCAGCGTTGTACCGTCTGAGGACGAAGACGCGTATGAAGCACTCCTCAAGGCGATGAACGATGCCTTTTCGCCTGTGGAGTCCATATCTTTGAGAGATACCGTCTGAACGAGATGAAACAGCTCGCCGGAGAGAGAATAACCGACTACGTCACTCGCCTTCGGGTCCAGGCCCGTTTTGGGAAATTCTTATGTACTTCTTGCGAAGCCTCCTACGAAAGAAGCCATCATTGGGTCCATTCCAAGAACACCAATCAATAAGCTCAGACAATTGGTTTTCGAAAAGAAATTCTCCAAGCTGGACGAGGTTATGCAACTAGGACGATCTTTGGAGTCGGCAGACAGCAACTCTCGGGAAATAGCCGGCGAAACCTCCGTCCTACGTCTCGATACAAGGGTCCTAAAGGGGCGCGACATCATTTCAAGAAGAACCCTGGCCTCGAAAACCTCCGAATAAGAAGTTAAATTGCAAGTTTTGGGGACTCTGCATTTACCCCTCAAGTCGCAATGCCCTGCGGTCGGAAAGACATGCTCGAAATGTGGAGACGCCAACCATTTCGCGGCATGCTGAAAGTCTGGCCAAAGCCACATGGTCGTAGCCGAGCTGTCCAAACCTGGATTGCGCAAAAGAGCTTTGTAAAGACAAAGCTCGGTAATAAGAACATTACTTTCCTTCTCGACCTGGAGCCACGTCTAAATATTCTCCCAACGTGGACTGGTGCCGGACAAAGTCGACCCTCACATAATGGTAACATCTCGGTGTTGGTGGAATAACATACCTACCCGAGGACAAATTTGTACTGCCCTTCAGCTCAGAGGCTCTCCCACCAGAAACCTCACCTTCTTGATCAGGATTTTTGAGCAACCCATTCTGCGATCACAAGCCTGTCTAGATCTTGGACAGGTCCATCCACCAAGCCCTCATTCCTCTGCAACCAGATCCAACCAGCAGAATCAAAACTCCAAAGACTCACTGCAGAATTCGAGCATCTATTCTCTGTGGATAATGGTATGCAAACCGTCAGTCATACTACTGCTGTAGTCCACGTAAGGATGAGGCAAAACCCCAGGTACTGCGAGTCGGTTCAGTTCCTATGTTAGTGTCCGAGACAAAAGTCAAGGAGGAACCTCTTAATATGGTTAAGCGTGGTACGTTAGAAAGAGTGGAATCCTCAGAATGGG
>CP045901.1:17871426-17918980 GCA_013387185.1 Caligus rogercresseyi
AAATATATAAATAGGTAATTTGTGAATAGTGTATTCCCAGAATTGGTCATTATGTATATATGTCCATGAAAAAGACAATTATGGTTTTGAAAGGATTTATAAAGGACTCTCTGAATTGATGTTCACCAAAGAGTGAAGTCTTATATGATAATACTAACTCGACTTAAATTAATACCGCTCCTATTTCAACCAATAACGTTCTCCAAAAAGAACAGCCATTGTGTAAACTATAAAGGACATAGAAAGCCGAAGTTACGATTGGTAGCGTTGAAATTTGGGTAATTTGTTATCTCTCCATTCTTGGGGGAAAGACAGCAACAAAAAGAAGGAAGAGAGTGAGAGAACAATGAGGAACTAAGAAATACTCCAAATTTCAGCGCTACCATTCGTGACTTATGCAGCCAATATCTCTCGGAGATCTCAAAGAAATGTTTTTTAACGTTTCAGGATGTTATTTGGGTTTTTCAAGAGATAAATAGAATTAAGTCTAACTAGCATTTTAGACTTTATAGTATATTCATGATATATATATATATATATATAATATAAATATAAATATATATATATAGGTATATAAATATATATCAGAGCTTCGACTACCGAATGTACATCGGTATTCGGTACTACCGACGATAGATTTCAAATACCGATACCAATAATGCGATATTCGGTAGAAACTACCAAATATCGTACCTATGACAATCGGTACGGTATGTGTACCAAGTACTAAGGTAAAAGAGGAAGCGCTCCCTTGTGTGAAGAACCTGAACTTTGTAAAATAAATAAACAACTATGTAGCTCCAATGGACAACTTGTAGTATTATAGAGCAGATACATAATTCAATATAAGCACATGCAATGCATTGAATACTAGAGTACCTGAAAGTGCATTTATATTATGGGACAATAAGAGACAAAAAAATATATAAAGCCTTCCATTTCTTACAAAATCCAAGTGTATATATAATTTATATAAAATTATATTAAATTCCAATCATCTCTAATAATTATAACAAATTATGTACTTTATTGTCCTTTACTATAATTGTCCGATATTAAATGCATATGAAGAAGTCACACAGCAGATACATAAAGATATTTATCTCTCTTCCTTATCTACCGTACCGAATATCGATCGATACTGTAGATATATAATAAAATCTACCGAATACCGATATCGATCAGTAGAAAGTATATACCGAATATCGAACCGGGGGTAGATTTTTCTACCGAATCCCAGCTGCTATATATATATATATATATATATATATATAATATCAGAGCTGGATTCGGTAGATAAATCTACTACCGTTCGATATCGGTATTCGGTAGATTTTATTATATATAGACGTATCGATCGATATTCGGTACAGTAGATTAGAAAGAGAGAAAAATTATTTTGTATCTGCTTTTACTTCTTCATATGCGTTTTATATCGACAGTTTATAACAAAGGACAATTAAATACATCATTTGTTATAATTTATTAGAGATTATTTGAAATTCAATACATACTAATCTTATATAAATTATATATGTACTTGGATTTTGTAGGAATGGAAGGCTATAGATTTTTTTACTGTCTCTATTGTCCGATATTAAATGCACTTTCAGGTACTCCGTATTCAATGCATAGCATAAGCTTATATTGATGTCTATTTATGTATCTGCTCTATAATACTATAAGCTAAAGTTGTTTATTTATTTTCGAAGTTCAAGTTCTTCACTCAAGGGAGCGCTTGGGCAAAGCGACAGTTGAAAATATTTCTCTGCTATTGAGGGAATAAGCTCTCTATATCTTTATGTGAATGCTACAAAAGTCATACTTTCAGCATTTTCTACCGAATATCGTATAATCGGTTCGATACTTGAAATCTACCGTTGTAGTATCGAATACCGATTTACATTCGGTAGTCGCAGCTCTGATATATATATATAAACTAGGAAATGCAGTAAACAACAAGATAAGCAAAAAAGACAGAGTAAAATAAGCCAATAACATCGAAATCACCCAATGCAGATAATTTTTGAAGTGGAAAAACGAGGAATATAATAAATATATGGGATATATGAGGCAGCCACACAGGCTTAGTCTGTTGTATGTAGTACATATTTGGAAGGATTCGGATTCATTTCTTTCTCTATTTCACACACTAAATGTCTATATATTCATACCGTGTACATTAATATATGAGGGGGGGGGGGCTCTTTCTTTCTCGTTGCAATAATACTTTGTGTGCGTATGAATAATTTATGCCCCAGATTTCATGGAAAATGGTCATGAGTAGAGGAGGAGGGAAATTAAAGAGAAGGGTGGGGGAAAAGGGAAAAGGATTTTTGAATGAGCCAATAGTGTCTCGTTAGTTGATCCACTTTGCATCATATCTCTATCTATTCCTACCTCTAGGAATATAATAATACCCTGGCCTATGCAAAAGAGATGGAAGGAAGCCTAATTGTACTACAAACTTGTTTCTGCACATACGCTAATACTCGCAATGGTTTCTGGGATTTTTTATAGTCCTCAGGCTATGAGCATATTTTTGTATTTGGGGACGAGTAAAAGAAGCAAATAATAGATCGTAAACTGAATTTTAAGGTATATATAACAAAAAAAAAGAAACTATTCTTTTAACAAGTTTAAATATAAAAGATGAAATGTTTATAATATTATGATTTAAATTTTCTCTATTTTGCTTTTATTGACATATACGATGCGTTTTTCTTATAATTATGTTAAGTTTGTTGACCTCTCTTCCTCGTAAAAGGATATAAAGTGGCTCTTGTGGTTTCTACGATTGTTTTTTCTTCTCTCTGTTCTACACGACCTTACCCTCGTTCAAAATCAAAGTGTGGAAACTACGGATCAAATCTCTTTTAGTTAAACGTTGGTGTTTGAAATTTTTTATTTTGTTTCGGAAGCTCCTAAGAAAAAAAAAATACGAATTGGAGATCGGATAATAATAAAATTTAATCACTACAGAGGAAAAAGAGGAACGTGAAGTCATCGTCATAATCGCCAAAGGTCAGCAAATAATATGATTATGCGAAGAGATAGTAGGAGGAGTTGGACGTTCCAGCGATTGTACAAATATAAAATTTACAAATCAGATTTACACATCTTTAGTTTTTTTGTTTGGAGTCTTTTACGTAGTTTTAAATTTATCCATTAGTAAGTTATGTTTTTTTTGTTGCCTGAATAACGAATTTAGTCCAATAAATTGAAATACAGTTAGACTGTCTGGCAAGAATTCGGGGTATTTCTTAGTTCTCTATTTTTAAAGGAAAGACAGCGACACAAAGAACTAACAACGGGTGAGACCTTATATTTAGTATATATATATATATATATATATATATATATATATTCCCCATGAAAAAAGGAGTGCCATGACGTCACACCACTCTCCACATATCATGATAAGAATTATAAAGTCACACACTTTCTTCCCTTCTTCTGTTGCTGTCTTTCCCCTACCCTAATACCCTAATTTTCAGGGCTACCATCATGACTTCCCTGATGACGTCACACCGCTCTTCTTATTTCATGATAGTCCCACTCTCTCTTGTATTCTTTGTGTCCCTGTCTTTCCCCCAACAATGGGAAAAATAAAAAGTATTCTGATATTCATCGCTACCCATCGTTGCTTCAACACTCTATATTCTCTATAGCTGTATCACTATGGGATGAATACACCGATCCAAGTGTAATGAATTAATCTCCATCCGCCATTTACAAAAAAAATATTTTTATTTAGTCATTGAAAGCCAAGGATTTGTTGAATTTCCAATACGATTTCTTCTACTTTATATAATATTCAAAAGCAAAGCAAAAAAATGTATGTCCTCAAAGATGCACTTTCTACTTATCTTGCAGACATGTTTTTGTTCTTTATTTTTTCTTTAGATCTGCCTTAGGGAAATTGAGATGATAAAGGGAGAGATAGTATTATCCACAGGGGGGCAAACACTTTTTACTCGAGACTATTGAATTCAAAATAAAAGTTTGTGTATGCTGCAATCAAACACTCTTTCCTACTTTATTATTCCTTCATGTCACGGAGACCTAAAAAGCGGGGGGCACATTAGTGAAAAATACGACTCGGAGAAACATAAACCTCAGGCCACCTTATAAATTTGCTGCACGAAAAGTGAGAGTCTTTACTTTATTCGGAGAGAGGAATACTTTAATACTCATTCCTTTTTTAACGATTTAAAATAATATATATATCGGACAATTGCTCAAGTTGTTATTTTAAAGTTGTCTCTACAGGCTTCACTATGAACACTTGATTTGAGAAAATGTTTCGAATGAACTTAATTCTTGACAAATATCCGTTTAAATAAATGAGTAAAACCGTTTGATTAAGACAAGATGACTTCATTCTTCCATTTCTTTTACTTCTGTCCAGAAGGAGATCATATTCGATGCATATCCTTGTCGCCTTCAATTTGGCTCATTCAGCATCCCCATCCTATGTGGATCCCTATGAGATTGAGCATTTGATATTTAAGTTCAGGGGACCCTTTATGCCTCGAGAGTAAATAGGAGTGGACTCCTTTTGGGTCTTCATGGCGTCGTCTCAAGTAATATAGAATACTATGCTATGTCTCCAATGTCATCTTTTAAAGAACGCTCTGATGATATCCCAAATAGCCTACATATAGAACTTCACACCTAATGTTGTTTTCTGGACGCCTTCTTATCTTATTTATATAATATTATTACTTCATTAAAGAAAATATTTCTTAAATCCTTTTTTTATATATACCTTTTTCCAGGTTTAATCCCTACGACTGCATTATTTTTATTATTTATTATGATATAAAGGAGATTTTAAGTATAATATGTTTTTCAAAACAAAAAGTGTAATTAAGTCATTATTATTATCTTTATTTACCAAAAAAAGAGCAACATGATTCGATTTTATAATCTCCTCATTTTAATTTTTGTTATTTATACATGGATTCAGAGCATTTGATGAAGTAGAAAGCTATGTGTCAAATCGGTTTTGTCTTGCGTTAACTATTACATCTATATTTTCCCCTGCCATCGGCCCTTATAAATGACAAATTTGTGAGGAAGATTGTTTTACGGCAAAAAAAAGGATTCAGATCCATGGATTCTTTTAACAACTTACCCGTATCGTGATATTGTCTCGAAGCTGTGCGGATCCCCTCCACCAGGTGATAACAGGAGGAGGCCTGGCACCTATGCTTTGGCATCGAAACTCATACGATCGCCCCGCAGACACTGGCTCCCGTCGACCAATCAGCTTTACCTCAGTGGGACCAACTGAAAAACAAATTAAAATAAAGGAATAAAGACCCAATGGCTCCTATATAGAAAAATGTATATTCCAAAGGAAAGGTTATTAAGGTTATTAATATATGTATATATATATATATATATATATATATATATATATATATATAGAAATATATAGGGCAAAGAGAAAAGGTAATACAATAATGATCAAAATTTAAGTTTGACATACTCTATCGTTATTAATCACTTAACAGTATAATAGGCCAAACGAATTTATTATACTCATAGTAAGTGTTTGTACAAATATACTAACTAATTGTTCAAAATCATGGCTATATTTTAAAACAATTATACTATTTTTTGCATATTTGGTTAAAAAGAATTGCATCCGTCTGGATAGTAATAAGCATTATAACATTATACTGAGTCTTTTGAACCTAAGATTTTATCAATAAGACCAAATTGTTTTTTTTTTGGTTAAATTTTTTATATTCGGCTATCAAATATTATAAGACAGTGTAAAATAATAACTACACTAAAATACAAGACAACTAATAAATAAATTTAACTTTTTACGTTCTCGGGGAAAAAACTTCCCCTTAAAAACAAAGCGGCTCCAATATAATTGAATTTGGCCATTTTTTCATTTACCGTTTATTACAAATACATGTAGATTGATTGCAGTTTTCGTACTGCATTTCTGTACATTTTATTTAATATTACTTATTTCATAAGACATATATTGAATATTGAACTCAGTGAAAGCGTATTCAACTTGCAAAGAAAAGGGATTTGGGGTCAACCTCATTTAAAAAGCATATACTAGGTCCGATGGATTTATTTTAGCGATAAAATGTCCAATAATATAAACAAGAATAAAAATACAGCGAATAAATGTTGTAAAGACCCATGCAAACATTTAATTTAGCTTCTTACAAAATATCCTAAGGCAAGAATTCCAAAAGAAAAGTAATCTTATGGTTTCAGTTTTTATACGGCTCTAATCGACTTAAAAATTGGTTATTATTCTTCGGAAAAGCAAAATAAGTGAGACAATAAAATCATAAAACATTAGTTACATTATATATATATTTTTCTTGCATGAGATTAAGTGTTAACAAACTCTTGAACAAAAAAAAATGCACAGCTGCGACATTATCATTGAGGCTTGAGTCGGAGTTCACGTTTATGGTCACATTTTAGGACAAGATGTTAGATGGACTCAGTACCCCAAACAGGGCTGATAAGTATTCAGTGGGTGCCCATACGGGCATTGCAGTTTCAGTGCCCACGTCAATTGGTCAAGCCAAGGGTGCTCTAAGGGAGGCATCCATGTCCATGTGGAAGGCCAATTGGCTGAAGATGAGTTCCTGCAGGCAGACAAAACATTTCATTTCCGAGCCCTATCTTGGGAAGAAAATGTACCATTATAGGAGGGCTTCTATGACCCGAATTGTCTCCATAGCCAGTGGCCACATTAACTTAAATGGACATCTTCACCGAATGGGAAGGTCGAAAACTCCAACGTGCCGTCTCTGCGAGGAGGAAGATGAAACTCCAATTCATCTCATCTACGATTGTCCACGGACACGGATTGGAATGGACAAACTTATATTGGAAACCAGAGAGAGGAAGAAGACGCTGGAGGAATTTCTTTTAAATAGTTACAATTATTTGTCCAAATTTAATTGTTTAAAAATAAATTAGTAGTTCCTAGACAGTTCACGACCGGCTGATACCGGATAAAGTTCCGGTGTGGTGGGGCTGACCTAGGAGCTAAACAAACAAACAAGTATTCACAAGCAAGGTACGTTCGGACAACGACATACGTATATTACATGATCAATAGCATTTTATTTGAAATATTTGAGTAATTCACATGATGATTTTTAATCAACTATAGAGATATATAGGTTTTTGTCCCGTTGGCCAGATTTGTACTGCCTCAGGGGAATAAGTTGCAACGCACTATCTCTTAAGCTCAATAATATTATATCATTATATACAAACATTGGCGAGCACCTGATTGAAATATGAACATTCATATGTGTCAAATTAATATTAATATAACCATCAATTTTTTTGAAAAAACATCCTATCAAATATTGAAAACGAGTATATATTGAATAGGTAAATCATAAAACAAATAGAAGCAATGTCTTGCAAATTATGGATTTTCCCAAAACACAAACAAAACAGCTGTTGCCAATTTGCCATTAATATTTCATGTCCTTGGTATAAATAACAATAGAGAAAGCATGAAAAATTGAAAATTGCTTTAAAAGAATATACTTTTACTGCCATACACAGTGTCCTTTAATCACCGAGGACACATATTTTGAACTCATAAATACCGACCACACTTATTGTTATTATATTGCTTTTCTAACATTCATTAAAAACTTTATAGGCCTTTTAGAGCGTGGCTAATTTCTTAGAGTTTTTATGAACCATTAATAACATATATAACATGTATATATATATATTATATATCTATATATATATATATATCTATATATATATATATATATATATATATATACACAGGGTGTATACGTATAATCCGGACTAATTAAAACAAATTTTGAAATGTTGATAACTTATTTATTTATTAATATTTTCAACAATTTTTTGTTAAATGAATGGCACACATATATAGATATTTAGTTTTCAATATAGCCCCCATCAGCGGCGACGATCATCTCGAAGCGATGCCTGAAGCGATCGCAGGCCTTGGCGACGACGTCCTTCTTCATATTGGCGAACTCCTTCACGATGGTGGCCCTGAGGAGTTGAGAGTGTTGTGAGCGTGCTTGTTGGTCTTGTTCTTGACCATGCCCCAGAAGAAATAGTCGAGGGAGTTGCAGTCAGGGGAGCTGGGGGCCACAAGTCCGGGCTCCAGTGGTAGGGGAGGTTCTCCAACGCCACGCCTGGGTCTCCCTCGACTTGTTGGGGGAGCCTCTTCTTGTACGAACTGTAGCCCAGGTCCTTGTTGATGGTGTTGGTGATGGTCTGCTTGGAGCAGCCCATCTCGGCGGCCCACTTGGCGTAGGACTTGTTGCCGTCCTCGTTGACCTTCCTCTTCACCTTGGCGATAAACTCGTTGGTCCTGGTGGCCCCCAGGGACCGAGAACGGTTTTTGCGATGAGCATCATTCTTTTTTAAAGAGTTCCAAGCCTACACTGGTCGTAGACGGTCGACTTGGGGTAGTTGAAGAACTCTATCACCTCCTTTGGACTCCTCCCGGCACGGAAGGAGGAAGCGAACATTGCATGCCTTTTCTCCTCTTCCATGGCTAAATGTTGACTGATTTTCAATCTGTTTTTTTTAGCAGATAGATAAGATGAAAGCGCAGTAACGTATTTATGTGTTGTTGCAATATCTCAAAAAACAAAGACGACATAACCGATCAAAGTTAGTCCGGATTATACGTGTACTCCCTGTATATATATATATATATATATATCTATATGGTATTCGTAAAGGATTTGGTTTTATGAATGATATCAAATAAACCATTATGGTAGTTTTCTCAGGCTTAATAATACCTAGTCATATTTTAAAACTTAGACAATTTTTTATTTTGATAGTTTTTGTTTGGATAATTATTTTGTATTCAAAATTAGTATAATAATTTATAAGTACTTATTTTTGATTATATTAATATATTAAAAAAATTTATACATACCGTATAAATATAAACTTATTATGGAGGATTTAATTCTTATTTATAGACATGATCATATAGTTTGTTTTGTACTTTATCCACCAAATAATAATAAATTGAAGATGTCAATTTCTTGCTTAGTTCAAGGCTTACTGAAAGCAGTTACATAAAATACTTATTTACACTTTAATTAGGGCAATAACAATTTATTTGATTTCATTAACATATCTAAAATCTTCTCAGTAGTCTCAAAATATATTATTATAATATCCATTACTTCATCTAAAAAAAACATTTATTTAATCTCTTTTTTAATAGCAGGATTACAGCACCACTCACAAGCAGAGACGACTTACTCAAAATTCTTAAAAAATGCCTGCAGTGTTCCTGCCAAGAGTGACTCTGGCATGAGCCTTAGAAGTTGCATATACAATAAATATGTACAAAATACTAATTTTCTTAAAGGCTTTGGAGAACATTTTTCTTTTTAAATACTTTAAAAATAGTAGGCATGAAGAGGAACGTAAATTAAAACGCTTTCTTAAACTCAAAGTAAGGAGATCCCTCTATCTTTTATATAACAGTTCTATTCAAGTTAATCGCAATACTAAAATATTAAATTAATTTAAATTTAGTATTTCTAAACAAACATCATGCAAATAATATATATAAATATATATATGCTTTAATGTCCTTAATTTCAATGTCATTTTCAAAAAATTTGACGCAAAATTTAGATATGCTCGCAAGGATTCCAAATCAGTTTTTATTTTTGATGTACATCCAAAATCAAACGAGATAATAAAGTTTCAAAATGTTATTTTTTGGGGGTAATTTTACATAAAAATGACTATTTCAAAACTAAAATTTCTCGTTGAATTTTGGAATGTACATAAAAAATAAAAACTGATTTGGAATCCTTGCATGCATATTTATATTTTGCGGCAAATTGTTTGAAAATAACATTGAAATTAAGGACATTAGAGGCAATCGAATGGCGAAAAAAAAATTACTAAATTAGTTACTACATAACTTTTGGGCCCATTGAGCGGACACTTCCCATTATTCGATTTCGTTCAAACTTTCACAAGATGATCTCTTTGCAATAAAGGCAAATCCTAGGGGGAGCCCGACTCTCAAAATCCGAAAAACGTTAAATAAGAATAATCCTAATATACATATATATATGTATATATAATATATATATATATATATATTGCAGCGACATTTCGAAAGTTAATGAACTCTTGCCTATCAAAAAAAGATAAAGGTTATTTATTACACATGGCTCAAACCATCATTTGTATGTCATAATATGGTCTGAAACCTTGGATTAAGTTCGTAGTCGTAAATATTTCAAGGGATTATTTGTTTGTTTAATTCCTAGGCAAACCACATCCCACCGGAACCCAATCGATATCATCCGGTAAAAGGTTACTCAGGAGCTAAGACCTTTATTATGAATATGTTAAATTTACATAAAAATAATAAATTTTCAAGCATTGAGCTTTCATTGGCGTCCTCCTAGATTTGGACTCCTGGTCCAGCTGGAACATCGGCCTTATGTTACCAGTCCATTTCCACGTTTTGCGCTGCCCCTTTTCATTTAACCAAGAGTAGTTCTGATGAATATCTTTTCAGGATAGTTAATTGCTGGCTAAGAGCTTTTGTAAGGGAGTTTAAACTTTTATTATCTTCCATAACGAAAAATGTGCCAAGTTTTTTTTGTGAAATAATGGATCTTAAAGATTCTTGTTTTATAAGATCGAAAGAGTCAGGATATTTATTTTCCACTAGCCTAATTAAAAATCATGATACATACTTTGTTTTGTAGATGTCAAGAGCATAAGATTATTAATCTAATATTTGTTAGTTTTAATATAGTTACATGATTCATTCAGTAATAAGTCCGAATTGTGTTTGACTTTTTTGAGGATTGGGAAGGTGTTAAAGCCTATGAGACGAGGATGAGGAATTAATAAGTAATCATCGGTCCTGTTTAGCTTGTATAATGCAGAAGTAAGCTACTTTATATTGAGTGATACATAACATATATAAATTCATATAAACTATCAAAATAATTCGGTCATCATTACGTTTATTATGTTCACCAATCAGATTCTTTCTTTGTTGATAGATACTTCAACTTTATAATGTCAAGTCCCCGTGAATCTAAATAGAGTATTGGCATTCATGAATCCCTGGATCTGAATGCCTTTAACCCACATGCCCTGGCTTCATCATTGTCCTCTGGTTAAATGAATCGTATTTATACATATATCGTTCATAATCCTCCAATAAAAGGTTTTGTTCTTGTAAATCCCAGAATTTGCATTATAGGTCATAACATTCAAATTCACTAAACTTTATAAAGTACTCGTACTTCTAGTTTTATATTAACGAATCATAAAGACAGGGCTCATATATGTTTTCAGGGGCTTTTACAATTCGCTGTTTTGTGTCGGCTTCTATGTAGAGGCTTGTTTACTATCAACATTCAACTTGGGACGGCTTTGAGATACCCAAACACACACACACCAAAAAAAAAAATATATGTAAGAAAATAAAGAATTTGTCATCAAGCTGGAGAAAAAGATGTAATAAATTATCATTCGAATCACGGATCTAATATACTACATATATATCTATCTATCTATATACCCTTATAAATATCGAGGAATGAAGTAGGGGAACGAAGAAAAAAAAATGAGGGAAGAGTGTCTTAGAAACACACAGACAGACAGTAGTAGTAGTGTGGGAAAAAAAATAAATAATAAGAATAAATTGAGATCAAAAGCAAAGTCAAACGACCTTATAAGACAATGTAATTTCTTCTTTATTTTCATTTCCTCTTACCCTACCCTTTTTCCCACTTCAAACCAAATATTGTATGTACCTTAGAGTATGTACGTAATAAGAAAAACATAAGAGTCACATACTTCCCTATGAGGGAAGGCTCAAAAAGTGATTTCTTTACTGCTAATAACACCCAAAGCCGCTTCCTCCCCCCACTTAATTTCATTCACCCTTTCCTTCCCAATTTATTTTTCATTTAAACAAGAACAACTTCCCATGTCAAGAGAGGAGAAAAAACCTCCAAATAAAAAACACATCTATGATTGGACAGTGGCTTCTTTGAAAGGATGAATAAGTTGGATGATATTCACGGTTCTATTTTCGATCTTCTTTCGTTGTAGTTTTAGGGATTACATTCTTATTATTTTACCAAAAGGGGAAGGGAAAGAGAGAGAGAGAGAGAAAAAGAGGGGGAGTTAGATAGATAGAAGCAGAGAGAAACAAAGAGAGAGAGAGAGATGAGTGGATTAACTTCTTCCGTTCCGAAGAGCCCCGGAGTAAAAAAAGAGACTTCATATAAAGAATCTACGGGTCATAACATCCTTTCGCTTACTCTGGGACTCTTTCTCTCTCTCTCTTATATATATATATATATATATATATATATATCCTGAATGGGACCAAATTTGCAGAAATAATCAACTCATCCAGACCCACCGATGGACACAACTGCTTCCCAGCAGCTGAAAGGATCAGCGTGTTTTCTCTGGCCGAGATGCTTGGGTAACCCGTTGAACCCCTTTCGTGGTAGGGATCGGGGCTTGCAATTATTTCCCGTGAACCAGGAATTCCCAGTAAGCGTAAGTCTAAGCTTACGTTGATTACGTCCCTGCCCGATATATATATATATATATCCCTAGGGATTTGATGGATACAACCACTTTATTTCTCGCCACTGGTTCGCATATAATAGAAAGAAAAATCGATAAAATAGGCATAGGTTGCCTACTTCATCATTCTATGTTAGGGTTTTTATTGTCCATTAATAATTCTATAATATGATTAACTAAAATGTAGTTATATATTATTTAATAGTATGGGACCTTTATAGAATTTCTAAAACATATAAGTTACCACAATTTGAAAACTCAAAACCATAAAGAAATCGGAAAAAACTTTTATGTAAGTAAACTTTTATGTATTCAAATAAATAATATCAAGCCCTATTGTACAGAGCCCTACTGTACAATGGTACTTCCACAATCTCTATGGGAGAAGTAGAAAGCGACCCTATAATCCTACAGAAAAGTTGTTGTCAAGGCTGCCCTTTAGCCCCACTCTTATTCATTACTGGGCTTGTAGAACTGAGCGAATCAATCATTAAAAAGTACGGAGGATTTGGTGTGAACTTTGGGTCTTCTAAGCACATTATTGATTTATATGCTGACGATGTGACCCTAATGATTGAAGCGAATTCTGAAGAACAATTACTCAAGAGAATTGAAGTGATTTTGGGCCACTTCAAAAAATTTGAAAAGCGGTCTGGGCTGAAGGTAAACAAACAAAAAACTTATATTCTTCCCTTAGGCAAGTGGAACCCTCTAAATGACTTGATCATCTCGGGTTGCTCTGTTAAAAAAAGTGTGCAAATTTTAGGAGTTACTTGGGAAGGAACGGGTGCTTCGGAATCGAATTGGCTGAATGTGAAAAATCTCATCAGTCGATCGATCCCACTCTGGAGAAATAATAACCTCCAGAAGAGGATTGACCTCTATAATTACATCATTGTCCCCGCCATTATTTTTAAAGCGACTTCTATACCTTGGTTAGCGGAGCGAGCCATAAAGGAAGAAGAATTTTGGCTGAACAAGTTATTCCATCAGAGCTATCTGAAGGCCTTGAAAAGACCAAGATCACACCTAGGAGGAGGTCTAAGTTTGTTGTCCAAAATTTTACCAAAGATTTTTCAAAAGGTTTAAATAGATATCTCAACGCATCCGCATGATGAATGGCGTTCAGTTTTTACATCAAGCCCTGCTTAATGTTAGGAACAGATTTTACAAATGACAAGCTAGAAAATTTATCCGCTTTTTGGCAGCCTTTCAGCGATTAATTTGGAAGGGTACTCCTCGTTTTAATTCAAATTCCACGATTGATATTATTCGGCAAAACTATAAGAAGAAATTTTTCTTCCGAAACCTTCTTGCTCCAAAAGAGCTGGAGTGGATTGCTCTATCTCGAAAGATTTATTCAATCCACGATCTTCATCGAGAACCAGTATTTAATTCTGGAAAGTTTTTCTTTCCACTTAAGCGAGCGGCAATCTCTCATCAAGTTCCAGACCCTTGGCATTTGAAGATGTCATTTTTGTCGAATTCTAAAGAAGAAGCTGACCAAATTTGCGAGAAATATATTAAAGAATTGGACCTTCCTTTATCGTGGAGACCACGGATATTGAGTTCAATTTCGGGAATTTATGAGGACAGGAGGTTCACAGCTCAGTTCCAAATATCGTCGGGTTGTATTTTCTTTAACACTCCATGCAAAGATTGTGGAGTGATTTACAACAAAATATCACATGCATTTGCAAATTGCCCGGCTCTTGACATCTTGAGAGAGTTTGTTTCTCTAAATGTCAAGGGGATATTTGAAAAAAATGTACCTCCTATTCTTTTATTTGGTCTCAATTCAAACCATAAAAGTCCTCCAAAATCGCGTGCCTTGGACATGTCTCTTCTAAGTTGCCGAAGTTATATTTCTCAACAGCTAGCTAGCGCCGATTTTATATCCAAGTATGATATCAAAACTATTTTGATCTCTACTGCAGCTAGGTACTCAGCCTTATCCATTAAGATCCCTGATGTCAATTGTTCCTCTTGGACGTATACAGGCGACTTAGTCAGATTTATCCGTCCTGCTCAAAGCAATATCTCAATTTCTTAAAAAACTTAATTAAGGTTAACAAAAAATTTAAGAAGTTAAATAAATAATATTATAATTTACCCCTTCTGCAGAAGTGATTCATCTTGGGAATTTTCAAATTTTATTGTACCATATTCATTATACAATGTTTTGTTACTTTATTTGAATTTAACTTTTTAAAGAATAATTTTTATAATTGTTGTTATTGTCTGATGTATTGTGTTTTGTTTTAATAGTGATGAATAACTTTTATATTTAGGGAACTAATTTTAAACTACAACGTTTATTTATACATTAAATTATGTGCAATTTCTCTGAATAAATAAAGTTATATATATATAAATATAAAATAATATCAATGGAGATTAATAAATACTATTACGTGATGTTAAAAGCCCTCTACTTCAGTTATGGCAAAAGTTAAATGATTTTTAGCTCTAAAACTATCTATCTTGTTCAGTATGTTACCTATATTTCAGATATGAAAATCTGTTCATGAATATTTTTTTTATAAATTCAATAATCAATCATTAACATTGAATATCATAGAAACTTGTAATGCCTTATCGTCTAATATTTCTATTAAATGAACTAAATCCCTAGACTTTTTCCCCCATGAACCTACAATCACTATTAAATCCTTTCATATTTATCCATTTTCTTAAACATGCCCCAATATTTTCATAAATATTTTTGCTTTTCTCTTTTTTAAAGACCTATATTTGAAGCAGCAAAGATTGTTTCAAAACAATAGATCCTTGAAGAAAAAAAAGATCTCTCACTGATGTGGAAGGAGATGAAGATTAATTGTATGGAAATCATCATTTGAATGATATAACGTTGAGTTTTTATCATCTCTTAAAGAGGTTCGTATTAAGAAAGAAAAAACTTTTTATATAGATATTTCATGCACTTTCCCCATGCTTCTCATTCCTCGTTGACTAGAATGGAAATCCTCGTTGTGTTTCCTCCCTTCTTAAGGGGATGATAATGTCTTGGAATTGTCAAGAAATTAAACTCAGAGAGAATAGAAATAAATAAAGTTATATCCTTTGCATAAATGGTTTATTAGACTTTTTAATTCCATCCTAGAATAAGATGATATCCATATATCTGGGCTTTCCCCCGCTACTAATGGATAAAGGGAGAGCTCATTGGAAGCGTGTTCAGCTGGTTTGACTCCTGCGAGTTCAATGAATCACATTAAAAAGATTTTAGGTTTGATGCCCTGATTTTAATTCTATAATGCTAATTCATGGAAGCTGATATTTATCGAACCAAATCACAAAATAGGGTACTTATTTCTTTATACATAAGGAGTCACTCACTGGGACTTTTGAACGTGATTTGCTGTTCAATAAGTGGGGTTAAAAAGTAGGTGGTGGCATTATGAAATATGTTTTTATTATGCCAAGGAATGTTAGGAAATAAGTTTTTTATCCTGTTATATATATATAAATAAAGATGAGAGACAATCGATGAATCACGCAACCTTTTATTTATTGTGTATAAGTTTTCACTAAATAAAATGTTTCTCTTATGTATATATATTTAATACTTTGTACATGTTTTATAATAGAAAATGACGAATATTATGACATAAAGGACTTTATGGGCTTATACTTAACTATCCGGTAAAATCTCTTTATAATATTGAAGTAATCATATGGAAAACGAATTTTCCTGTAACCACACAAAAAACACTCCTTGCTACCTCAAAATCATCCATAGAAAATTAGATCTAATTTGGCAATTTTAAGCATTTTGGCGAATAAAATAAGCATGGCGATGACGAACTTTTCTGTAAGTTTACAACCTCACTAAAACACTTCCTGAGCTCTCAAAACTATCCATTGAAAATTTCGTCAAGATCTAATGAATCGTTCGGGAGATATAGGGTCACGAACAAACGAACGGAATTATTTTTTATTAGATAGATAAGAATATTGAGAAATTATGAGAACTGCAATGATGTGACCCTGGCAAAACCCTGTCAGACCGCCACGAAATACTCGGACTTTTTCCCCCTCTAAAACCTTATTGGTTTTTCATCATGAAATAGTGAATCCATTCTGTTTTGACAATTAATAATAGTGAACATCAACTCAAGAGATACGAATATCATCCAAAGGAACAGTCTAAAGTGTCTTTTAGGAATCCTTTGAATGAAATCCTCTCCTTTAATATTAATTAGAAAAAGCAAATTATCACGATAGGAATTCCTTTGTTGTATTATCCATGACGATAAATAGATCCTTTTTTGTGCCTATATGGTTCGACAGAATTGCAGTATCCGACAGGATATATATAAGTATTATAGCATTAAAATTAGTCACTCGAACCAAGGATCTTATCAATGGGGTAGATCAAAAATGACCATCCCCCTCGGGATTCGAACTTGCGCCCCCAACATCGAGAATTGATCACGCCTTAAGGCACACGGCTATTGCACTCCCTTAATGTGGCTATAAGACGAAAAAAAATCGAGTTACTAACCCAAAGAATAATGTTTGTTGTTGAGATTGCAAGAAAAACCGTAAAAAAGTCTTATTCATATAGATGTCTTAAATTTGTTTTTATAAACTTGTTTGCAATTAAAATTCTCCTTAAACAATCTTATTCTGAAAAAGTTTTAGATAGCTATGTTTTACGAACTTAAGGAAGAAATGGGGGGGGGGGGGGATGCTTTGCTTTTCAACCCAAACTTCATACAATATTAACTTTGTATTAAATGAGTAAATGGATTGTATTTTAATCCTTATTGTTATTCAATTACTTGTTTATTCAAATGAAGAGTTGCTGAGCAAAAACTGCTCGTAATAAAATAACAATATAATCAAGGTTGATGTATTAGGAGACAACCTTTTAAGACCTTAAATTATGAATTTGGAAATAAATAAATTTGGTGTAAAATATATATAATTTTGAATGACTTGTATTGCATGAAACTGAAGATGATATAAAATTGTTTAAAAAACTTCATTTCTTTAGGATAGAAAAGTTATACATTTTTTCGTATATAATTGAGCAATATAGATTGAAATTAAAGGCCTAAACAATAATGGTCTTATTTACTGTTACATATTGATTTTTTTCTACTTTTTATTATTACCTCCGCCGAAGGAGGTATTGTTTTCACTGGCGTTGGTTTGTTGGTTTGTTTGTTGGTTGGTTGGTTTGTTTGTCAGCAGGATAACTCAAAAAGTACGGAACGGATTCGGATGAAACTTCCGGAGTTGTTGGAAATGCCAAAAGAAACAAGTGATTAAATTTTGGCATCTCTGAGTGCAGAATTAAGATGCAAAACGAGCTAAATACTAATAAATATTTCAAGTTAGCCTACTCTGCCAATAGATGTCGCTGTGCTGTGAAATCGGTGCCGGGAGCGTCTTCCTCTCGGAATTTCCGTCGAGGGGAACCCTCCCCCGTCCCTCTACGCCGCCCCAGTCGTGAAAAATCCGCCTCGGAAGGCTCATAAGGACCCCGTGACGGCGGAGGTTTGCACTCTCTGAGTGTATATATGCCTCTAGTTATGTATGTAACGATCTTAAATAAAAGTATGAAATAACAATACTTTGAATGGGTTTAAAGTATTTAATTTACGATATTGTCTCCATTATCGCCTTATACAATAACAATAGGTACAAACTTTGGATTATAATTTTGAAAAATGATATCCTCTCTTGTTTAAAGAAAAAACCTTTCTTAAATATGAAAAGTAGACCCAAAATAAGCTTCTAAGTAGCTCAAAAATAATTTCCAATGTTTTTAAACCATGTTTAGATTTCAATATTAAAACTACCCTGATGGGTCATTAATGATATAGATACACTTGTATTGACTTTAGCAATAATGTTATTCAATTATACCCATTAGCTACTCCAAGGACACAAAATGAGGAATGTATCATGTTTCTTGAAGGCCTTTGTTTGACTGTTTCTCCAATGCACATTATTAACTAATAATTGTACTTCATTACATTTGGTGGGATTTTATTGTCAGAGGAAATATTTAACATGCATACGGAGTTGAACACATGACTCTGCATTTTAATCATGCCGCAGTAGGCTAAAATTAAATGTTTACACTGCCATATTAATGACATCTAAAGGTCATAGAAATATTGAAAGGATTGATCGAATAATGTAAGCATATTGATATTTTCCCATACTTAAAATTGGTCTCTTTTTTCACTTATTCAACAGTTTATTTTTTAGATATATATATATGAAGAAATAATATATTAAAGATAAAATGATATTTTAGGTTCGCATGAATAAATTATAGATTTTTCTTCTTCTTAGGAGTTGAACGATACATACATTTTAACGCGAAGGATTAATGATTTATCATTTTAAATTAAAAAAGTATCACATAAAATCAAACCATGTGCAATAGTATCCCGTGGAAAAATATTTCATCCGTCTTGCTCCGCTGGACATCTCCCATTTCTATTTCTAATCTACGGATTAGTTAGCAGCACAGGAAATTTACCAAAGACAAACAAAATAATTGTATTTAATCTTTGTTATTTTATTATTATTTGCGAATTTATTTATTATGTCTGAATTTTTGATTACGATTCTTTGAAGTTACTTAAAAATTAATTTTAGTAGATATTACTGCTTGATTTTAGATTAGAGATCTAATTTTAACTATATTGTTTATTATATCTATATATTTGTATAAGTAATATCTCTATATCAATAAAGTATCTTTAAAAAAATCTTTAACATGGTCAACATCGTCTTCCGGTGAATGGAGGCAAGGGACGATAAATATTTCATTTCGTTGGACGCACAAGCCCAGGTGAGCCTCCAATCTTGAGGTCCAGAGCTGCATATCTAGCCGCAACTGATACACGCACTGGTTAATGTTTAAAGCAATGATAGGATCCACAGTTGTTATTTTCCCAGTGATGAGGGCCTTTGTGCTAAGAATTGCAAAATTTGTTCGCTGTGTTCTTATTTATTCGGTTCCTTTCTGTAGTAGTGTTCATAATATGAAACTTGGATTAATTACGAGAATTATATGACATATTAATGGTTAATATATCGTATATTTAAAGGGAAACTATTATATAAAGGCTTCATCCATCAAGGGTCTTTATTTTGTCTATAATAGCATACTTCGGCAAGTAACTATATTACCTATTATTAAATATTATCATTACATTTTCCTTAATAATTTTAAGTCCTTCATTTTGAAATGATCATTTTCGTTATTGGTTACGTTATACTGAATACATATTGTGCTGTTGTACCATCATTACATTTCAAATAACTGTTATCTGAGGTATATCTTGATGTACCCAACGAACAATCCGTAACATAAGAAGATGAAAATCAGCTGACAATAGATAGTTATAAAATAATATGTCTTGTTGCTCTCTTTTATTCCACCATTTGCTGAATATGTATTTTAGATCACTTAAAATTGTATTGAGTAAACATATAAATTTTAAGATCAAAATCAATATTATGAATCATAGAGTTCGTCATTATAAATAATCTTTCTTTTTAATACAATTTTAACAAAAATGTTTCACATAAAATAGAAAAATAAGTTTACTCATATTTTAACTTCTCTAAAGTACCTGATGAGAAACTTCTTCAAAATAAATGATTACATTTTCTCATCTCACTCGGTGGGAAGTTTTTAGCCACTGCTTTATTTGAAAAGGAATGTATGTAATGTTGATTTAACATATATCTACTTATTTACATATAATTTTGAAGCTGAGCCTCAGGTAAATGTTTATTTAAAATAGATGAATATGTTGCAGTCAATTACTTATAATGCAAATTGCTATCTGCAATATTGCATGAATCAGCATATACTTGGGATTACCATAATTTAAAAAAGCTGTAAATACTCACTTGCTGGTTTGAAAACGTAGTTATGAATGTACTAATACTGAAAATGACATATATACTTTTTGGGCTTTCTGAAATAAAATATGGGGCTTATAGTTTTGTGAAATTAAACATATATATATATATATATAACCTATGTTTCAGTGATGGTTTTTGATGAGCACACGAAATTCACTGATCTACATTTTCTTCACAATTCACGAAGTTGTTTATCTTTAAAGACTATCAAGCACAAACTAAAAGATCCAGCGTGATCAAACTTTAACAGGAGTCAGCTGACAGATACTTGTTGACAGAAGCAGTGTTGCCAACCGAAGTATAAGGTCGGAAATTAAAAAAGTCACAGACTTATTGACCAACTCACTAATAATAAACTGCTAAAGGTTTTTATGGATGTGAGAGATATTGTACATGTCTTAATAGTTTAAAAAAATAAGTTATTTCTCTATTTAAGAAAAACTGTATTCAAATGATTATGACTAAAAGAGAAATCCTCAAATGTAACATTTAGTAATAGCAATATAAAATATCTGGATGGAATTCATATTTTTATAAATTTCTTAGCTTTTAGAGGGACTTTTCATTCAAAATTGGGATCTGCAGGCCAATATATGGACAAGCGATAAACTACTTTGTGATCAATCAACTTACCAGCTTAAACTGTTGACACTACTTTGTAAACATATTCTACACTTTATTAGTCCAATCAATTTATAGAACGAAAAAAAATAGTTTTATTTTGAAAAAAGACTTATATGACTTTCCAAAAATATACTTTCATCCTTTTCATTTATAACAACCCTTTGACTCGTTTTAAGTTAGGCTTGAAACTTAAGAATAAAAATCAATATTTAAATATATTCCTTGGAACCATAATCCCCTATGTTTTAGCATGTTTTTTGAATATGAATCCAATAAAATTAGAACCGTGATATTTTCCGAATTTTTGGCTATTTTTCTTTTATTTTCCACCTTCAAAGCTTGCAATATATGTTTTGATATACAGCTTGTTACGTTTGTCTGAACACGAACAATGGAAGTCGAGTGTTCGACCCAAAGTGAAATTGAATAAACGGGTTTCCATTATTTTCTCACAGATATGAATAATATTACGACTGTTATTTCAAGGTTTGTACTTTTTTCGATAAAAAAACATAATCTGTGAAAATTATAAAGTGTTAAAATTAAATACACTTAAATAAATAAACACAAAACAGAGTAAAAGTATTCAGTTGCGAAGAACCATAAATGAACATTTTAGTTAACATTTACTGCCTTGAAGGATAACATAATTGAAAAGGACGCATCAGTTATTTCAGTCTATAAAAACGAATGAAAACGTCTTCACAATGTTCTATCAGCGCCGATTGCAGCACATATTATGTAATACTTTATAATATATAATTTTTATCTTTAATTCCGTTCAAAAAATAAATTATTTTAAATACTGGAAAAATCGGTTCGGATCCATGTCATTATGCTTTTTCAAGATAAGTAATATATGATAATATAAAATCAAACACACACACACACACAAATAAGTGTCAGGTACACTTTCATATGTAGTTCTTAGGTTTTCTACACCTTAGTTTGTTATTGTAAAAATACATAGACCTTTTATTTTTTTACAATTCCCCAATGAGGTGAAAAAGCATTCCCCAACGTAATTCTCTTTCTTTTACTCTCTCTCTCTATCAAACATCGCCTTTCAATATGTTTCCCGGGATGTATACATACAAAAACATATTGTATGGAGACCTTCTTTAACTCCCAAAATCATCTTTGAGCAGTCTTCATAATAGTAATACATAATAATATCATGGCAACATTTTCTTTCTCCTTCCAGAGGTATTATTGTACTTGTATTTTAGTGGGTATCAACAAAGTTGGAAATATCAAGAGCACGACAAAAGCAGCGTCTTGAGAAAGTAAAAAAGATATATATAAACCAACCATCTTTGTTATCAATTAAGTCCTTAATAAACTAATCCACCATATAAAAATAGATATTCCTCATAACTTTTTATTTGTATAAACAATATGCTCTGATTGGTGACAAAGACAAATGACCTAACATTCTAACAGGGCCTTCAAAGACTTCCATTCACATAAAAATAATATTGTGTGATTCCCGTCTATTTAAATAAATGATGGTGTTGTTTGATTTCATATAGCAATTCACATATATTCAAAAGCACTCAAATGTTATCCATTCCTTTCTCAAAAAATAAGATTTCCCGGGCTTTCACCGTTTGAATTCTTAAGCTTGATACCCACTAATGAACATCCTCCATTTTTTCTGTTGGTAGGAAGGGGTGGAGGATGAAGGGTCTTATTCTTCAATCAGGGGGTCTGACAAATTGACAAGTCCAAGAGGGAGGGTATAGTGGCTCTCAATCATATGAGGGAATGTCTCTGGGAAATGTATTGCTGCTGTTGTCGTCCTTATGCTTGAATCCAAGTAAAAAATGGAAGGTTGTTTACTCTGCAGAATCGTTTTTATCTGGTATAATATTTTTGTTAACACAAAAAATAAGTATAAAAGATCCAACTCAATCGAACCATTCGATATACCCAATTTAATTCTAAAATGCTTATTCATCGAATCAGAAAGGAAACGCAAGTAAATATTGAAAAGAGTTGCAGAGGAATTTATGACTGCAAATTATTATTTGCAGGGGACCAGAAAATTTTACTTCTATATTTAATTGAATCCTCTCTAGTTGGTGTTATATTCTTAATAATTAAATAGTTGCTCTGATTATTAATGGTTACTGTATTGATTTTCGATACTTTTGTTTAATTGAAAGTTATCTGTTACATCTGATAGACAAGAGTAGATTATTCAAGATTTGCGGGCCGTTTTTTTTCTTTCCAACTCTAAAATCTTGATATGAAACAATTGTTTTCAAAAAACCAAAGTTATGGCATAATGCTTTGATAGCTCATGATTCAAACCCTGAGTAATTTTATATTTATCAACCACAACACTATTCTCAAGTTTACCAAATTGTTTTACAAAGTAAAGGGAAGTCATTTTCGTCTCTAAAGCGATCGTTAAGTGGTTTGAATTTTTCATCTCTGCTGAGTGTCCAGTTATTAGTACATAGTTCCATGATTTTATTATACATACAAAATAAATAAAACTGAAAGCTCTGTTACACTAAGCATAATAATCATTATTTAAAATTGGTCATTCTTTCAAATATCCCAACACAACACTCTTTCATCCAAAATCGGACAAAGAAACATTACTGTGTCCATGATCATGTAATTAAGAAATATAGTTTCACTTAATAGCCGTGAAACCCTTGATCACAAAACCATTTAGGTATCTTTGATCATTTCCTTTCCAAAAGACGCAACTTTTGTGGGGCTTACAATACGTTTTCATGCCCTCAAATTTGTTTTTTCATTTATCCACTAATGTACCTCTGTACATTGTACATTTTTTAACTATATGGTTCGACAGAATTGCAGTATCCGGCTGGATATAAACAAGCATCATAGTATTAAAATTAGTCAATCGAACTTAGAATCCTATCAACGAGGTAGACCTAAGTGCCCATCACCTCTCGGAGTATTCAAATCTGGTCCCCCAACATTGAGAGTTGAACACGTCTTAAGGCACATGGCTATCGCACTCCCTTATTTGTTACAATTTACTATTTAGACAGCATACTTTAGCACATAGTGATCAATCTTAGTCAAAAGACACCAAAGCAAATAAAGAAGAAATTCTTGTATGCATTGCACATCATCCATTTAATTGAAGAAGTTGTTTGATGGTTACATTTGAAAGCATTTAATTTCATGTAGGTACGTCCCATCACCATTCATTCATTTTTTATATGTCTTTATTCTTTAAAAAATCCCCCTTTTTTTGATTGACCATAATTTGAAACAATTTTGCATATATATATATAGCATTATGAACGATCCAGTTGCTTTGATCTCAAAGACTCATAAAAGGAAAGCTCTGAGCAGAAAAAAGATTAAATGGCTTGGCGAATACATACTTATCTTAGATTATTATTATTATTGCTGTATAGGAAATATCTTTTTGCATAGAATCTTTATATAGGTAAATGCATGATAATGCTCTTATGGAATTATAAAAATATTCCCAAAAATGGTTCTAATACTTAAAATGGAACACTCTTTTACATAACCATTTATATATATTGAATGTGCAAATCATATCATGTAATTAAGTGTGACGTTTGAAGGGCAATATGAAAGTTTAACAACTACAAAATGCTGGAGAAAACACGAAGAGTAATCAAATTTTAGAAAAACCAATTTATAGTATATTTGATGATATTTGCAGTAAGAAATTGTCAGTTATATAAAATTATTTACACAATTTTATGAATCAAACGATTTTATTATAATTTAAAGCATTTTGTTTATTGAAATATACGAATAATTGTCTAGTGTGTCGAGCTAGTGAGATCAGAGAAAAACCATACAGGCCATTAACTCACGTGTCTAAGAACTGGCTCCCTGACAACCCGACTAAGGAAATTTTCATCAAATGCACCATAAAGGAGTGGAGGGTACCGTCCATTACGCGAAAAAAACAGGGAGCCCAAGTACCATTTTTGCATTTTTAATAGTTGCTTCGAGTGTAATTAAATTGATCCGGCCTCAAAACGGTGGGGAGTAGGGCCCTTATCTTTTATCGACAAAAAATGGCAGAGACTTGCAATGGACGTCGCACATGTTGGAATGTTAAGTTTATTGCAATCGGGGATTGTGGACCTAGCAGGTTTGCAGTTTGAAGGGGCTTAAACAACAAATCCGAAAACGAAGTGTGTCATAATGTTGGAAAAGTCGTCAGCCAAATGGGTCCCCTGGTGAAGTGCTCTATGACAATAGAAGGACTTTCCGATCGAGCAAATTTTCCTCAACGCTGTCTGAGTGGGAGTTGCACTCAAGTTTAGATGTGCTTACAGGCCGCCTGTCGGGGAATGGATCGTAGAAAGGAACCATTGAACTATCAAAGCCTCGGCCGCACGTGCACAATCACATATTAATCGGAGCGTCTACTGGTACAACCTCACTCATAAGAGCGACAGGGGTTTAATACAAGTAGCCTCAATTTTCAAGGAGGAATCCTTTCCTTGTGCCAGTCATGGAAGTGAAGCTGCAAGGGATATTGACTAGGCCGAATTATGGGTGGTGGAGAAGTTTGGGTGAAGATACCTAGTGCCAGGACCAGTTGAAGAGAGGCGTCGTTTCGGAGGTCAATACCCTGTTTAATATCGAGGTCAACGGTGTCCCTAGACACCCAAAGGACTTGAAGAACCGAGGGACCAACAGAAGACAGACGTGCTCTACATTTAACCGCATTTAACGAAAGACCAGAGAAAACGAAGAAGCTGCTTCGGAGACTGGAGGACTACGTTTGTGATCAGGACATCACGGGGAATGTTTTTTTTATAGTGAGTAGAATTATCTCTATATTGCACATTCTTTTTCTTGAAGATCTTATTACATACTCTCTAAATATAGCATCACATCCATTTAATTCACGCAATATTTTCTCCTCATCATTAAAGGAGTAGTTGTATATCAAATAAATCTGATTGAGCAGCCAACGTTGAATTGAAATCTTCATTATCCTATGCAGTTTTTTGTGATTGATGCCATTAGTAATATGGCCATACTTTATTTCATCTAATGCAAATTCCTATGTATGGGTGTGTAGGATTTATACACATAATGCCATACACTCATGCATCAATATTCATTAGAAAGGAGCTTGTATTGTCTTTCTTTGAGATATATTACACCTTTAAATATCATACGCGATGGTTTTGTCTTCATCCAATCTGCTTTAGTGTCTACCTATTACAAAATTTAATCATGAATATCGCTTATAAAAACTCGGCAATTGATAGTCGATGAAGCGGAATAACATTTCAGATTAATTTACAACTTAAAAACGTGTTAAGAACTTTTTTAATGTATTTCATTTATGCAGGGCATACTAAAAGCTGGAATAAGAACTCCCTCCTTTTCCTTTTCTTTTTTTACGAAGGTAGTTAAACTTTGACAAACAAAAGGAGGGAGTTTCTATTCCACGTTGTTATAGTATTCCCTGATTACTGTCATTTTTTATAGGCAGCAAAAATGACATAGTTTGAAGTGAAGTAGATGATTTCTTAATATTTATATTCTTATGTTTAAAATTGAAACAAATGCAATATATTAGGATGATCGACATGTTTGATTTCTTCATGACATCAGAATATCTTAATTCTGGCCGGGTATAGCTAATTATAGTAAGATATATATATTTATTTTTGCAAAGTAGTGGATGCATTGTTTCTCCGGCTTTCGACTGTAACTCAACAACTTCCATGATGACGTATTTAGTTGGCGGCATAATCACTGTTCTGATCTCATAAATTATAATAATACCTATATATTTCTTTATGCAAAATAAATTTCAGAATGTTACTAGACTTTCACAATCTTAGATCACCACTCGACGACATGTTTGATCCCCTAATGACGTCAATATATATGTATATGAACTCTGCCCTGACCTTATCTATTATAATAAAATATTAATTTGCAAGATGCATCTTGCAAAATTATAACTTAATTAGTATTCGTCGACTTAGACGACAACTCTAGGTCATGATGGATGTTATGACGTTGGAAGCTATGAACTCTTGTGTTGCCTTTGTAATGATAAAAATGAATGTTTATTTTTGGATATCTTCTTTGTACAGTTCTTATTTGAGTGAGATTCCTCCATGGTTGACCACAACTTTCTCTGGAATAACATCATATTTCAAATAATTTATTTTATTGTTATGTAATTTATTCATTATACTAAAAAATGCAGTCTAAAAAGAAAAGAATAAACACATAAATTGTGCTAATCAAAGAAATAATTTAGTTTGAAGCCCTTTAAAATATTTTCAACTTTAATAGTGAGCTATGCTTATTCAATCATCCCATAGAGATATAAAGATATAGAGAGCTGATTCCCCGATTGCAGAGAGACAGCGTTCTGTTGTTTCTGTGTGTTCAAAATAAATATAGTAATTTGTACTTCGTCATCGTAGAGATATAATCTATCTCTATGATCAGCTTACGATGACGTAGATCAAATTACTTTGTTTATATTGGGCAATGTCGATAGCTGAACGATGTTTCTCTACTATTGAAGGGAATCAGCTCTCAATATCTTTATATCTCTATGAATCATCCCTCGATAAAATCTCTTCTTGACCTCTTGTAACTCTAAATACTGCTCAGAACGAAAAAGGAAAAGGTCCACTTAAGCCCTCTGATAATATTTATAGTATTTTTTCGTTTGATGTTACTTTTCCCCCCATTTCCCTCTTATGGTATGAACTAAGCCTCCTCTTTTTCTTTGTCTTGGTTATTGGTGTGGGGTTGGGAGTCTCTTTTTTTGTTTTTCCTCCTGCGTGTGAAATTCCAAGTGCTTTTTTGATATCAATTAGTGAGCCCTTGAGTTAAAGAAGCCCTTAGGAGTTAGATGGTTCTCTCTTTCACTCACAATATATCCTTTTGACTCTCTTTTCTAATGAAACACACAATGCAAACTATAAAGTTATACTTCAGTTCCATGGATTTTTTTTCTAGGTTAGGAAATCAATACCTTGATTTTTAGAGTAGTAGTGGGAGGGGGGGGGGGGCGTAAAGCTACTACCCTCCCCCAACTTCCCTTTCTCCCCTCCCTCTTTGTGAAGATATTCATCTTGGAAATCAAGAAACAAAAGGAAAAGAAGGAGAAACTATTCAGTCATCAAAACAAAAATGAAGAAAGTTAAAAAAAATACGAAATTACTTTCTTTTACCTAGTTTTATTTCTCATATTGCTAAGTATCCTAAATGTAATATTTGTATACTTATCCTTCCTAAAAAGGATTCTTCATTTCAGGTTTCTTCTATTTGTGAAGGCTTACCGGGGTGTCAAAAAGTCTTGTACCGCCTTTGATTATTAAACATTTTTTAATGCAATTGATCAGGATGATGTCGAAGAGGGTAGTTCAGAAATAAAGTGTCGTGGTAGGCATGGATCATGACGGCGATCTCGTGCCTTTTGGTCTCCATCTTTGCTTTGGATAGAGCTAGGAAGACGTGCGAGGACTTTTTTGAAAGCTGAGAACAGCTACGTTTTAAAGAAGTGCAGATCAAAAACAGTCACTTACCCCTCGAAAACCCAATTAAATAGGTGTTGCAAGACTTTTTGACGCCTCGGTATTTATTCTTTTTACAAAGTTATTGTATCGAGGTGACTATATATACATTTGTATAACTCAATCGATTATTAAAAAGGTGGGGTAGATTTCTAAGGAATAGGAGTAACGGAATCTGTGATGAAGTCGACGATTGATATGAGATTTAAATTGGGACATCGACAAAGGAATTCAAACTGGGTCGATTTATAATTCATCATAATCTAAAGCAAATGTAGGACGAATTTAGAAGTGTCAATTGATTATGTAAGTACAAGCGGTTGAAGCCCTAATATGTCATAGGTGTGATTGGTGGAAGTCGGGGGTGATGGGTTTGAAGCCCAAATATACTATATTTATCGCCTGGGGAACATCAGGGCCCATGGGCGGTGGGTTTAAAGTCCCAATATGTCATGGGGGTGTGATTGGGGAAACCCCGAGGACCCATAGGCTATGAGTTTGAAACTCCAACATTCTAAAGTTGTAATCAGCGGAACCCTAAAAAATTGTTTTCCATGCTTCAATTATCAAGTGTGGGCCATGCAGGAAGGTCATGTAATGTAATATCAAGCCTGATACATGTTATGTAATGAATTGTGAGCAATTTTCCTGCGGTCAATTATTCTAGCATCATCAATAGCCCCATTGAATTATGGCTGTGGATTATAGAAAAAACGACCGCCGTTCGCGAACGCACGTTCAAAATCGAACGCCTAAACGGAATGAACGAACGAAGGGATTTTTTTGTTAGCGTTCGTCCGTTCAATTTATATTATTTTCAAAATTGTAGTCGTTTTTTATGGAAGAAGGTCAATTAATGCTTATTATGTCACTTCAGAAAAAAGTGAGGACGTTATTTTTATTATTAAAAGAAATGCAATTGAAATTACTGCGAGTCATTCTGGGATAAAAGTGAAGACCATTTTTTCAGCAATATAATTTTTTCAAATTTGAAATAGGAAATAATTTTTTCAACGAACGGACGAAAGAAAAAACGAACAGACGAACGCTAAAAAATTGAACGGGACGAACGCCTGAACGGATTTTTAATCGAACGGGCGAACGGACGAACGCTACGGTTTCAAACGCCCCAAAGCCTGGTACACCAGTCATCTTTGAATTTATCTTAATTATTATTTGGGTTTTTAAACGTGTTTATCATATACTAATTTGAATTCTTTTAAGTGCAATGAACCTATTTTGATTGACTTACAATGCATGTCTAGTTTAACAGAGGTTGAGATGGAATGGATATGTTGGTGTTGGAGGCCTGGCAGGTAAGAATGGAGTGGAGGTCCCTTCGTTCAAGTTGTGTATACGGAGTTCATTGGATACTTTGGAGTCCTCTACGATTTCGGCTTTGTCATCAATGAGAGCATGGTCCCTCCACCAAGTCACCTTTGGGATAGGCTGACCTGAAATGGTAAATAATAAAATGAGTAATGCTTCAAGGTTATAAATAAAAGCAAAATCCGTTGAATCCGTACGATATTTTCTCCTTCACTGAAACATTGAACTAAAATATGGTTAACTATAAATATTTCGCTCTACAAAGAGTCTATTAGTTTTTTTGGTAACAAAATATATGATACGTAATCCAATTTGACAACTTGAAATTAATTTGATTATATACTTAAAGCATAATATGAAGAATAAAATTGCATATCATATCAACGGTTTATAAATAATAGAGGACAACTTTCTTATTTCCCCATCAGATGGAGGTTAAGTAACTCCCTCTTAACACGAGATAATTAAAATATATCCATTCTCCATTGGTTTAAATATATTTTATGTTTATATCAACAATAAAGGAATTAGTTCTGTTAATCAGGACACTATTCCCGTTACATGTAAATATCTGCCATCATGCCTTGTAATCGAGAAAACAATAAACAGGTGTACAAAGAGGTCGAGGTGGTCAGAGCATTTATAACGTCTTGGACCACAACCACTTCACCGTAATCTCTTTCTCTCTAAAATTAGTTGTGTCTGTTAATGTACAATATATTGCTTCTCACAAACTTACATATATGTCCGATATTCAGATACCACCCGATAATTATGATCCCAATGTCGTGCTTGTCACAATAATTTCATATTGGTTATGTTATATTATAAATTTACTATTAAAATTAGACAATGGTTAGACGACATAGTTTTATGGCACTTCGGAAACGCTATGGCTGATGCTAATATTCTATTCAACAATTATACGGTGAATAAATAATTGTGTTGCATAGAGCAATACTATTTTGATTAAATAATAAAAACGAAAATATATTGTTTATTTCTTTCAGCTATGTAAGAAGTATGGCTTTATGTTGTCAAAACTAATAACAGAGAATAATCGAATTGATATGTAATTGACCTTTGCTAACGAATAAATAATGAGCAAATTCTTGGTAGTAAAGGCCATGCTTGTTATTAATACATTACGTTTCCATCAATCTTAATTAGTTACCAATGCTTACTCAACGATATTTAAAGGTTAAAATATTTTTAATTGATCTTCCAAATCATATATTATATAGAGTTTATATCACAAGGATTTCTAGGGGTACAAAATGTCGAAACAAAGTTTTTTCGAATTAACAAGCCTGTGGATGACATTGCCATTTAAGAAATTATATAAAAAACTGATGATGAACAAGCTGGATATCGTTTTTCCTCTTTTCTATTTACATAGTTTTTTTTCCACAGTTCTTTAAAAACACATACAAAAAATATATAATATGTAAAATTGAGGTAAATACGTAAAAAATACACAAATAAAAAATTTAGTTTAAACTTTTTACCTCAACAAAGAACGTTCTAATTAAAATTACTGATAATTAAACTACAATGATATTATATAATACAAATGGCATCAAATTAAAATAACTGATAAAAATATAATTCAGATGGCAACTAATTGAAATCTTGAATCTTTTTAAAATTATTCTAATAAATTTTCGATGACGTAGCACTACCGATGGGAAGTATTTAATTTCTTCCGACGCCTGGTCCACGAATTGTCGAAAAGGGTAGGTATCTTGAGGTCTAAGGCAGCGTACCTTACCGCAGCCGATAATATAATTGCCTTCAATTCACAAGGATGAAGAGGTTCATTGGTTGTAATCCGTTTCACGATGAGGCCTTTGCGTTGAGGATTCCAAAGTTGATTGCCTTTGTTGTCGAAGAACGGCCACCACTGTTTAAGCCAAAGAGTACAACAGCTTTACAGTACATGTCGGTTGATTTTCCTTCTAATCCTCTTAGGTTTAGCTCCACAAAGCGTTTTAAAATGCTTACTGCTCTACAATCCGCAAAAGCATGTAAAATGTTATTATATAGGATTCCGCAATCCTTGCAAGGCCTGTAAAATTTAATCAGATCCGCTGAGACCTGAAGTTGGGCTGTAAAATTCTTTCCATTAGCAATTTTTGCCAATGACCTTAGGATATTTTTCTTCCATCTTTCATAGTTTTGATTTAGAGATATATTATTGGGGCTGCGAATAAAAATCTAGAAACGAAACACGTTTATTTGCATTATTTATATATTTTCTAGTTTATTCCCTTAATTTGGCAATTTTTTATATTAATATGCTCACGTATTTGCTCCTTTATAGCTTTGCAGATTGATAAATTTAGAGAAGAAGTAGTCCTTGGCACTTCTTGTACCACGTAAATTCTTACCAGGAGCTTATCTATCTCTTTCTTTATTATGCTTACGCTTACGCCTTCCTTTTTAAAAGGGACATTCCACCTTATTCAAATATTTTGATATTTATCCTACATTTTTTGCAGTTTTTTGTTAACGATTATTGAGCTTTAAGGGTTGTTTCATATTTATTTAAGACATTTTTATCGCATATTTTAATATTTTCCCGAATATTTTATATTCACAATTGTTTTAAAAAGCTCTTTTTATACCTTAGCTCATTTATTACCATTATGATTATTCACCATTACCCAGAGCTGGGATTCGGTAGAAAATCTATCGCCGGTTCGATATTCGGTATATACACCTTCACAGATCAGATCGATCGATCGTATTCGGTAGATTTTATTATATACAGTATCGATCCATATTCGGTACGATAGATTAGAAAGAGAGATAAATTTATTTATGTATCTGCTTTTACTTCTTCATATGCATATATACCGGACAGTTTATAACAAAGGACAATTAAATACATCATTTGTTATAATTTATTAAAGATTATTTGAAATTTAATACATACTAATCTTATATAAATTAAATATGTACTTGGATTTTGTAGGAAATGGACGCCTATAGATTTTTATTATTTACTGTCTCTTATTGTTCGATATTAAATGCACTTTCAAGTACTCTAGTATTCAATGCATAGCATAAGCTTATATTGAATGTCTATTTATGTATCTGCTCTATAATACTATAAGTGTAATTGTTTATTTTTTTGCGAGTTCAAGTTTTTCACACAAAGGGAGCGCTTGGGCAAAGCGACAGTTGAACGATGTTTCTCTACTATTGAAGGGAATATCTATTTATATCTTCATGTTTCTATGTGAATGTTTTTCAAATATACCGTACCGATTGTCAATCGGTACGGTATTCGGTAGTTTCTACCAAATATCGTAAAATCGGTTCGGTATTTGAAATCTACCGTCGGTAGTATCATATACCGATTTACATTCGGTAGTCGCAACTCTGCCATTATACAGCCAGTCTTTGGAACATCAGAACTACTCCAGTTTTTATTCTTCATCTGTCTAAAGAATTGTTATCAATGATTAAATACAACATTGATAAAAGAATAATTCGCTGCACATCATTCTTAGATGTCCCTTATTCTTAAGCATCCATCAAATAATTTTTTCGAGCAACAAGAGGCTGGCTGTAGTCGTCATCATATATTTTTTATGATTAAAAAAAATGTATTTCCTTTTGATATTTCCATACTGAAAAGGAAAGTTAATCAAGCATGTCTTGTTCAAAATAAATGAACACATCATAAATGCATTGATTTTAATTTTTTCGCTATATGCTTTGAAAGGTTTATGAGAAAAAGGACTCATATTTTGCTAGGCAGATTTGCATTATTTTTGTTGTTTTTCTTATTTTATCATGATGTATCAAAGTTTCAATTTTTTATGTATTTAATTGAAGAAAAAAAATACATAAAATATCGTTTTGTATGTCTTTTTATCTGTGTAGAGTTTGAATATATATATATAAAATCAGACTTGTTGATTTATCGTTCATTTGTTGTCATTCGCGAACGACAAATTTGTTGGACGAACGATAAGGAATTTCCTTACCGTTCGTTTTTGGCGCCAAAAAAAGACAAGATTTTTTTCATGGACAATTTACTTTTTTAAAAAAAGTGTATCACTTTTTCAGAATTTTCTTTAAAAAAAACGTCATCACTTTTTTCCGAAATTTCTTTCTAAAAAAAACCTCGTCATTTTTTCAGAATTTATTTATAAAAAAACGTCGTCAATTTTTTTCAGATGTGAACGATGAACGACGAAGATTCAATTTAAAATTAACGATGAACGACGAACGATAACTTTTGCGAACGACAATTTTTCGCGAACGTCAACAGTCTGATTTATATATATATTGGAAATAGGATAAATGAATTAAATATAAAGCAAATAATTAAAATAAATACATGTTATTTCAACAAGATGAGACGTAGAAAAAAGGAGAAATCAAACGAAATAATGATGTTTATTAGCGAATGTGTGAGCATTATCATAAAGGCATCTTGAATATATGACAAATTAAACGTGATATGACCTTTGAGTATGATGTTCGACTCTGCCTCCACACATCCAAATGATTAACAAACAAAATATATATTTCCATTATAGAATGCCCAAGAATTGTGAAACTCTTCGCAATTGAATAAAATTGATTTATTATTTGTTATGATTAGTTCCTAAAACTGTGTTTCTACAAAGAAAACGTCTTAAAGAATACCTCTCCTGAGGATCACATGACTGGGCTTACAATCAGGAGTTGGTACGAAGACAGCTGGAGTTATGGATGATAAAATGTCTCCTGAACTCTATCATCTGTCATCTCTACGTATTAGGATCCTCCAGGGTTATAAATATGTCACAATTAGTATTATTATTCTCATCATTATGACTTGTACTTTATAATTACCTCCGCCGAAGGAGGTATTGTTTTCACTGGCGTTGGTTTGTTGGTTTGTCAGCAGGATAACTCAAAAGTACGGAACGATTCGGATGAAACTTTGTGGAGTTGTTGGAAATGCCAAAAGGAACAAGTGATTAAATTTTGGCATCTCTGAGTGCAAATTAAGATGCCAAAATGAGCTAAATACTAATAAATATCTCAGTTAGCCTACTCTGCCATAGATGTCGCTGTGCTGATAAATCGGGTGCCGGGAGCGTCTTCCTCTCGAATTTCCGTCAGGGGAACCCTCCCCCGTCCCTCTACGCCGCCCCAGTCGTGAAAAATCCGCCTCGGAAGGCTCATAAGGACCCCCGTGACGGCGGAGGTTTGCACTCTCTGAGTGTATATATGCCTCTAGTTTTTTGGACCCATCATTCAAGAGTCTTCTATTGATGCCCGCACCTTCTAGGGGAGAAGGTTGGGACTTTGATAATTAGGACATGATTGATCAAGGAGTCCTTCGACGCTGATTCCGGCTTGCCTTTCTTAACCCAATCGGGAATGGGAGTCTCAGGGTATTTCGGAGACTCATCTATGAAATGTCTGAAGGAAACCATGGAGACCCTTTGACTAGGACTTGGTGCATCAAGGCTCCTGGGCAAGCTTGTTGATTCGAATGACTTTGTTTAAGGAGACAGCAGAGAGCATTGTGGAGACTGAAAAGTTTTAATCATCCCCGATTTCCTCTTTATCGAAAGGAACCCTATGTTGTATCTCTAAGAATGAATTCGAATGAAAGCCTTTACATCTGTGCCCCAGCTCTGCTCCGAGAATCCCTGTCTATAGATCATCTTCATATTGAACTGGGACCAGAACCTGGTGCGGACGCAAAAGTGCCTGACAAACCTTTTAAAGAAGAACTTCATTGGAGGGATCCGTGGAGAGCATCTGCCATTCTCTGAGCTGGAAAGGGTCCTGCACTCCAAGGAGAGCTTCATGTACTGTTTTCTGGAATCCTCCCTATAGATTTTACCTTTGCGAATGCTTAACAATTCGCTCCATGCCGCTGCTCTTCGGCTGCTGGTCTGAACGTCTGGAGCGAATCGGTCAATAGTATGTTTCTGTGGGACCGGCCAACTCCCACAAGATTTTCAAAAGCTCCCGCTCTGAGTGGGTTCTTTTGGAACATTACAGATAAGGACATTGATGCCTGGACGCTCTCTTTCTACACTTTTGATATAATTGGAAAATCGCTTTTTTGGGTTGCTTGAGATCTTTGCGTCTAAGAAATCAAAGCTTTAACGCATCATTATTCTAGATTCAACCGTTGTGTATGTACATCCACAGATCAGAAGAAAGCTTTGTATATTAATGAAGATTGTGAGATGTGTATCTTTTTATTGTGTGCTCAAAATGACTCTCTTCATTCATTTTTACTTAACGAAATCTCAATGTAGTCAAATCTTCAATATATTTGTCGTGGTGGATTTACAAAAATATATTTAAAATGTGTTTCTGTTGTTTTGTTCCTTGACTTTTTCTTCTAAAGATATTCTTAGATGTTTGAAGGGTAAGATTTTTAAATACAAATGCATGTAATATGAATTCTCAAAGACCCTTAATACAGCCTCGCATTTCTATCATATGGAGATGATGTAGGTATTGTAATGGATTAATTGCTAAAACAATGTTTTTAGTGCTTGCGTCTGAAGACTTACTGTAAAGAACGATAAAATATGTTTTTTCCATTTGGAACTATATAAACTATAGATGAAGCAACTAAATGTTTTGTTCCTTACTTGTTCTTCTACAGATTTACAGTTTAGAAAATATATAGAAAAACCAACTTTTCATGATTTAGTTTTTCAGGAACAATTATCAATAAGTATCGCAATTTTCTTAGCATATATCTAAATAACAGAGGATATTAATTTGTGTTATGAGGCTTTGAGCATAAAAAAGTTTTTATTTATTTTTTGGTTTCTACGCATCATTCATTCTTTTGAATATATAAAACAAGTGAAACATTCAATATATTAAATAACATTAATTAATCTTTCACGAGCCCAAGGATTGAGAAGCGTTGCGCATTTAATAACTTATTTATTGTTATGATTAGTTCCTAAAACCGTGTTTCTGCAAAGAATATCTCTCTCTTTGAAGGATCAGCATGATTGGGATTACAATCAGTGTCGGTACGGAGCAAGCTGGAGTTATCAAAGATTAAATGTCTCTCTATCGTCTGGCATCTCTACGTGCTAGGATCCCCAGAGAGGTAAATATGTCGCAATTAGTATTATATTTCCCCCGCAAACCTCTCCTATAGCTGTCTCCGTAGGTGCAACTTTTGGAAGAACCCCAAAATGTTGATGCATCTCTGTATCATATAATTTAATTGAATAAATAAGATATCTATTGAATAAGATTTTTTTGATACCTTGTTCATATTATACTTCATCCTTACAAGTAGGTACACCTACTTGAGTGATTAAAAACATGCACTTGATAAGGAGAATGAATTTGCAATTTGAAAAAAGAAAGTTGATGAAAGAGATTACTCTTAGGAATAACATTTCTTCATCTTCTGTATCATGTTAAAAGGCTTCTTGGCTTAAAATACTTCGCTTTGCCATGTCTTTATATTTTATATTTACACCAGTTGCAAACATTTTATAATCTGAATGGTACGTACATCAAGTAAATCCATCTTTCTCAAGAAAGAATATAAAAATTTCATATAGTTTTTTTATAAAATATAATTGTTTATTTATAAATAATTTATTATACCGTAGTAACGACTCATTGTCGACGTCTCCCGGTTGATATCAGAAGAGGCGAACACCCAGGGTGCAATCTATTTGTGAGTGCCCCTCAAAAGAAAGCAGATCAAGAAGAAAATGAAC
The DNA here is from genome assembly GCA_013387185.1 of Caligus rogercresseyi. Classification (NCBI taxonomy): domain Eukaryota; kingdom Metazoa; phylum Arthropoda; class Copepoda; order Siphonostomatoida; family Caligidae; genus Caligus; species Caligus rogercresseyi. Next base: position 17,909,201 of record CP045901.1, read on the forward strand.
GCTAGAAGTCATATGTTTGAGTGTTTGCCCAAGGCTGAAAGTCAAGGTGTAAAAAAAAAATTTAACCGATCAGCCCTTTACATTGTTGCACTCTTTAGTCCGGTTACCCAGTACTCACCGTCAAGATATCGAATCTCTCGGAGACGAATTTGAGCTACGCTAGAGATTTACTGGTCTTCTATCCAAAAGGTTCGAAATATGCTGTCAATGTCTGTAACGCCAAGTAATATCATGTTTAAGCTACCAATTATTTGAGTATATTATGAAATTTTATATACTTATCAACTAATATTTTGGATTTTTTAATAAATAAAAGATGTTTTCAAATTGTTCTTTTATATATTGACGAGATTTATTGTACGAGATTTATATTGCATTTATGACACTCCTGTGAAATTTAGTATAGTTTTAGTAAAGTATATATGTTTTGTATGATTTCTTTATGCAGTAGACATATGAAATACTCAGTGGACAGTTGCACAATTTTAGTATATAGTTTTAGTACTGGGTGATAAAGTATAATATTTACTATATTGTCTGTCTTTTTATTTCGGTTATGATAGAACTCTAACAAACTAGTATACATAACAATGAAATAAAAACTCAGTGGACAGTTCACAAATATCAAAATAAGAAACACTCTTAGATTTTAGTATTTGTGTTTCATTCTATATCCCTAGGAGGTATTGTTTGACTGGCGTTGGTTGGTTTGTTTTTGTTTGTCAGCAGGATAACTCAAAAAGTGCAGTACGGATTCGGATGAAACTTTGTGGAGTTGTTGGAAATGCCAAAAGGAACAAGTGATTAAATTTTGGCATCTCTGAGTGCTTCTTTAAGATGCAAAATGAGCTAAATACTATAAATATTTCAAGTTAGCCTACTCTGCCAATAGATATCGCTGTGCTGTGCACTCCTCTTTGATGACGTAGTTTCTTTTTCTTTCATGTACCTCTAGAGTGTAAACAATGATTAGAGATAGAAAATCGAGGGATATTTGGGCTTGTGAAAGGGAGAATGTTTGAATGGTACAATTGAGTTCAGGCTCTTGTTTGGTGGGGATCGGAGGAGGTTTGCACTCGCTGAGTCCTCTAGTTAGCTTTGGTTTTTATGTATTTATGTACATTCTGTAAAATTGAACTGTGAAGAAAAATACAACACTCTTTATCTAATCAAAATTTGGATCAATAGAAAATAACACGTTTGAACTATTGTTAACTATTGAACACTACATTGTTTGTATTTTGGTCCAGCTTTTTAGTATGCTCAGTTATCAACAATTATTGTATTATGTGAATATCCTTATTTGCAAGGAACCAGTTTTATAAATAATTCTAACTTTAACTTATGGTCATTAAATGTCAAACACAAAAGCTCTCAATTTCCTCATATATTAGTTATTATACGTAGAGTTTTCTCACATAATTGCTTGAATGACATTCATTTTTTCCGATATAACATATTTATATTTAGCCTTGATTATCGAAATATCTTATTAGAATATATATCTATTTATAGATAATGTAATTACATGTTACTGTTAATTGACATTTCATTCATCATATCAGTCTCACATATTTGTTAAAAAGTGTTATTTGAATCTCTCTCTCTCTCTATACATATATATATCAGGAAACGACCGGGACACCTTTTTTAGCCGGGACCCGGGACGGACTTAATATATTTTCGTTCCTTCGACATTCTGAAGAACGACGTTTTTTTTAGAAAATAATTCCGAAAAAAAGTGATGACGTTTTTTCTTAGCAAAGAATATTTCGAAAATTCCTTCCAAACTTTATGAATGACAAACGAAAGAAAATATTTAAGTCCCGGCCCGGTGTCTAAAAACCGGGACCCTAGGCCGGGCCGCTACGCTAAAAAAAAAAGGTACTCGGTCGTTTCCTGATATATATATATATTTATATACCAAATTTGGGATATAAAATACTAAGTGCATACTGCATTCAGTTCTAGCTCGTTGGTTCTTCGAATACTGAATGGCAAATGAAAAATGCAATATGTTTAAATTTAAATAATAACGCCAATGGACCTTAAAATGTAAATAATAAGCCGAAAAGGGATTTGAAGGACATTGTTAGGGAAAGTGTTTAAAGTTTCATTTAGACCCGGTTCAAAAATAGAGTCAATACATCACTCGAGTTAGAACAGTATTAGGGATTAAAGGACAATTATCAAATACTTTGCAAATAAGCATGTTGTAAGAAAGCTAACTATCAATGCGCATAAGAAAGCGATGTATCTGACGTCATATTATTATTAATAGATTCATACATTGATATTAGACGCTTTAACTATTTATGAACGGTGTTTTGCTACTAACATTAAATACTATTTTTTGTAATTTTAATATCTTTTTGAATGGGTCGTAGAGTACATAATATTAACTGCACTGACAAAGTCTGGACAAAAATTAAATAGCATATATGTCATGAAATCAAAGCATTATTAAGGTAATTAACCCAATCAGATAGAGACCGTCATATTTGTTTTTAAGGGACCTTAAATAATAACATGCTGGATAAAATCCGATAGGACGCTTCAAGCTGATTATGCTTAATATATAGTTGAACCTTCGGAAAGCAATTATTTTTTTTCATGGCAAAGGTCTTTATTCTATTAATATAATTAATATAATAATATAAAATAAAATTGATATAAAAAGAGGGAGATTTTGTGTTTGGTAAAAACATAAATAAACAATTTAGTTTAAAATTAATATATCCCGTAAGACCTTAAAATTCTATTGACATTTAAATCTTAAACGTAGTAAATGAAGAACCAATACATAATTTTCTTATGTAAAAACTAAGATTCTTTTTAAATTTCTGTTATGTTTTATAAATATTCTGATAGCCTTGGCGTAGTGCTGAGAAGTTGACGGGAATATTTGACGAGTACGGACGCGTTATCCCAAGATCCTCCACGAGAGTCGGAATCTTTAGAGCAAAGCTGTGTCCGAGCTGGTATAGGATTGTTAGCTTAAGGATATATAGGCTTTGCAATTACTTATTGCAGCCCTGATTGCTCTTTCTTCGTTGGTCAAGTTCGACCAATATATTTACAATGAAATAATGGTTCACCAATAATTTATTTTCAGAATGTACAAATAAGTCTTTAGATGTAATACTTTTTAGTATTATTCCTTGTTATATAAAGTAATTAGTTATCACTTGGTTCCTATAATGTATTTATAAAAGCAAGCATGCACGTGCCATAGTCGAACAGAGAGAGTTGCCATTGCTTTGACCCCCCTTCTACACTCTACAATGATCTATGCCATGTAAATGAAAAATAAAACATATCATATCTTTTTATTTTCTAATCTCCTGCCTTTCTAATTGTGTTTTAACCCTACCGCCAATTCATGTAGTCCAGGTGTATATGTATAATATAATCAGGTTCTAAGGACCTCCATAGTAATATGATATAATGCTCAATTACGTCACATCGAGACACAATGCCATAAGTAAGGACGATCAATCACAACAGTTATGTAAGTAATTTGTGTCATCTTCTTTCTCCAAATATTCAGGAAACCGCATAGAAAAGGTTTTAGTACTTTGTCAAGAAACAGAATGGACTTTATACATATTTCGCAAAACAAATGATAAAATAAGTAGATCAAAATTTCACCAAAGTAATTATGATGAAATGAATCAATAGTTTTCGGTGTCTCAAGATATTATTTAAATATTCTTGTTTTATTTCATTGGCTTAAAAAAATAAAGATAAGAGTCCCTTATAATTAACATAAAATGAAGGACGTTGCATTTTTAATGACAAATATATATTAATAATGAACAGTTGGCATGATGAAATACATATTCACTTTACTCACGGCTGTTACGATGCGAACATCAATTTAGGCATAGTAATATCTTCCTTAAAAACACGAATTGGTCCTCTATCCATGTCATGTCGAATCCTTGGAATTACTTCATCATCGATCAATATAATTGAATAATCCAACTGCTCATCCACAATAAAGATAATATTTTGATGTTTATCATGTATGACGATAAATGGATCTTCCTCTAACTAAGGGAGAGGAGTTCCCAGAAAGATATATGTTGTTTCATGAGCTAAGGAGGACTACTTCTTTGTTATCCCTTGCCATTAAAAACATTTTAGGATCGATTAGTTAATGCTGGTGTGCTTATTCAGATGCATCTATATCGAACCAGATGGTGAAATAACAATTTATGAAACCCACGATCATACAATAATAAACTTTTAGTTTAAAATCATTAATTCAATGTGAAAATACTTTCAAATAGTTTCATATATTATTTTCTATTAATCTGATTTTTGTACTACAATGCACTAAATGAATCCTTCGCTAGCTATGAGATCATCAATAAATTCCTATAAATATTTTCATGCATCGTATGGCTCTGGATCTTGTTCTTCTTTTTTTTCTTATTATTGCCTAAATAAAAATTTATTAATATAAATGGATAATATATTTAACAAAGATATGAAGTCTTTAGAGCAAGGCCTCGCATACCAGAGGTGCGCCCACATTAATCAATGAGGAGGGTTCTTAATCAAAGGGGTATAGAAACCCACATGCCACTGAATGTCTTTCTTTCTCCTTATATTCTACTATCTTCTTCTATCATCATGATCATACTTGAAATCAGCCACTATTTGGTAGATGAGAAAAATAAAAATTAATTATATATCTCTGGCTCTCTTTATTTAAACAATAAATTATCATTTCTTTTATATAGGGTCCTCCTTGGTCTACTTATACATAGAGATATTATTTTAAATATACTTTATGGATATTGCTCATGTATATCTAACTTACTTTCGACTTAATCAAATTGATTTGTAGGGGAATGTAATTTCCCTTTCCTTTCCTTATTATTCATTTTTTGTGTTTATATATATATATATATTACAGGGTGGCGAACCAAATTTTTCAGTAAAATGTAAGTTCAAATTGCGCCGCTGCTATCGGTTTAAACCGGTTTCAAGGGTCTCAGCTTAAAGCTTAGCAAACACTAACAACTTTTGTGGAAAAAAATCTTGATAATTGCAGCGATGTCGAAGCAGGAGTCGAAAAGAGAAACGTTGTCCGTTCTCCTCCGCGCTGGAGTTCACCCGAAGAAGGCTGCAGAGACCATTGGAGTGACCGAGCGCACCGCCTACAACGTGAAGAAGGCCATCGAAACAAGTCAGGGCACTTCACGTGCAGCAGGAAGTGGTGGCCACAACAAAAAACGAGATTCGGACCTCCTGGACGACATCAAGACCCGAATTGAGAATGATCCAACTACCTCAATGAAAGCATGGCCAGGGAGCTTAATGTCCACCACAAGACCATCCAGATCGCCGTCCATGGCGATCTTGGCATGCAATCTTTGGCCCGGACCCCGGTATATATATATATATATATATAGAAACGACAGGACAATTTTTTTCGCCGGGAGTCGGGTCGGGGAGTAGATTTTTCAAGCTGGGTCGGGACTTTAATATATAGCGATATATGTACAGTAACACAGATGATTTAATGTCTGTGCAACATCTCATAATATTGTCCTTTTATAAATTGATTAGTCCATTGACATGTTACTTTTCCTAAAATATAACTTTAGATACCGAAAATTATAATTATTCGGTATCTAAATTAGATTCATGAGAAACATTTATATATACCATATTTTCGTACCTTTATTTTTGATGCCATCTCTTTGTAAATAAGACATTTAAAATATTGTTGTACTCCCAATATATTCTATAGTAAAAAATCCTCTAATATTATATTATATTTTAGAATCCATTATGACAATATTTGTGCTAAAGAACAATTAAAAGATTATAGCTGACCTTACAAAGTTACTAAGTGTATCAAATAATATAAAATAGGTGATACATTTACTTATACTCAGTCATGTCATGAGCAGGCTTGGGTACCGTTCAGCGTTCATTACCAGGAAAAGAAAAAACGTCTACACTTTCAGTTTGACGAACGACAATTTTTCGCGAAAGTCAACAACGTCTTAGTTAGAGGGCGCTATGATCGATTTGACCCGGGAACCGAAGTGGTACCTGGTCTTTTCCTGATATATATATGATATATATATATATATATAGTACCATTAGATGCTAGTTGGTTTTTGGACAATCTTTGTGCCTAGTACGGACCACGATTTGTGTTCAAATTATAAATGTTATCCTTCCTGCCCACAAATGAAAAAGGTTGTGGCTCTGGTTCTGAACCTACTTTATCTACAAATATGATATGATGTGGGGTTTCAAAATTAAAACTAACTCCATAAAATATCTATTTACAAGTGCCCGCCTTGATATCATATCTAAACACTTAGAAGTGTGGCTATACATTGTAATGGATTTCGCTTTTACTCTCTTTGTAGGCACTAGGCTCTTTGTATGAATATGTTTTAGAGTCGATTTTTATAAATAATTATACATTCGTTTATTCTGGAATTAATGTCAGCTAATAATTAGACTCAATCATTAACATTATCAAAGGATAGAAGACTAACTATCAAGTCTTAGGGAATAGAAAAAGACGAAAATAACAATAAGTATCCTGTATGTTTATTGCAAAGAAAAAAAATAATATTTTTGATGGATTTATATGTAATGGTGTTATATTTAAAGCGTTCTTTATATGACAAAAATCTCTAAATATGTTAAGCAGTAGAGACGTTTTATATCCTAAAAACAGTTCATTCTGTGTGATACTCCCTAATTTGCAAAAAGAAAATATGCAATCGATTTAGGACGTATATTATTGAAGAAAAAAAATATGTTGTGACGATTATTATATTTTTTTTAGCTTAAGAGTATGGATCACTCCTTCTCTTTTAGCCACTTATATAGAATAGCACAGCAATATATAAACAGTGATAAAAACACGTGACACATACGTCACACAATAACATAACAAGTAATGATAATCACAGATGTTATATAAAAATATCAAACCAGCACATCCCAGAGATCCTCCTTTGAGATTCATGGCTAAGAGGATAACACCCTTTAGACCTTTGAGACTCTCATAATTTTTTGTCCATTTCAAAAAAGGATATTTTACATATGGCCATTAGTATTATTACATGTATGCAATATGCACAAGTGCACTCTGGGGAATTTTGCATTTATATTTTAATGCCTCATTAAACCCTTGAATGTAATCGTGGGATATAAATAGGGATGCAGGGAATTTTATTGAGAGGACCACTCACCTCCAAAGGACGTGCAAATGAGTCGAAGGCTCTCTCCGATTTTGTAGGGTCCCAGTTTGAGTCGAACCTCTTGACCTTGCTCGTCGAATATGCGGGGCTTCTCCGGAGGAACTGCGAAAAAAAAATATATGAACAGTGTTAAATTTTTGTCAATGCGGTGTTAGTGATGACCCACAGCACCATAAACTTAATCATATGTTAGGCTCTTTTTAAGGTAGTCATCGCAAATTCAAAAATAAACAAAAAAATTGCCGCTTTGTAACTTTTTATTATTTTCAGTTTATACGCATAATAGTCAAATTGACAATCTATTTATTGTTAGATAACATGAAATAAAATTAAGACAATTTTTTCTATTTTAATTAATCTATATTATATTGTAGTATTTTAAAAAAGCATTAAAAAACTCCCAAATGACAAGGATCGAAACCCATGTGAATGGATACTTTGTGTTCTCAAGGATTCCTATCCCTGGTTGACTTTTCACCTACTACAATCCCTGTGTCTTTTTCATAATACATACTACTTTTTTTTTATTCACACATATTTTCTTTTCACCCATCACGTTCTTGAAAAAGTCACAGATTGTTTTCTTTACTAAATATCCTACTGTAGGTTTCTATTGACGGATCGACGAAACATGAAGATTTCTTAGAAGAAATTGTACGAGTGTTGGTTGGCTTAGGAAACATGACTGTTTATTTATATATTAATGACAAAACAATACGCCAAGGAAATCATAACAATCACACAAAGGCTGTGTATCATAATAAATGTGGATTTAGTTCAAAAGCATTCTAGCTATTTATAAGACATATGGACTAAAGTCTACTATACTTCAACACGTTCTCGACCTTCAAGGAAGTCTTTGAACCACTTGTAAACATTTTTTTTGACACAGCCATATCGCAAAAGACATTCTGCAGCATACGACGATTCTGTAGCAGAAATTGTATTCCGTAAATAAATTTAATGCAAATACTTTGCTCAACAAATGTAAACATGACAAAAAACGAGAAGTTCACTTGTAGCAGCTCACAAAACAATGTGTATCCAGAAAACTAACGGATATTATGACGAGTTACTTCTCTTGGATGTCAAAGTCCTACTCACCTAAAAAACAAATTCCTCTAAATCTGTGCGCGCGGGAGATTAAAAATGCAATGTCACCTTACTCTTGGGACACAATTGAATGTGACATTATATTCACTTCTTTTTCTTCGACGATATTCTACGCATTTGTACCTAGCTAATTTTTTTTGTATCTTAATATAATCTATTCAAACGAATTGGAATTACTATTATTCATTTAGAAACCATTAAAAGCTTTCTTTAAGCCTTTTTGGTCCAAAACTCCATAGGACAACAAGGATGTGTAAATACTATTTTTGTTTCTTGGCCGAAAGGCATCATTTTATATTTCAAACAAAACAACAACAATAACATATTTTAAAAAACTTGAAAGAACATTTGGGTAAAAACATCATTTCTTACAACATGGATCCTTTAAGACTTTAATGTGGAGTTTGACCATTGATAAAATCTCTGAAATATCGGTGCATGATGCACTTCTCCTTGCATATAATACATACTGTGTTTTTGTAATTATAGAGTTTATATAAACGTTCATCGAGTCAAACATAAAAGGCTATATGTAAAGTCACTTCTCTTAGGTTGATAAAAACTTAAATTGTCGATTAAAAGATCAGAAACGGATTTATATAAAGGACCAAGATATGTGCAGTCAATTAAAAAGTGGTCACTGGACTCATTCTCCGTACGGCAAAAAGGACATTTACTATGATCTTGCGTAAAAAAATTGTCTCGCACTTCGAGTGTACCAGAGAACCACTTTTCTGATGACGACAATATATCACTTTTATCACATTTATAGCTTTAGCCACTGGAATATGTGTAGATACTATTTATAAAACAAATGAACAATAGTAATCACATTGAATTGCATTGAAAATAGAAATTAGTAAATAGCGTATCAAAAAAATTGATGGGCTTGATAAGTATATCATCATTTTTCAATAACGCATGCTTTAAAAGAGACTTCTTCTAGTAAAATTTATAGTTTGAACGCTAAGAAACGACATTTCATTTACTTTATTCATTCATAATTATAACTCGTGCTTAAATAGAGGTAAACGTGAAGCAGAAGAATGTGGAGGGGGGGGGGGGGGCTAGATTGCCTCTTTGGGCTATCAGGTTTTTCATATCTGAAACCTGTCCGTTTGAGTATCCGTATCATTAATCATCAAAACTCCATAAGTCTCTCTAGAACAAAATAATAAAAAATGGTTCTATACTCCTGTACATGTATTTTTAATATCATGAATATTGAGTTTGGAAGGGAAAAAACAACAACAACTGGGGTATGGTTGTGTGTGGGGCTGGGATTTGAGTGGGGGGGGGGGAAGGGGGATAGAGGGGGTTGGAAGCATTTCTTGTTTATATGTCCATCTGATACATCGCACTACATCATAGGAATATAAAGTTTTATTTTGTTATTAAAAATATGATTCCAAGCTTGCTT
>CP045901.1:17919080-17962805 GCA_013387185.1 Caligus rogercresseyi
ATAATCTATCTAAATAAAGTAGAAGTTGTCGTCTGTCTGTCTGTCTGTCTTTCGTTACAAGTAGGCGGCCACATGCCTGGCCAATTCAGCTCAAAATTTGCATGCACGTCGCTTATCATCTGGGGAAGGACATGAGAAAAAAATAAAAGGCCTTTAAGGCCACACTGGCTAGAAATGGCCTTTCATTTTTTGACTAATTGACTAATAAAGCGATTTTTTTCATAAAATATGTTTTGAAGAACTTTTTTTCTAAGAACTTTTCTCGCTGCATGTTGGTATGTATCTTCAAAATGATGAATTGTCGAAAATAAAAAGGGGAGAAAGAATAAATGAATCCAGGTAGACATTAACCCGAGCAAGGCAGAGTTTCACAGAGAGCGCTCAAAGTTAAACAAAACAGGTTTTTCTCTCTCTCCTATTGTCAGCAAACCAGATCATCTGGGGAAGGACATGAGCTGCTTTGAAACCGCCTACAACTCTTGAAATCGGCAAATTGCATGTGCCGACTTGCCCGAGCAACGCTGGGCACATTGCTAGTATTAAGAATATAATATAAAGTAGAAGTTGTCGTCTGTCTGTCTGTCTTTCGTTACAAGTAGGCGGCCACATGCCTGGGCCAATTCAGCTCAAAATTTGCATGCACGTCGCTTATCATCTGGGGAAGGACATGAGAAAAAAATAAAAGGCCTTTAAGGCCACACTGGGCTAGAAATGGCCTTTTTCATTTTTTGACTAATAAAGCGATTTTTTTCATAAAATATGTTTTGAAGAACTTTTTTTCTAAGAACTTTTCTCGCTGCATGTTGGTATGTATCTTCAAAATTGATGAATTGTCGAAAATAAAAAGGGAGAAAGAATAAATGAATCAGGTAGACATTAACCGAGCAAGGCAGAGTTTCACAGAGAGCGCTCAAAGTTAAACAAACAGGTTTCTTCTCTCTCTTCCTATTGTCAGCAAACCAGATCATCTGGGGAAGGACATGAGCTGCTTTGAAACCGCCTACAAACTCTTGAAATCGGCAAATTGCATGTGCCGACCTTGCCCGAGCAACGCCGGGCACATTGCTAGTAATAAATAAATAAAGTAGAAGTCTGTCTGTCTGTCTGTCTGTCTGTTACAAGTAGGCGGCCACATGCCTGGGCCAATTCAGCTCAAAATTTGCATGCACGTCGCTTATCATCTGGGGAAGGACATGAGAAAAAAATAAAAGGCCTTTAAGGCCACACTGGGCTAGAAATGGCCTTTTTCATTTTTGACTAATTTGACTAATAAAGCGATTTTTTTCATAAAATATGTTTTGAAGAACTTTTTTTTCTAAGAACTTTTCTCGCTGCATGTTGGTATGTATCTTCAAAATTGATGAATTGTCGAAATAAAAAGGGAGAAGAATAAATGAATCCAGGTAGACATTAACCCGAGCAAGGCAGAGTTTCACAGAGAGCGCTCAAAGTTAAACAAACAGGTTTCTTCTCTCTCTTCCTATTGTCAGCAAACCAGATCATCTGGGGAAGGACATGAGCTGCTTTGAAACCGCCTACAAACTCTTGAAATCGGCAAATTGCATGTGCCGACCTTGCCCGAGCAACGCCGGGCACATTGCTAGTTAAATAAATAAAGTAGAAAGTTGTCTGTCTGTCTGTCTGTCTTTCCGTTACAAGTAGGCGGCCAATGCCTGGGCCAATTCAGCTCAAAATTTGCATGCACGTCGCTTATCATCTGGGGAAGGACATGAGAAAAAAATAAAGGCCTTTAAGGCCACACGGGCTAGAAATGGCCTTTTTCATTTTTTGACTAATTTGACTAATAAGCGATTTTTTCATAAAATATGTTTTGAAGAACTTTTTTTTCTAAGAACTTTCTCGCTGCATGTTGGTATGTATCTTCAAAATTGATGAATTGTCGAAAATAAAAAGGGAGAAAGAAATAAATGAATCAGGTAGACATTAACCCGAGCAAGGCAGAGTTTCACAGAGAGCGCTCAAAGTTAAACAAACAGGTTTCTTTCTCTCTTCCTATTGCAGCAAACCAGATCATCTGGGGAAGGACATGAGCTGCTTTGAAACCGCCTACAACTCTTGAAACCGCAAATTGCATGTGCCGACCTTGCCCGAGCAACGCCGGGCACATTGCTAGTATTAAATATATCTAGATTAATATTTTATATTGTATTTAAGTTTTTCCATACTGATGCTTTAGTATTTCGGTTCTAGGCGCACTCGACGGGCACGCCTTTGCATTTACGTATTTGCAGTTAGCGCTCCTGCATCGGTGTTCTTGTCTCCGACGGTTTCGCCTGGGATTGTACGTAGGAAGGATTTTCTACCAAGGAAGGTTATTATCATTACTTCATTGTTAATGAAGAAAGTTCGAGTCATGTCTAATAAATCAAAAGGTTGATGGATTGATAAATTATATTGCGATAATAAAAAGTTTCAAAACATTATAGAATGGTCACTTTTGCTAATATGAAGATAAAGTTTATAATTACCATGTTTCATTCGGTATCGAGCAATTAAATGATACCAAGTAGGTTTTGGTATATAATAAAACACTGACATTTGACCTTCGAAAAGAGAGATTCAACAAACAATTGATTAAAAAACCAACAAAATATGAATATTCTTCACACCTACAAATGAGGTAATACCTTTTTCAAAATTTGATCACTTCATTTACTATTCATTCATATATTGCAAAAACTCCCAACCCCTTCTCGATTAGTAACAGGATACCCACCGTCTCTTTGCGTTAGTCATAGTGATTATGGGGACTGTGATATCACTGCAACACTGGCTAATAATTTGAATAACTAGAAGGACCGTCGATAAATCTTAACATACCAGCTGCTTTGAAGTCTTGTAAAGCCTCAAGTCACAGAAAAGTATTTACAGAATATTTCAAAGTATATTTAATTCAAAATTCTAAATAGTTTGACTCCTAAGCTATTTTACGGCGGGTAATCGTCCAAGGGGTAAAAGTAAAAAGTAAAAGTATGTAAGAAGTATATTAAAGAAAATTGATAACGTTGGTTAAAAATACATACAAATTCAATGCAATACTTTTTAGAATCGTAATTTTCTGAGAAGGATAAACAAGACGGTGCAGCCTCTCCTCTATTATATTATACTTGCTTTGCGGGTAATATCCCCACGAAATGTATATATATACATATTTCTTTTTAGCAATAATTTCCTCTTTTTAAAAGAATTCTATAACTAAAGTATTAGGTCAAATGAAATATTTACGTTTTCTATTGTGGAGAAGAGAGTATTTCTATTCAATACCATAATAAGTTATTCCATCTCAAGGTCAGTCTTCAATATCTTAAATTTTAACTCGTAACAGACTACCACCCCCGTGAAATAGCACCCCCTCTTATTAATATTTTTTATGCCTTAAAGTCCACTTTGAAGTTAACTATATTTTATATCTATGAACAAAAGTGACGTCACTGGTTTGCACGTAATCACGTTCATTAGAATAAAATATGCATAAATTAAACGTGTATAACTTTGCAAATTTCGTGTCTTAGACCTTATATGTGGTCCAAACTATGTAAGGCCAGGACAAGCATACAGTTTTTAACCTATCAACTCAAGATCTTTATTTATTGTAATAGGTCCAAAGCTATTTGTAAAATTTCATTAAGGATAACTCAAAAAGTACTGAACGGATTCAAATGAAACTTGTGGAGTTGTTGGAAATGCCAAAAGGAACAAGTGATTAAATTTGGCATCTCTAAGTGCTTTTTAATATGCAAAATGAGCAAAATACTACTACTAATAATAATGAAATGGGGTCTCTATTCAGGGAGTAGGAAAGAACAAACGCTAAAAAAAATATTCATTGACGTATTATTGTTCAATATATCAGCTCAGGACTATGTTAACCCAGTGACGTAGCTTAAACTTCTTCCGTCTTCCCATCTCTGAGTGCTTTTTAATATGCAAAATGAGCAAAATACTAAATGAAATGGGGTCTCTTTATTCAGGGAGTAGGAAAGAACAAACGCTAAAAAAATATTCATTGACGTATATTGTTCATATATCAGCTCAGGACTATGTTAACCTAGACGTAGCTTAAACTTCTTCCGTCTTCCCATCTCTGAGTGCTTTTTTAATATGCAAAATGAGCTAACAAGAGGAAACAATGATTAGAGATAGAAAATCGGGCGTGTGAAAGGGAGAATGTTTGAATAGGAATGTGTGGGGATCGGCGGAGGTAAACACTCTCTGAGTGTATATATTTCTTTTCTTTTATATTTCTTTGCTCTCTCCTCACTCATTATCATTATTCACCAAACACACTTACTTATGTAGATATATGATGGATTGTAATTCTGTTAAGTGATTCATTAGGTGGGGATCGGCGGAGGTTTGCACTCTCTGAGTGTATATATGCCTCTAGTTTTCACTGGCGTTTGTTGTTTGTTTGTTTGTTTGTCAGCAGGATAACTCCAAAAAGTACTGAACGGATTCAAATGAAACTTTGTGGGAGTTGTTGGAAATGCCAAAAGAAACAAGTGATTAAATTTTGGCGAGTGCTTTTTTAATATGCAAAATGAGCAAAATACTACTAATAATAATAATGAAATGGGGTCTCTATTCAGGGAGTAGGAAAGAACAAACGCTAAAAAAATATTCATTGACGTATTATTGTTCATATATCAGCTCAGGACTATGTTAACCCAGTGACGTAGCTTAAACTTGTCCCTCTTCCCGTCTCTGAGTGCTTTTTTAATATGCAAAATGAGCTAACAGAGAGGAAACAATGATTAGAGATAGAAAACGGGCGTGTGAAAGGGGAGAAATGTTTGAAGGGAATGTTGTGGGGATCGGCGGAGGTACACCATCTCTGATGTACAGTGTGGCTAAGCAAATCGTGAACAGAAAGGACAAAGGCAAACTTCATCAATATTCTTAATAAATACAAGGGGTATGGCACAGAGATTTAGAACATTTATTAATCCAACTTATAGTAGCCTTATAGTTCAAATGGCCACCATTGGCCTTCAGCATGGCCTCGATCCGGGGCCTGAAGGCCTTGCAGGTCTTGACAATGAAGTCCACGGACATCTCGGCCCACTCCTTCTCAACGGCGGCCTTCAGGGCATCCACACTGGCATGGGGGATGCTACAGGCCTTTCTCTCCACGACGCCCCAGATGCCATAGTCAAGTGGATTGCAAGATCCGGACCGTGGACCCGTTGTGCTTCATCCAGGTGAGAAGCTTCTTACCCTTGATGACCCTGGTCTCCTTGCTGGAATCCGAGAGAAGCTGACGACGTCTACGAACATAAGACACCAGGCCCAAGTCCTGAACAGCATTCCCGATGGTGTCCTTGCTGACCCCAAGATTCTTGGCCTGCTTCCTCACGCTGGTGGTGGGGGAGGCCTCAATGGTGTCCGCGATGTCGGCCAGGAACTCCGCCGTCCTCTTCTTGTTGTGCCCACCACTACCAGGTTTCCTTCCAAGGTCTTGTCCCTCATCTTTGAGCTTCTTGACCTTGGAAACGAGTCCCAAGGAGCAGGGGATGAGCTCAGCAATCTTCTTGAAGTCCATTTGGGCGTCGAGCAAGGCAGAGACCCGAATCCTTTCTCCTCCATTGTCACCGTCGTTTGCCAAAAAACAATGCATTCAAAACAAAAGCTGTTTGTTTTTGTCTGTTCTTTTTGCCCAAGAGTAATAAGGCAGGAAATTTCAAATTGCAGTCGCTACAATGCATTAAAATCCTGTTCACGATTTGCTTAGCCACACTGTATATAGCTATTAGTTTTCACTGGCGTTGGTTTTTGGTTGGTTGGTTTGTTTGTCAGTAGGATAACTCAAAAAGTACGGAACGGATTCGGATGAAACTTTGTGGAGTTGTGGAAATGCCAAAAGGAACAAATGATTAAATTTTGGCATCTCTGAGTGCAGAATTAAGATGCAAAATGAGCTAAATACTAATAATATTTTCAAGTTAGCCTACTCTGACAATAGATGTAGCTGTGCTGTGAAATCGGGTGCCGGGAGCGTCTTCCTCTCGAATTTCCGTCGAGGGGAACCCTCCCCCGTCCCTCTACGCCGCCCCAGTCGTGATTAATCCGCCTCGGAAGCTCATAAGGACCCCGTGACGGCGGAGGTTTGCACTCTCTGAGTGTATTTATGCCTCTAGTTATTATTTAATCTTCGTTTCTTCCGACGAAATCATGATCTAAAAAATGAATCCCTTTGTGGTTCTTATCTTCTTAGAGATCCACTATGATTCCGTTGCTCTAATTTCGTGGTGATTGTTCACTTTTTCAGATTCTATATTTTACTTATAGCACTCATAATCCGTTTTTGAGCAAATACTCATTTTCATATATCTAGGTAAACCTATTTCTTCGTTAGAGCATTCCTCCTCAAAACACCCATCCTCATACACCAACAAAAAATAATTACATTACCAAAAAGCCACACACAAAAAGAAAGCTTCTCCCGCCTCAGAACATCATTATGGATCATAGCTCTCGGCAAGCATCATTTTTTTGATACTTGAAGAACGGGAATAAAGTTTTTTATTATCTCTTCTATTTTATTCCTAATATGTGTACAACATATATGTATGTATGTATACACTTCTCCACCATCATATTTAAATAAATTGAATAAAGGATGTAAAGAAAATTGCCTCTAGAATGTAATTTGCTTTAATGTCTCTACAGAACTTACTTTTTGTCTTATACTTTAATTACTATCTTAAATTCATTAATTCATGTCCCCCCCCAAATTTTTTTTTTGCTATTTGACAAATAATAATAAATATTTTTGTCTTGTTTAAACTTGACACCCCCCATTAAATTATTTTTCATGGATTACTTCTTCGTATACACATTTATAAAAATGTAACGTCATCATCTTTTGTATCATTCTATTAAGCATCTTCATAAACATGAGCATTGTTATATATTTTTTGGTTTTTTTCGCTGTGACGTCATCAAAAAAATACATAAATCTCTTTGACCATGTTTTTGACCTTATACCATAAAGACTATGAGGATCAAAATAATGTAGGCTATCGTTTAATATAGG
Organism: Caligus rogercresseyi; assembly: GCA_013387185.1. Taxonomy (NCBI): domain Eukaryota; kingdom Metazoa; phylum Arthropoda; class Copepoda; order Siphonostomatoida; family Caligidae; genus Caligus; species Caligus rogercresseyi. The sequence goes on from CP045901.1 coordinate 17,926,138, forward strand.
GTATTTTTTAATAATTACAAAAGTATATTTTTTTACCATGAAATGGAGAGTGACGTCATCATCAAAAAGATTTCATGGAGAAAAATATATATTAGTGCCTCGATAAACCACCTAACTTATTTTATCGCCAGTAAGTACCTCCCCACTTTACGGTGTTGACTGGACTCTTATCTTAATCAATAGTCTTATTGTGCGTATTATTACTTTTGTATAACTCATGTGGATTTGTGTGGCACTTTTCATTCTATAAATTCATTACATTTTTGTATGATTTCTGTGTTTTTTTACTTTATCAAGAATCTTCTGCCCACACCACCGACTTTTGATTTCTCATAGATGTACCCTTTGCGTAGATTATGTTTTTTGCATGGAATTTTCCAGTCGAAAATCTGTGAAAATACATCAACCTCCAATACACTCCTACGTATGAGTCGTTTAAAAAAATATTATTATACACGGATATCGTCAAAGCTTTCCTCAGTGGTCCTGTCATTTTTACTCTCGTTTGAGACTCATTGTTAGAAGATATAAGAGGACTTCAAATGACATCATCGAGGGAGCCGTGGCAATAAAAGATGTTCTTTTTACAACATTTTACAACAGATGTACTATTTACAAAATTTATTTTTTCTATTTCGTGTTACTCAATTCCACCTAATATAATTTAGATTATAATGTTTTAATGATGTGATGTGTCTTGCTTGAGGATTAATTTTTACTAAAATGTTTATTTATGATTTTATTATCACAACCCTCTTGCTCTTTTTATTTATTATTGTATATATTATGTATGTATTATTTTTTAAATAAAAGACCCATTAAAAAATAAACAATTATCGATTGAAGAGAGCTCGCTCAAATCCTCCGATACTGGCAGTAATACGTAATCCCGGCTCCTATAAGATGTAGAAATCCTTTTTATTCCATTTACTCTACCTTGTACTCTTTTAAGTGTGAGAGACTTTATTCTATCAGACGGTCACATCATTATTCAACTATATTATCGTCGAAAAAACTATTTTATTATGACCTATATTTAAGTAATATGATGACCCTGAAAAATGAATGTGGCTCCTCAGATATCACTTTAATGCCTCAAGCATTTGATATATAGAATATGCATTCAATAAAACAAATATTTCACTAACTAAAATGCAACATATAATGCATATATATAACCATTCTCCATTTTGTGTCTTTTTTTCATCTTTTTAAATGTAAAGAATGTTCTTTCTTTCTTTTTTTTCTGCCTTGATACTCGATATTTCTCTATGGAACATTACAAGCTTGAGAAAGGAATATGTGTGTACATTTTATCTTCTTAAAAATATATTTATGTATTCTTTAAATGTTTTTTTTTTGAGGAAAAAAAAGAGAAGAAATAAGAAACACTTTGTCTTATTTATACTATGCAAATGAAAAATTATTCCATGGAAATAATGCAAATATGTGTATGCGTGGTGTGAGGTATTTATGACACTTAAAATGTATAGATTATGCTGTCTTCAATTCATTTGTTATGTGCAGCAACAAAAAAAAAAAGCCCCAACAACAATGCACATATACAAAAATAACCGATATGGTTACTCGAAGGTATTTGTACATAGTCTAAATGAATGATTAGAAATGCACTTTTAAATAACTTTTGCACAACCAGACAAATACGCTGTAAATTATTTTTTTGGAAGTAGGAGCTCATGGAAATGATAAATTAAACATGATAAAGATACCAGTAAAAAATGTAATGTAATGTAAATGTAATGCTACTTTTTTTTTGGTTATTTGTAGTTGAACAAATAATATTTGGTCATTTATTAAAAAGGTTTCGTATTTCCAAAGATCTTCTTTAGAAATGTTTTTGTAATTAACAGAGGTTTTGTTATATATATATATATATAATAATAACAATAAAGACTTTGTATGTGAAATAAATATATCATCAATCCATATATCGATCTTTTATAAATTATGCAACTAAATCTGCTAAATAAATTAAAACATATACAGTTAAAATATATTTTATGAAAACAAATAATGATGCTTAATGTTAATTTTTTTAAATACAACGTTACTCCAATAGCAGTATCTTTTTTCCAAACCAGTTTGTTTATTATGTAAATAAATAAAAATGAGACATTTACATAAAACCCAGAGCAAATGTTATTTTTTTACATTAAAATACCATAAATAAAGTAATTTCTATTAAATAATTGGCAGTATCTTTTTCCTTTGCCGTCTCATTACTACTTTAAGCATTCATTTATTGCGCTTTTTGGTTGCTCAATGCTCTGATTTAGCAAAGTAATCAGTGATGTACATTTGCAAGTAAATAATAAAAAAAATAAGCGAAGTTAATATAGTCATGGACATATAATCATCAAAATAAACAAAACATTTATCTCTGAAACTCCTTCCGTTTATCGATACCTTCTAAAGATTATATATTTTATTCTCAGTAGATATGACACTTCATTTTGTCAGATATTTATAACTTTTATAAAAAGTTGAATAGATACGACTTTAGTGAAGCGAAGAAGAAATTAAAAGACGCTGAGTAATTGAGTTTGCAAATCCCAAGCCCACAGTCATCTTGAAGAATGAAATAAATATAACATATATATTTTTTTGTGGACTATTGCAGTGTCTATGCATATAGTTGGTGTGTCTGATCCTATTTAGTGTCGTTCTTGTAAGATATAACTGAAAATCATAGTTTCGGTCCGTTAAAATATAATAAGATATAATTTATATACAAACATCTATACACTATAACATTTTTTGGTCTGTAAAACAGGTCGTCGATGGGGTGCAAATTTTGAGTGTTTTCGGTTCGAAGGATATGTGTATAATTTATATGAAAGAAGATAAAATTTATATATAAACCTCTATACACTATAACATTTTTTGTCTGTAAAACGGTCGTTGATAGGGGGCCAATTTGAAATTTGATAGGCCATTGCTATTGTTCCGTTATGTGATGGAGTTGTCCTCACTCAAGGGACGAGTTCTATAACTTTGGGATGTAGGCAAAAAAAAAAATCCCCTATAAGAAATTTAAACCACTAATGGGTGAAAATAAAATAAATAATATATAATTTATGCTATGAATTTAAGATGGCAAAGATTGATGTCCAAGAATTTGATCCGCAGGATTAGTTCATTTATCATAATTGGATGAAGCTAGAGGAAAAAATGATTTTGCCGTTTTTTTTGTCTATTTGATGAACTTCCCTATAAATTTGAATACGTATTTTTTATTAAAAGTATTGAAGTTTCAATGTTGAGGGATTCAACTCCAGATAGAAGAAGATTGAAGCTTGCTTCAATGTTCATATACATAGCGATTCTACTGCATTCCATTGAACAAAATAAGCAGCAAAACTTATTTTCTTCCAAACATAATAAAAAATGAATGCAAATGCAATGTGTATGTAGAAAGTGGAAAGCGGTACACTTTTTCATATAAAGTTTTGAAGACTGTCATTTAAATAGTATTAACAAAACCCGCAACTAAAAAGCATGAAAATATCAAGTTGATTGCTCAACCGGTACATGAGAAAATGGCTTCGGAACGGGACACTCGCGTAAAATTCTGTGTGCTTCTAAATGCTAGGAAGATATTGACAGAGATTTTGAGCAGAATGTCCGCATTGGTAAGAAGAATGGCATCGAAAGAAAACCTGGAAGTGGTGGCGGGCCATAGTATGTAGATATGCAGGCCATCAAGAAAGCACTGGAGGCGTAACCACTGAAGTCAATGAGGGATCATGCTAAAGACATGGAGATCTCGAACAAAACATTGCTAGGTCGGCCTGGATGCATGGGGGAAAGAGTTTGGTGAGGGTGGAGAGATAATGTTTAACTTAGGAAATAAAAACAATTCATCTTCAATGTTAGGAAGCTCTCCTCAACAAACTGAAAATTGCTTCAGAATTATTGCTACTCGAGCTTCGAGGAAATTGATGAGTCTGTTAATACCTTGATCACCACAAAACACTCTACAAGTGTATTGTCCTTTGGATTTGTGTTCTCCAATGGAATTACTGCACCACTCATTTGTTTCCCGATCTGGTTCAGGCTAAAGGCAGATTACTACATCAAGGTGCAGAAGGCCAAATTCCTTCCATGGGTGAGGGATAATTTCCCTGATGACAATGTGGTACTCCACCACGATAAAGAGCATGTGGTGTTCTGGTCTGAGAATATATGGCCACCGTACATCGCAGGCGCCACCTATCTGGATTATGCCTTCTGTCGCACGTTTAGTCCAAGGGATGTACACTCCGCCACTTAAATATTGAGGCCTTTAAAGTCTCCGTTAATGAGAACTGGACCTTCATGCCCAAGGAGTACCTGCCAGGTCTTTAGGAGGCGGTTTAAGACTATTGTGACTGATAACGGTGGCTAAAAAGATGATAATGCAATATACAATGCCATACAACTATATATTCAAACTTTTTTGTGAAATGATATATATATATATATTATAAATTATATAATATATTATATATATATATATATTAATATATATATAAAGTATATCTTTTCCTTATTTAAAACCAAGCTTTTGCGACATCTGATGGAATTTCCTAGCAAAATATACCGTTTTCTGCATATATTATATACAAAAATGAATTCATTATAATCAAATAACCCAATTTACTTGTTCATTTTTCACGCCTATAAATAATACCTCTGCAACCACTCACCCCATTTTCCCCTCTGAGAAATGGGACTAAGATCTACTTTGCAAAATGAATAGTTACCTAAAATAAAGCACGTACATAATATGTGTGTACCATGAAGGTAAGTATAAGCTATTGAATCGGTAGGCATGGAACAAAAACAAATATTTATTTTTGCCAAAAATAATTTAGAATTTCTAATATATTTACATACGTATACCTTGCAATGCGCTCATAAGAGTGAGTTATTAAATATGATATGGGCTATGAGTTATTAGTCAAAGTGAAGGCTGTTGAATAAATAAAGACAAGGAAAGGCCTTCGCATTTTTTTCCTATTAGTTTAATGTTTACCAGTATACCAGTGTGAGACTTCATTCTATGTAGAACGTTATTGGCTACAAGAAAAGGATTTCAAATAACAATAGAAACCTTATAACATAAGGGACCCCTCATGGATGTTGATGTGTGAACGTAAAGGCACATGGACCTTGATCATTTGTGACTCATTTAATAATCCTTATCCTTCATACAACAATAAAACCCCACCTATGAAGTGAGCTCTTGCTACACTATTAATAAAATATAGTTTATGTCTATTATCACCTTTTTGTTCGGGGCATTTACCTCGCTTGCTCTTTATAGTCAATCAATTTCTTCGCAGACATTTTTTTCTAGAAGTAATTTCCTCGTTTTTCTTTTTTTCGTGAATTTTTTGTCAAACGCTTTTTCCTCGTTGTTTATTCTTTATACTTATAACGAAGATTTTGCGCACGATGAAATTAGAGCAAACCATTTTTTTCATGGACTGTGATATTTAAAAACATAATATTTTAACATGAGTTTACGAGAATAACCTTTTCTCTATCATCCCTATTGACGCATTCCATCCCAAACGTCTAAGAAACGTATCAAAGACTTAATCAAGGTACTTTTTGCCTTCTTATATATGATCTTATTTGTGATTGAGTTCCTTATCCTCCCATTTCCCTCTCGAAAATAACCTTTTTCTTACGCCTTGTCAAGAAACCCTCCTTGTTTACCAAATCCCTCTGACAAACACATCTAATTATATGTGTGAGAAGGATCACGTCTCCATACAATAATTATACATTCTAGATATGGTATGCATTCCAAAAGGAAGAAGGATGCAAAAGGTATTATTCATTGCTCTTCCTCTCCTTGTTGTTATTGGACGCCGCCATCTTTAATCAAAGAACATTTTTACCTTCACCCCACACATATATACCTTTTGTACATCCTCAAAAGTGATCAAAGGAAGAACCAACAATATTACCCACAATTTGCTATTCTTTACAAGAATGTAAAATATATTCGTTGATTTTTTGCTAAAAACGTTCTATGATAAAATTCAATTCTGCTTGATTATATAAGCTACTCACAGTTCTTTGAACTCTTAATAGATGGTGATAAATGTGGGTATTATTATTAGGTGTTTGCTAAAGCTTTTGTTTTCCATGGTCTTTTCAACATTATTAGCTTGATTGGCTTAGAAGCTAATCAAAGCGTGATGCTTCTAGGTATGCATGGTGTCTTTGAATGGTCAGATGGTATATTTATATTCAATTTGGCTCAATGTAATATGGTTTGTTTTTATTCGTTTCCTCTTTATGTTAGAGTTAGAAACTTGATATACTGCAGCTTCGAAAAAAAATGGAGGACATAAAATAATGAAGATCCCGTCTACCTATCCCATATCAAACGTCACGTTTAATATAATTGAACAGTGAGTTTGGACACCCATTAAATTAATGGCATTTTTGAAAATACATGATCTAATAAATATGTTAACTTTAATGTAGTTGATATTACACTGCTTAGAAGAAATATTTAATTAAACAAGAGTAATATCTAAAATGCGAAATAATTCTGATTTTGAAGTACAAATAAACATACTTGTCAAATTGTTGTCTATCCACTTGAAAAATGAAAGTAAACCCTCAGAGACACTTAAGGCAATCAAGTTCAAGTTTTAGTTAATATCAACTTACCTGTCAATGACTCTCATTCTACGATAAAGCCATCAGATTCTCCTTAACCATCATTGCAAACCATAAAACGAAAACAAACTTTGATGATACTAAAACATATATATTTCTGTTTTGTTTGTTATAAAGAGAGATTGCATTTTTATTGCATCTGATTGATGTGCGCCATTTATTCTCTCTGTCTACCTGAAAAAAAAAACTTTCTCCCTCATAATGATATGAATAAAACTTTTATATCTCGCAAAACCTTATCACATTAATAATCATTATTTCATCCAATAAATTATCATTATTGGCCTATCATTACATTATTGGAAATTGTTTGTACTGGTTTCATGATATATATTATGCATAATATTATCCTAACCTGAAATTAAAAGATATATTTCTAGTATCATTGAATTAAATTTTATTTACACGCTGTACCACCTCGACGGATATTATTATATGATATATATAAATACACACACACATATATATATATATATATATATAAAATACCGGATGCCGCACACAGGGCCGTCCAGGTCGCCATCAATGACGTGGCAAGGAGCATCACCGGTTGCAGGAGACGGACCACATTCGGATCGAGGATCTCCTTAGGACTGCAAAAATTCCCTTCCTCAACGAGATAACCGTCATGGCTGTGGCAGTAGAGACCTGGAAGTGCTTCCACTCCAACGATGGGGGATGTGGTGCCAGAAACCCATTGGCGATCTCGTCTTCCCACCCCAAAGAGACCGACGAGGTCTACGACTTCGGTGGCGTGTCCATTAAGGGGCGGCACAGACACATTTGCGTCCCACGCAGTGTCTGTGTGGAACAATTTTGAGTCCCTGAGGTCGGCCAGGACACTAGCTGCGGCAAGGGACGTAGCCAGGACCATTGGCCGCAGTACCCCAATTTAGGGGGATTTATTTATTTATTTTAGTATTTTTAATTATATACGTGTTTTTAGTGTTTATATATATGTGTATGTGTTTATACACAGGAATGATTGTTTTTGTATTTTTATTTTATTTTATATTTTATATTATTATAACTAAACGAACCAGAAAATAGCTGATTATTTAAATCAAATAAAGGATTACACACACCATGTATATGTATATATATAATATATATGGTATTCTTGTTGTTGAATGAAACATTAAGGTATTTATTTTTATTTAACGTTTATTATTTACCAAATACTGAAACACACTCACTATAAAATATAAATATGTATATATAAATAGTGTTCTTGTTATTGTATAAATCCTTGAGGCATTTCTTTTTATTTAAGGGTTATTATTTATTAAATAAAGAAACATACTTTCTATAGAAGAAAGATATTTCGTCTTTCTTGTCAATAACCAAAACATCACAAAAGTACAAACATATTACATCATAAAGTCCATCTAAAATAACCTCTGAAAAGAGCATTTATATAATAGGGATACCAACAAAATATATAACAACATTTATAACATGAAGTAGTGCACTGACTAATAATGTTTCTTTCGCTAAAGTCAATTTATTATTAAGAAAATGATAACAAATTTTCTTTCATTAAATTTGTTTCTATTTATTTATATATCTTCTAAATGTTTTTAAAGCCAAAAAAGCAAATCATTATACTGGCTTTTAGGGCCCTCGCATCTACAGCTTGCATTCCTTATATTCCTATAAGAATCATAGCCGAGCACCGAAAAAAGTATTTTTCTCATAAGAAAGGAGAATAAAAACACCTTTGTATCTATAAAGAATAAATATATTGCTAAGCAATATATTATGTGAGTGTAACATCTGGTCCCTAGATTAATTTATATTTTGATAACGCACGTTGGCTATTTCTGTATAGACGACTTAAGGAGAAAATGCTTCTATTTCTTTGTTTGTCACCAAGGAAGGCAAAAAAGATGCGTCAATTATGAGGGGACTGTAGTATAGGAATTTTATGATTATATGAGTAACATTGTATGGCATTGACTTAACATTATTTTCAACCATATATATAATATATATTTATATATACATAATCATTATGAATAAATGTTCATTGTGTTCAGGAACTATTTATTTTGATACAGTTTATGTGATGCTCATAGCTGTTGTCTCTCAGTCATTGTTCTTGTTCCTTTAACTAAATTAAAAAACAATATTTTTGGGGGGTATTAATGGAATAGCTTTGCAACTTTATAAACGAAAATCTATCAATTCAACTTTTTTGCTAAATTTATTTGATCGACTCATTTGAATATTAGGATATGCTTAGTACCGACGAGAAATCTTAATCACTTTCCCCAGAACCTCCAATTTCCTAGAAATGTACCTAATAGTCTAAATATATATATATATATATGAAAACTTAGCAAGTTTATTAAGTTATTTCATTAATTAAAATACATACATAAACACACACACATATATATATACATATATATGGGGGCTCATGATCTCTCGTTTGTAAAATATATGTATATATCTTAAAACGAGTATGATAAGAACACAATTATAAAAAATAGTTGCTTGACCTAATTAATATTCCGAATGTGCATTCATTGAAACAAAGTTTCAAAGTTTTTGGGGGAAATAATAAAAAATGATAAAAAATAATTATTACTACGTCTAAAAATGAAGCTCCCAAGATAGCTTCTGTATAAAAGTTTTTTTTAAGTAAGTATATTTATATATATATATATATTATATATAATATATATATAGACTTCATAACTTTGTCTTGTACTACATGAATATAATATATATATAAATAAATATATTTCTATGTATTAAATACCCATTTCTTGTACATACTTTGTGGAAGACACACACAAAGAAGAAGGGAAAGAGACTTTTTTTTGCTTAAGAGTCATAATTCATGTTTAATTAGCATTAAGAATATTTAATAATAATAATGATATGGAAAAAATACTAAGAGAAAGGAAAGAAACTTGCAAACTATTTCTTAAATAAAATAAAGAGGAAGATAACTTTTGAAGTTTTTTTTTTTCAACTCTTCTACTAAATGATGAGTCATAAGATGAATAGGAAAAAAATATGTATAATAATTAAGGTACAAAGTGCACATTCAACGAGGCAAATCGCATAAATTCAATACTTTTATTAGTAATGAAATGTATTTAGATTTAATAGAGTTACATATTATTAGAGATCTAATCCTAGGATAATTACTAATTGACAGTTTACACATACATATACAAGTATAATTATTATCTTTGCCAATCAAAATCATTGGAAAGAGCTGTTAAACTAGTAACAGAGGTGTCTCCATCAGCTTATAAATTCAATCATCGTCATGGATATATATTATCAACCAATAAGTCAAGAAAAACAAACTCCCTACATTTCCGACAAAGAAAGAATATATAATATATATTTACATGTGACGAATTCCTGTGTTTCAAATAAAAAAAAATACCTGGCTTAAACGTGGTCATTTGTTGTCACAAAATTGAAGTTAAGAGTTTTGGGATTTGAAATTCTTAGTTAATTAAAAATTATAGCATGCAGATCAAACCCTGTGTTACCGTAGTCAAAAGCAGTTATGGATATAATCAAAAAGAATCTTTGGTTTGCCTCTGAGCATTAATATTGATCATTTATGTATGGAGAAAAAAATGTCTGATAGTCTTGGGCCTGTATTATTTATGGACTTTGGAAATAATAATACAAACACATACATAAGCACACACACACATAATATAATATATATTTACCAATAAGGAGAAAATGAAAGAAAAAAATAAACAATTCAGGGCGTATTCAATTGCAAGGAACTAATTTATTGAGCGGACTTCCTTCACTGCCCTGAGCAAGCTAGGAAGCAAAGGAGGGAACATATTCCATTTCTTTTCCTCAAATCTTTTCTTTTATACTACTTCCCATCTTTTGATTTCCTTTCCTACCCATTCCTACAACGATAAATATTGATATATGTATAGTAGTCCATAAAATAGGCCCGATCATTATTGAGGCTGCCCTCAAAAATAATATAACCATATTGGTCATATTTGCTTTGTCTTTTTAAAGATCCTACAAAATGAGCGCCAGGATACAAAAACAAACATAGTATCCGGGCTGTTCTTAGTCACGAACTGCTAGATATCGCTATCTAGAGGCTCTCAAGCGTTTATTTTAGGATGGCAGGGAAAAGCTTTGCTCCCTACTAATTATTTATATAAGCCGAGAGTCCTCAGTTGTTGACAGGGAAATGTCCTTTCACGAAGCGGTGAGGAACACGCAGATGACAGCGTCATCTATCGTTTATTTTTTGACGTAAATACAGCTTTTCTATACCAAGCTTTTGAGCTCATAAGTTATTTTGTCCCCGACAATATACAATCTTTTAGTATATTTCTGCTTGGTTTGTTGAATGGCATTCATTCTTAAGGGACAGTCCCTATGAATGACTAACTTCTACCAATTATTTATATGCAAATTCAGTTACCTCCAATAAGTTCCAATCCATTATTTTTTACTTATTATATTTTTTGTTTTGTATTATAGTCCATTGATTTGGCAGTTTCGTTGTTATATGGATAAGCTTACTGTAAATAAGCCAATCAATAAAATGTTGAAACGTTGACGTCATGAATGATTGATTTATAATTGCGTACGTAATTAAAAATTAGACTCTAGAAAAAATACTGACCTTAGATCCTTAATAATTGTAACATGATTCTGCTTAAAAACCAGCTCCATGGATGTTTTATAGCTACATGAAAGCGTGCTCCAATCTCACTTATCGATAGGGAAAAATAAATCTTCTGATCTCATGGAAAAGTCCTAGGATCAATAATGGACTCATTTTTTATAAAATAATAATGTCTCTTCATATCCAATCGGATTGTGCAGCTTCATCCAATCAAATAGGCAAAAACAAATAAAAAATATCTTACCAATTTGGAACATACTAAATTTTGTTATTGAATTCATTTGAATTTTGTATACAAACTATTGACAATTGTCTAGGATTCTTCAAAAAAAAGACAAAACTTAATTTCCCCATAAGACGTTTTTGATTATAAAAAAAAAACAGTTTTTTCATAGGGAATTTCAAGGAGATGTTTATCAGTAAAAAAACTAAGCTCCATTCCCACTTTCTATCTTTGGAATATACGCAAAAGCAAGGAAAAGCGAGGAAAGTTATTTGAAAAAAGTTCTTATGGGATTTTACTTTACTCACTTGAGATCCAGTAATCTTTTTGTTTATATTGATGGCAGATAAAGAACTCTGTGTACGTAAGTCTTATTTTGTTATGGAAAGTGAAATTTTGTACATAGATTTGTATTTACCTTCAATAAATAAAAAAGATCTGCTTTGTTCTTCATACACCTCAAGAAAAAAGTGAAAGCTTCAATATCCATACTCAATGTACAAGATAAAGATTTTAAATTTCAAAGATTAGTAATGAAGGAAAACAAAACCTACCAAAGTTTGTTCAACAATGCAGGGCTTAAGTATATCACGTTTTATATAAAAAGGATTTAGTATGTGAGCTTTAGCGCAAGATATAATTTATGACAAATTACTATAACTATTTGCATTTTCGCAACTCCTACATCCTTCAGTCTGATAAAAAGGCATTAAACTGCTTTTATAATGATTCAGCACAAAAACAATATATAATCACTGAAAGTGCTTTTTTGTGAAAATTAATTGTATAACTTGGATTTAAATTATTACCGTTTCTTCTATTGTTTATTAGTTTGGTTTATTTACGAACGATTTGATAAAAATAATAAATAAAATAAGGGGTGCGATAGCTGTGTGGTAAGGCGTGTTCAACTCTCAATGTTGGGGTGCAGGTTCGAATCCCGAGAGGGGATGATCATTTTTGGTCTACCTCATTGATAAGATTCTAGGTTCGATAGATTAATTATGTATAATGTATAATGCTTATTTTATATACGGTCGGATGCAATTCTGTCGAACCATATAGGCAACAAAAAAACTATATGTTATTTATGTTTTTTATATAATAAACGAACTGGTTTGGAAAAAATACTGTGTTAAAAGTGACGCTAAGGATTAGATAATAAGAAGTAACTCTATATTACCTTTATTACTAAGGTATTCTACCAGAATGTTTCATGTTTCAATAGTTGATTATATAAAATGGACATAAAAACAATAAAAATTCTTTTGTTTCTTCGAAAGTCAATGAATACGCTAAAGTTTAAATATGTTTTATTCTTTATTAAATATATTATGTGCTTCGAAACAGAAAAGCATATATCAATATAGAGTCAACTTCGCTTAAGTCGAAATTCATAAGTCGAAAAGTTGCCTAACTCGAATATAATCATAAGTCCCATTTTTCTCCATTGACATGTGTGTAATAAAAATCGTACAAGTCGATTTTTTTAAGTCGATATTTCACCTAAGTCGAACAGATATTTTGACAGTAAACACATACATAAACAAGAAAATAACTTCGCATAAGTCGAAGAGGGCGCTCAATTTCCAAAACAGTGATCATTCTCAAATGAGAATATAAAATTTGAGAATATAAAAGGTATGTTCCTCCCTCAAGCGAGGTAAAATAATAAAGAAGGAAATGTGTCCTCCCCACCTGCTGCCTCGCCGATGATTTGCGACTGCATGTGAGCGAGTGCACACAAACACGCCTACTGTATATCGAATTTTTCTCCGACTTAGCAATCAAAATTTATAACTCGAATTTCGCCTAAGTCGATTGTTTTTGCACAGTCCCGAGAGAATCGACTTAGGCGAAGTTGACTGTATATTTTTTAATTATTGATTCCACTTATAATTGTTTTATCTTTAAGTTTGATGATATATCCCCAAAAAGGTATTTTTTGAATCCTCAAATTACCTTTAAGTTTATGGTGTGACACCATAGATGATGATGGGTCGGATCATGGCTTAGTAGAGCCATTTAAAAAAAATCTTAAAACTACTTTTTCGTGTTTCAAAAGACGATATAGGACAAAAAGTAGGGGTTAACCCCTGACAGATTATATAAAGATAAGTTTCATTATTTAATTCAGTATTATTATCTTTATAACAAAGAAAAGATGACGGACAATATTTGTAATTATGAATGTATGCGTTGCCAAGACAGCCTTTATTGCTCAACATAAAACGCTTCTATATAACCACTTTTCTTTCTCAGATGTAATCTGATATCAATAATCGTAGAGTATACCCATTGTTTACGAGTAATATGATATTTCTGGACATTCAGAAATAAGCACCGATTATTTTCTTTGTATGCATAGGTTTTATTTGTGTCTTAGGAGGTAATTAATGTAAATGCTTCAATATTACAATCCTATATCATAAACATTTTATATGCTTTCATAATATAAGTTAATTTCCTCTGCTGTCAAAGAAAACAAACTCTTTATCGGTTATTTTCGTCAAGGCTTAAGAAATCGGTAATCCTTGAGGAGAAGTACCCAATTCGTCTTTTGAAAGGTTGTGTTGTTTATATTCGTCATGTTGCCATATTTCTACGTTGTTTATAGACAAGGAATAGATCCTGTAATAGTAACGCTGGTCGGGGAGCCCGGATTCCTTATTAATGCAGATCTTCCCCCTGGAGCCCCTTGGAACTGTGGGTCTTACTCGCTTCTCTAAAAAAAGCCCTCAGAGTTCCTTCAGCCCCAAAATTCTCAGGTCGCCATTAAAAAAAGACCTCCAACACAACTCCTATCTACTCTTTCTTTCTATCTGGCAACGTTGAGATCTTTGTTATATGGCAAAATGATAAATACACACAACGAAACCTTTCATATCAACAATGGAATCCATTATTTTTTTTCATTGTCTTTTATAAGACTGAGTATTGTTATTGATGTTTAATAAAGCAATAGTTGTAGTCTGAAATATACAAATAATCATGCATCGGTATCATTTATCCTCGAATTTAATATATTCATTTTAAACTGAAATAAAACGGGATTTTGAATATAGATATACCTAATTAAAAACCCAATCGAAATTACATTTTACATTTTTTTCGGGCTACTATAAGGAATCAAGAAACGATTTAAAAAAATTATATGAACCAATAGCTCTATTAATTTTTTTTCGTCTTATAAAATATATTCAATTAAGTTTATAAGTCTACTTCTTAAAAAGTTTTATTTCAGATATAATGATTATATAATTATTTGCACAGCTTTTTCTGGAACATAATAACTTTTAATTAAGATTTTATGCAAAACAATGTCTCCGCATCAAAAATGTACAAAAAAGACTTTATATATATAATAATAAAACTTTTCCCTATTAATGGTAATGGCCATATTATCAATTTACGATTACTACTTTTAATCCGTTGTTAATGAATGAAATAAGACAAAGGCAAAGAACTCTCTTATTTCTGGAGTAACATTTTATATACATTTAGGGTCTACGGAGGTTTGATCCCATTAGTATTACATTTTTTATGTACCTATGTCACTCACAGTATTTTTATCAATAAGTTTATCACTAGTTGTTCGGTTCATTTATCAACTAAAAGACTCCTCTTTATAGAGCTTGGATTTTTTAATCCATAATAAAAGCATTGAGCATAACAAGGAAAAATGTGTATAATTTTCAAATATGAATAATTTAAATCTCTCATTCATCCATAAATAATTCTAGTTTCAAATGAATGCTTTTCTTTCTGTGAGAGAGAGAAAGATGAAATGAACTATCCAATTATACATTTCACACACGGCCGTTCACATCAGTTTTGCTCTATTAAATGCAAAAACAGACTCATCATCTTGTTTCCTGCACACCCTATAAGAAAATAAACTATAATCACATATCTTTTAACTCCACGTTAGCTCCTGCTCTAAATAATTCCTAGGCAACACGTATCCCTTTTTTGCATTTTTATTTTTTTGTGAATTGGAGCATATTTTAAACAATCTTTTATTGTTGCTAAATTAAATATATTATCATCTAATAAATGTACTATTGACGTGCATAAATTTGTATTTTATTAGAGGATAGTAAAGAGTCAGTTCTCAATAAAAGTTAATTGTGATGCATTTTCGGATATTGAAAATTATTTTATTATATTGGAGTGAACTATACTTGCTGTGCCTCTGATGAAATAATGATGAATTTGTAACATTATGTATGTTGTCCTTGGGGTCATCGGTGGTTAAAGTCTGTCCCGTTTCCTTTTCGGAAGCAAAGAGAGAATATATCTGGTATTCTTTCTGTCTTTTTTATATGTTTGCCAATTGTTAAAAGATACGGGATTATCTCTTAGGAGAGAGACTGTAAACACACGTCCACAGATGCTATCATGACCAGACGCCTTCAATTTTTATAGTATTTTTCGGTATATTCTACAATACTTTCTCACTTATATACCTCAGATATAAGGAAATTCAGTGTTTTTCTACTTCATATCTCTGAAAACCGTTTATGATAAAAGCAAGATATCACAAGACTTGCTTAAAACTTTATTATCTGCAATAATATTTCCGTTAGTGAATGCATAACAATGTTCATTTGGTGGGAGATATTTATACTTTATTGTACATTTCTTTCCATGTCTCTCTTTCTCTCCATTTCCGTTTCTGCAATATCTCTGTGTGTCTCTGTACTAAATCGGCAGCAATATCTTTAACAAAGGTGGTGGAGTTGATCAGAGCATCTAATTACTACTCTGAAGTAGAACTGCTTTCCTTTTCTGGTCCTTGAATTTTTATTACTGTTTTGGTGACAATATATAGTTTGAAAGGTATGCTCCTTTAGGAGTGATGTTGTTTTGTTCTCTTACAAGATTATACCTCAAACTAACAGACAATTTATCATCTGCAAGAACCCATTTTGTACTTTTGAAAGGATTAATTCGTGTAGCGTGATTCAGGGTGATATCTAAGGTTTATGGTCTGTTTTGAGGGATGGAATCTTTATATAGTACCTTTTTACTCGATGGACAGATAATAATGTAAATAGGTCGAAAACCTCCCTTTAACTTCATCATTTATTTTTGGAAGAAAAACACATTTACTCTCTCATGATCCTTGATTCACATAATCCTGACTTTTCCACCTTATATACTTTTTTTACAAAGTATATAAGCTTGAAGAATGGGGAAAGATTTCTTTGCAACAGTTTTGGCTTGCCTGGCCCTCAGCAACACCTTTGCAAATATTTTTCATCAGTCTGTCTAAATTCCTGCAAATGACATTAAGTTTGTTTTTGAATATGTAATTTACTATATGTAAATTATAAAGTATGACAAAGGATATGTTTTAATACTTTTATTATTCAAGATTTTTTATTTGCAAAAAGACGTTCACATCTTTCATTTTTTTCTTTTCGTTTTTTGCAAAGAAGATAATGAGACTTTTTCTATTTTCATCTTTCTCTTACTTGTTTTCATTTTGTATAAAAATCATTACGCCCTTCCAGAACTCCTATCTCTTATTGCACATCAACTGAGATGAATTCATTAAAAATTTTTTTTCTATGCTCTCCCATTCAGGTGTGCCTATTGTGCAAGACATAAATTGATTCTTTTAACTTCTTGCTCTTCGTAATGCAAGTTAATTTGAACTTTTTTCCTTTTGTCAGAAGCTTTTTTTATATTCTGAGTTAATTTGTTAATTACAATTTTCTTCTTACTTGGGCTTCTTAATAAATAATTTCATTCATCGATGTTGTTTAGTGATTCAAAATTTGATACCATTGATATGAATGAGGGTGAAATGGAGCTTAAGAAATGTCTTCATTTTTGAAAGGAATAATATGCGGCGTATCCATGAATAATCTTAATATGAAATCGATGTATGTTTTCTTGATTTTGATGTTTTGATATTATATTATATTTATTTGACCTACAATCAGCAAGTTCAAAGAGCCAAATTGTTTTTATTTCCTTGAAATTATTACTTAAAGGAATTATACTATACAAGAATAAACTTCAGTTTCTATTTAACAAATAAATTAATTAGCTTATATTTCTTAATGTTTATCTTTCACTTAACAACTGAAATTAACTTTATCATCAAATAATAATATATTCAAAACATGGTGAGTAGTTGGATAAAATAATCCTTATATATGTTCCATTTTCGGAGCCAACTCTTTATTACTAAACCCTGCTCATAATCTATTCTCATTTCTGTCACCCATTACTAAGTTGTCTGCAAGTCCTTTTGCCAAGGCCATTTTATACGCTTACTGAATGCAGTAGGCAGCTTGAAATTAATTTGCTAACACAAATCCCTCAAAATTTGGGAGAATTTCAATTATTTTACAAAAATATTCACAATAAACATTGTTGTAGAAACATATTTAGACATTATCCTATATTGATATCAGTCCTTAAGAGCACACTGAAGCCTTGAAGTATGTTCAATGACTTAAGTTAATTGAGATAAAGGAGCATTTCTTTAGTTGACAATATATTTTTCTATATTTTGTCAATGATACATCGTGAAAATTCATTTATGAAATGAATAAAAATCCATTCCGTCCCTGAGCGTGAAGAGTTGATTTATCTAATAAGCAGTATTTAGATAGTCCAATCAAAGGATTCTTAAATGATTCTTGATGCCCTTTGGAAGATTCACTCAGTGAACGTAAGAATGATGTTCTTAGATATGAGTTAATTCTTATGGACACATTAAGAGTCAAAATTGAAGTGATGCTTTATTTCACGAATTTTTGCCGCCCTTTTTTTAAAACCAATCACGCTGCAGATAAAAAGTCCCATTGATGATGTATCCTTAAAACCGCTTTAACTGATGTCTCAAAGCCTCCTTTTTCTATTTTTTTCCTCTTGTTTTTTTTTGTGGTATAAAGGACCTCTTTCCTAGAAGGACGGAGGAGGAGGAGGTGATAAAACCCCTTAATACCCTCATGAACGTGCCCCACATTATTATCAATAGGACTCTTACTATTAATGTATTATTGAACATGCCCAAAATCCAAGGACTTACATCTAAGCCTCATGGAATGAAAGGATGTGTGCGTGTGACTTTAAAAACAAACAAATAGCCTTGTCATGTTTTTAGCACATTGATCCTAGATTTTAAGAGAGCACAAAATATATATGTTGCATATATATATATATATCAGGAAACGATCGGGACACCTTTTTTCGCCGGGACCCTGGCCGGGACTTAAATTTTTCATGCCGACCGGGCCGGGACTTAATATATATTTTCGTTCCTTTGACATTCTGAGGTGACGATCTTTTTTTATAAAATAATTTCCAAAAAAATGAGTGACAACGTTTGTTTTAAGAAAAGACTTTCCAAAACATAAAATTCTCAGATAAAATAATGACGTTTTTTTAGAAAAACATATTTCGAAAATTCTTTTCTAAAAAAACGTCGAAAGAAAATATTTAAGTCCCGGCTCGGTGTTTAAAAAACCGGGACACCGGGCCGGGACGCTATAAAAACAGCTTGGACCCGGGCCGGGTACTCGGTCGTTTCCTGATATATATATATATATATATTATATATATATACCTATATAAAGGATAGTCGGGAGACCGCAGAAGACGTGCCTCTTTCCAGCCCACCTTCCATCTCTACCATCCGAAGAAAGCGTCGAAAAGTTAAGAGAAATCGTCCTCGAAAATAGTCATACCAGTGTTAGAGACCTATCTCGTAACCTCTACTTGTTTCGTGAAACTGTTCGTTTGATTTTAGTGGGAAAACTTGATATTCGAAGAGTCATCGCTCAGCTTGTTACCATGCAACTGAATTTTCATCAAAACAGTATCGGATGCAGATCGCAATGGACATGCTGGATCGTGCCAATTCTCACCCAAACTTTATGGAAAGCATCATAACTGATGATGAGACATTGGTCTAAGAGGAACAAACAATTTAGCAATTGTTTAATTCATTGATCAAAATGCCAATTCTTATTTTTTATTCCACGGTTCATAAAAATTAACACATATAAAAAAATGTTTTTAAAAATGATGATTTTTTTAAATATTTTTATTTGTTGTTAAATGTAAAATTCATTGAACTTAACAATACTTTAGTTTTGTAGATTGCTTAGAATAGTTTTTATGTCTTAAAGATAATTTATTTAAGGAACGATCATTTCGTTTGGGATGAGAGTTAAATCGATGGAACATTAAGCTCTTTCTTCACATTCAAAGCTTTCGTTTTCAAACATACCTGAAAAAAAAAACCAAATTAATCATTCTATTTCATTATTGATACAAAATGAGTCCATCATACAAAAGTATTACATTAAAGTTTATTGCTAGATGCTTTTGCAGAAAGGATAATTAAGTAAACAACCGTGAGAACATAATTAGCACTTTATTAAGAAAATGATCAATGAAGGGATGTAAAACTTATATAGATTGATATTAACAATTAAAAGTATTGCAAAAATCAACTAGAATATTGTTTAAAGACATGTAAAAACAAAGTAATTTCTTCATCCTATATTTATTTGGCCATCAAATACTTTAAATCAGTAGAGAAAGCATAAACAAAGTTAATTTCCGATGTGTCAAATTTAAAATAAGAGTGTTTGAAGAACAAGTAATAATTATCTTTATTAGTTCAAAATTGAGGCTTTTAGATTATTTGAGCAGGTACAAAATTGTATGGACGCGATTTCGTGTTCATATGCAGCATGAATGTTTATTTATTCATGCGTCATTGTCCAGGAAATACCATTGGGTTTACTGATTTGAATTTTTATATAATAAAAGACCTTCTTTTTATCGTATTACATGTTTTTTTTTTGGATCACATAATAATATTCCAAACATTTCTTTACGGTTAAAAACATATATGAACATTTTAGTTCACATTTTGTAAAGTTTATGGATATAACCAACGTCATAGATTTATTCTCAACCATGTGAGGGAGTTACTGTATGAAAATTAAGATGTGAAAAGCAAACCTATTTAAAAAATAACTTAAAAACATCAACATGAGTACACTCTTTTTCTTTTTCCTTCTTGAAACTATAAAAGAACCCTAGAAGGAGCCGTTATTTAAAAAATGAATGGTGCGTCAGCACTTATGTTCATTTATTGGCACTAAATATTATTTTACGAAAATTTGCAAAAAATAACGAAGTCATACATTGATCATACCTAAATTTTGTAGAACAATTTTTGTTTCAAAATAAGTAATAACAAAAAAGTTTTGCTTCATAAGGAAACTTTGAACGCAATTTGGGGGGGGGGGAGGTAAGGGGGGGGGGGGTCAAACCAAAATCCATTATTCTACGATCATTTAGTTTCTTATGACGCAACTTTCGCGGGGGAATAAATTTTGATATCTTAATATTAGGTTTCTATAATACCCCCTAATATATATATATATTTTTTTTTTTTTTTATTTTTATGGTTAAAATAATTTTATTCTGTTACTGCAAAGAGGAATGCAGTGTAAAGAAATACAGTAAAAGAATATAGAAACCATAAGAAAACAAATCAAATCTGGACAGTTACGTAATAAAAACATCAATGAACATTATAGTTCTAAATTACTGTACAGATAAAAACCATATATATAAAACAACAATTGATAAAACTAATTTGTATTCAATACAAAACGGCGATGCATTCTTAAAATCCTTCTTATGTCGTTTCAGTAGAATTTTGAACTGTTTGGATAAAATTTAATGAGGTCTCCAGCCCATTTCCAAGTTGACGCTCCCAAATCAGTTTTTTGACCTCAAAAGCAGAGTATATATATATATATATATATATATCTCAACAAAACTGAAAAAAAAAACAAATAACATATGTGAACATCATAGTTAGATTGAATTAATTTATTTGTCATTCAGATGACAAACTGTAGATTTTTATTATTATTAATTTAAAATTTAGTATTGCAAATGTATAAACATATATTTATTTTGTATACATATGAGAGGAAACCTTTCGATTGAATTAATTTAGTTGTTATTCACATGACAAACTGAAGATTTTATGATTACTAATTTTGACATTTAGTATAACAAATGTATAAACATATATTTATTTGTATAACTATAAGAGGAAACCTTTCGATTGAATTCATTTATCTGTCATTCAGATGACAAAATGAAGACTATTTCAATCATTATTTTTAAAATTTAGTATCACCAATGTATAAACATATATTTTATTTTTATAACTATAAGAGGAAACCTTTTAATTTAATTATTTATATCTTCAAATGTTAATACTTATAAATTACGCCTATTTAATTAAACAGCATCAATGCAAAACAAATATACGCTCATACGTCAAACGGGGGCTTCAATTTCAAAATCGTGAAATTGAACAAGTTTTATTAAATATTTTTTTAAAGTTTCAAAGTCCTAATAAATCTCTTAATCCGGCTGTTAAAGACTCAAAGTGCAATAAGATAGGTGCACATTCAATGACTGCAACTTATTTAAGATAATAAAACCTTGTTTTTTCTTTCATTGTTTCAAAAAATAAAGTATAAATTTTAATATTACTTTTCTTCCTTTATGAAGAGTCATAAATACTTCAAAATGATTTATAAACCTCCACATCTAGGGAGGTTTGAGGTAGGAAAAATGGTAAACCACCAAAAGTATGTACAACCTTAGTTTCTTGCACTCCCATCTACCTTTCAAACGGTACAATGTACATACACTTATCATTCTTGAAAGAGAATTTAAGATAAAGCCAAATGAAAGAAGAAAAAGAGAGAAAGATTTTAAATTATTTATATTAAAAATCGTCATAGAAAGAGATTTTCTCCTTGAAGAACTTGAATTGCTAATTCTCATTGTTATTTTTGATGTTTAAGGAACTACAAACTCCTTATGTGCTGCAATATTGATTAATATTTAACAATAGCAGTGCCAACAAGGTAATATATTCTTTACATTTGCACAGGGTTCTTAATGCTTTAATTGTTATGTATGTGCTGATACATTTCCATATTCATTTTGTTCCCACACATGTTTGCAATATGGAATGTGATTGGCCGAAAGGAAAGGAACAAAAAAAAATATGATTTATTATTGTTAGTTCACTATTCATTATAGAGCTAAAATATTGACTGACATTCTTGCAATGAAGAAATCATATTTAGTTAGCAAATTCAATATTCTTTTTATACTTTTATTTGTCAAATTCTATATCTATAATCATATATATTATTTAGATATTAATATAATATATTATATATCTAATATTTAGTCCTTGTACGCATTAAAGGCAGTTGTGAATATGAGAAACAGTATTCATTATTTCCAGGATTACAATGCATAAAACATATTTGGATTGCCCATGGAAAGGATTCATTATGTCCATGATCATTTAATCGAGAGCCAAGAGAGAAAAACCCTGTGTTATAAACACGTGAAAGTATTAACATGGATTTGATCATTCAAGCCTTAAAATCTATTATAAAATGATACGTAAAGATATGAAAAAAAGAAAAGAAATCATTCAGATCGTTTGTATTATTATTTTACTTATGCTTAGGAAATGAATGCTTTTTATAAAGAATATTTTTATAAACATATCCTCTTTCTCACAATAGCAATGAAAAGAAACGAAATAGGAGTTTTATTCTAAAAGTAATTTTTAGGGGTGGGCTTGCAAATACATCCATACAAATATCCCTGAGGATTACAAACTGAACATTTTTTTCTCGAATATGATTGGCTTGAAGTGTAAAAGTTTGCAGAATAAAAAAGTATTTGCTATTATAAAAAAAATGCATGTCTTCACTCTCAGCTGTTGAAGAGTGGACATCAACTCAGAGTTAGAAAGAGTGGCTCCCTTTGAGCCACAACTATATTTTATCACGGATCTCTGACATTTAGGAAACCTTAGAAGAGACTCTCCTTCTCATCATCTATTAATATTCCTCAATGATATGAAGTCAATCCTATCACGCTAGGAAATAATGAATGTAATATTTTGGGTCATCAAGTCTGTCGATAAATGGGTCATTACTCTGAACACCATGAAGAAAATATAAGTAAATTACATTACCAATTGAAAAAATATGGTGGTAGACTTATACATTACTACAGTTAAGGATACATGAGAGCGTGTCTTTTTGTAAACAGAACAAAGAGTCTTGTATGTGTGTTAAAGATATAATATTTTTATGTTAAGGAGCCAAAAAACTGGATCTTCTTCCGTATTCACCGTTATAGACAAATAGCGCATGTAAGTTCCATTTACTATCTTTCTTAAATAAGTACGTAATTGCTATAAATTTGAAAAATGATTTTTAACGTAGAAATAAAAAAAGATAACGTGTTTATCATCTTTAATAATAGAAATAAACAAAATAGGCAATGTGCCTTTTTTCCTATTTTGGTCTATAACACTCATGTGGATATCGATCAGCATTATAGGGTTAAACTGGGCCTTAATTATGTTATTTTGTGCATATTACTTGAGTGTTAGGGTTGCAATCTATTATCATCGCATATGAAGAGAAACCTTGATTCCAAGATGGGCCGTCGTAATGACGTCACGCATTATGCCTTACTTCCTTTTCTTAATACTGATCAAATACCCTTCCTCTATACCCTGTTTATTTCCCAAAGTTTGTATATTTCTATTTGTTTGTTCTAAGAAAACTCATTAAATGAAGCTTCTGAATTCTATTTTCTTCATTTCCTTCAACTCTGAGATTCTTTTTTTTTTTTTTTTCTTTAGTTTTGCATCTCTTTTTTTTATTGTAGTTTTTTCTAACATATTTTCTGTAGTGGGCAAAGTTTTCTGGCGTTTTATTTTTGGAGTCTTACACTCAAAAACATAAGATCCTCATAATTTCTTTTACGATTGGTTTGCTCTGGGTGTATTTTGAACAATCAGAATAAATAGTTCAATATGCGTAGTTTGAAGTAGGCAAACGATAAAAGTGATTTGTGATTACACCTGATAAAGTAAAATAGACATTTTTAGTGACGGAAACAAGTAAAACGAAATACAAATTTCAATATTAGCATGGAAATATTTAGATGTATTTTAAACGTGACTCATCATATTTATAGACCTTGGATGAAATAGCTTTTATTCACACCTCACTAACTTTTTTCTCCATCAGCAGCTTCCCTCACCATGTACGTTCTGAGCCTTACAAATCAGAAATGCCCCCATTGTACCATTTTAAAAGTCCTTCTTGCCTCTTCCAGCTACATATGAATGCTTGTCATCAAGTGGAAACCACTCTCATTGTTAATGATAAAATCACTTATTTAAAATAGTGGAAGAACCCCAGCGTAATTACACAATAACAAAAGCAAATATATACTTAAGGAAAAAAGGCATTTTATTATGTCTTTATTGTTATTTGCTCTCTTTTACCATTGATTTCTGCAAAATTATGTCATGGGAGTTTTTTCTTTTGTAGTTGTAGGCATTACGCCTCGCCATATTTAATGTACATACATATGTTAATACTATTTCAAAAAGTATTTAGAATGTTTAGATTGTGAACATTACACATGCAATTGCTTGGAGAACTATACTTCTTTTTTTAATTAACTTACACATTGCATACTCACCGACTTTATTGTCGTTAAAGTGAAAGCATTCAGCGCAGCTGGTGCAGTGCATTTATGTGCATTCTCTCAAGATATGTTTTTTCTTCTGAAACTTCCCACATTTGAAATTTGCATTTTTATTGACAGCCATATAATATAGTGGGAAAAGCTTGTCTTAATTTTTGCATTTATTTTATGAGCTATGATAGAGGGGCTTTCTGGATTGCGTATCTATTTTTCTTTTCTTAAAATGATAGAATGCAAGATCCTAGGTTCGATAGACTAATTATAATGCTATAATGCTTATTTAATCCAATCGGATGCAATTCTATCGAACCATAAAGGCAAAAAAAAAAAAAAAATGATAGAATGCAAAATATATGTCCGCCATAAAAGATCATCACATTATAGTATAGTTTTTGAGTTATTACCGATATAGAATAAATAATAAGTCGTTCAAAGGATTTTCGTTCCATGAAAGATTGTAGATGATCGTTCATTTGATTCTGCTTTAGATAAAGGACTCGACCTCAATTCCTACTTCTTGGATACCCCAGACAAAAAGCTATAAAATATAAGTCTAAAATTGTTATAGATATTAGCTTCTGCTGTCTCCAATGAATTCGTCAATATTTTTTAATCAAATGAAAATACACCTTCCACATATATTCAATTAAAATGGGTTAGAATCTGTAATAGTAGTCCTTCCCAAAAACATTATAAGATGAATACCTAACATTAACATATCATCCCCAAAAAGCAAAAGTCAGTAACGGAGGAATATAATTTACATTCTTTGACGGGAATTCATGATGGAAAGAAAATTTAGAGCGCAGTTGCAGATATTTGGTAACTATATCTATTTCTTAAATCATTGTATAAAACTGTGGCAAACTGTACAATACCGTACTACACTATTTTTTTGTATATGTATCCATCCTCAAAAAGTTTGTGGTTATTAATGTGAGAGGCCTGGATGATAAAAGTGGAGACAATTATGTGAGAGGAATTATTTTATTTGTATTGGCGAAAAAAACTGGGCCCAGGTCACCCAGGAAAAGTCAATTGGATTCGCCATTTTCAAGTCAAAGGCGTGGATTGCCAACTGCATCACAAACAACAGAGGTGTGAGGAACGACGATTTGAGAAAATAATAATAAATCAGCTGCAGCCCTTATTCTACCCTGGCATTCAAAATACCTTCCCTTTTAGATGATTCCTGGACCAGTGCCGCCAGCATTGTAAAGTTTTACCCATCGGCCAAGTCACTATGAAATTTTATAAATAATCATTCACATGTAATTTGTTATCTGTTCTTAATAATATTTTTATAATCGATAATGTCTTCGTTCAGAGCTTTATCATAGACTATAATGTTTATTTTATTTTTATACATGTATATATATATCCATATATATATATATATATATATATATATATATTAGGGTGATTCTTATTCCCGTTTTTAGATTTGATAGTCGGCCCCCCTAGGATTTTACTTTAGTGCATAGAGATCATCTGTGAAAGTTTGAACGAAATCGAATAAGGAAGTGTTTGCTCAACTGCCCAAAAGTTATGTAGTAAACTTATGTAGTAATTTTTTTTTCGCCATTCGATTGCCTCTAATGTCCTTAATTTCAATGTTATTTTCAAAACAATTTGCCGCAAAATGTAGGTATGCTTGCAAAATTCCAAATCAGTTTTTATTTTCATGTACATCCAAAATTTAACGAGAAATTTAAGTTTTAAAATAGTCATTTTATGGAAAATACCCCCAAAATGACCATTTGAAACTTTATTATCTCGTTTGATTTTGAATGTAAATGAAAAATAAAAAACTGATTTGGAATCCTTGCGAGCATACTATAATTTTGCGGCAAATTGTTTGAAAAATAACATGAAATTAAGGACATTAGAGGCGATCGAATGCGAAAAAAAAAATTACTACTAACTTTTGGGCCCGTTGAGCAAACACTCCCATTATTCGATTCGTTCAAAATTTCACAAGATGATCTCTATGCACTAAAGTAAAATCCTAGGGGGAGCCGGACTCTCAAATCCGAAAAAACGTGAAATAAATCACCCTAAATATATATATATATATATCTATACATACATACATACTACATATATGTCCTATCTGAGCAAATAAAGTAAAAAAGCAAAAGTCAGGCTCCTTATTTTATGACTCATCCTATTATGACACAATATTAATAAAGTTTTAATACAAACATTAAAGACCGAAATAATAAAATGTATTTATTTCGAAATAAAATGAATAACTTTACAAAACAATATATATATTAGATTAATAATGTTCTATCTGATAAGAGACGCAGGGCTAATAATGTTCAATAAGTCCTAAATCAATACATTGCACAACTATTATTACAACGCTGCCTTATTAGAAAAAAATATTAATAGCATAAATGCAACTGCATAAGTCGAAATAATATCATTATTGTATTGAGTAATCTCTGTATTCTCTCATAATATTAATAAAAAAATCATTTTTTTCTACTTGAAACAATGATTGATTGGACCTCAGACTTAATGGCATAATCCTAGTAATATTTCCTCTACAAAAGAAATGTTGGGGTACAAAAAGAATAAATTGACACTAATTTTTATTCATTAAATGAGAATTGGCCTAATTCCAATATTTAAAAATGATCAAATATGTATATTATATATAATATATACCACACCATAATTTATTAATATATATATATATATTATATATACACACTATATATATGTATATACATATAAATCAGACTTGTTGATTTATCGTTTATTTGTTGTCGTTCGTCGTTCGCGAACGATGAACGACAAAGTTTTTGACGAACGATGAACAAAGAACGATTCAATTTAAAATTAACTATGAACGACGAACAATAACTTTTGGCGAACGACAGACGAACGACAATTTTTGCGAACGTCAACAAGTTGATATCTATATAGACTTTTTTAATACACCAAGCTTTAGTGAAACTGCTCTTAAGTCTCAGCTTGAAATGTTATAGCATATTTTTGTATACCTATATTAATTTGTGTCAGCTTCATTATGTTTGGATCAAATTTAAAATGTGTGTGTTTTTTTAGTTTTATTTATTAACATTAATCATTAAGGACCAACAAAAATCCCATCACTTTGTGTGTAAAACGCTCATTCCAACAACCCTTAAAATCTAAAAATAAATGTCAGTTTGAGATTATTGGAAAACTGTTACCTTAAGCTGAACGGAAAAAAAAAAAAAATATAATTTGTCAAGAACTGATGTTTTTATTATTATTTGCATCAACTTATAAGCCTTGCTGATATTGATATTAAGCCCTTATGCAGAAGTTTTGCAATATGTATGGGTTTGTATTTTATATATGAAAGCTTGAGCTTCTCATTTAGAAAAAAAACGATGCGTAGACATGAATGGATGAAGAGGGGAGTGAAGACTTGGATTAGTTTGACTCTTTGACATCAAATTTTTTAGTCAAGTATAATGGGAGTGTATGTGGCATTTGGGTCAAACTTTGGGATTAATATATTAACCCATTAGTGCCGAAAGTTAAAAATGATCCACAACTTTGAAACTTCTCACACGAGTCCAATATGATGCAAAGACTTGAATGCCAAAATTATTAATTACTATAATTACTTATAGAAAATTAGCACGTAGAAAAAAATTTACGCTTCGGGACTAGAGACCAAAATTCATAAAAAGAAAAAATGATGTATATTAATCTTTATTTACCATACATATTAAAAATAAATTGAATGAATGATTTTCTTATTTTCTATAAACATAGAACAATGAAATACATATAAAATATAATAGTTTTAAGATGTTTGATGAATATTTTCAAATATTTAGAATGAAGAACTACATCGTACTTCATATAAAAAATGATGCTCTTCCACTGCAATGCTAACAAACTTTTGCAAGATTGGAGCTTTCTATGCAATGATTTTACCATCAAAGCGATAAGCTTTTGATGACTTTGAAGATTTTCTCCATCTTTGAAATGGTGCTTGTCCGAAAGATTTGCAAAATTAGAGTGTCAACAGTTCAATAATTCATATAGAGACATTTTTGATCCATTTTTTTCATAAGTTGATGAGCGTTATATATGTACTGTTGTGCTAATCATATAAGATAATTTTGGCCAACACCATTTTTTGTCTTTTTCTTAGTGTGTATGTGCTTATAGCCCGGTCCATCATGTCTACATATTCCATGTGAAGATTATAATTTTGAAAACCTAAAAGCTGAACATGTACTAAAGATTTGAGAGAAAAATCCGCCAAAGAATACTTTCAAGTCATCCACATCCAAAGGGCCATTTTTAGAGGTATATTCATTTATTTCAATCAATTATTTTTTCGTCGTCTGATTTATCACTGCCTCCAACGGAAAGACGGTTAACTTCCGGTAGCCCCATATACACACTCCCACTTTCATCGATATCTTCGAGAATACTCAATATTTATTTCGTGGTGATTCTAGAAAAATTATTGATTTTCAAAACTTTGGTAAAAATTAATAAAATTGTTGAATCTGTAAACTCAAATGAAAAAGAAAAGAATAATTTTAGTTCAAAGTAACTTAGATTGAATGTAGACACAATTTATTATAACTATGATTTTTTTGCTGTAGTGCCGAAACGTAGACTTTCGACGTATCATTTTGAAACAAAAATAAGAGACCTTATTTTCTAATTTGAGGTTTAAGTATGTAATATTTGAAAGATATGTATCTTAAAAATAATTTAAAGAAATAAAATTAAAATTACTTATGACATGAGACCACTATCAAACACAAATAGTACTGACCCGTCAGAAAATAATGGGGGTACTTACAACCATCGCAAATCAATTGCTTATTTTCAACTGAGACAAATAACTTATAGGGATCAACTTTTTTTGTGGTTTCTAAATACTCAAACAAAGACATAAACACGCATTTTGCGTATAATTTATGCATTTAGATGTGCTGTAGAACTGTTTTACTGCCGCGTAGAAAAATCTACGTTTCGGCACTAATGGTTACATGATACTTAGGAAGAAGAAATTGTTTGCCTCATTGTGATACAAATTAGTATTCTTGGTAATGGATAAACTCCAAAATAGAGTATAATCAATGTTGTTTAATATAAAATGACGTCACGAGGTATCACTTTTGCCATTTCTTGCTCTTTATATTCATAAGACTTGTTATTTAGACATTAACATTTCTTTTCTTTATTAATATTATCAACTTAAAGAATTTAAATTTTCCTCATAAAAGAGAACTAAAATGGCGCGCCGAGCGAGTATATTTCTTACCTTCTTTAGGTTCCAGTGATGAATGAAGAACCTCAATTGTCGAACAATTCCATCATCATGAAAGTTTCTTTTGGACAAAGTAAGTGACATTAATGTAAGGACACACACTTGGGACATTTTCCTTTAACATGATTGGTTGAGTAAAAGTAACTTGAACAATAAATTATCAGGTGGCCTTCATGAACACAAAGTACCTTTTCTCAATGGCTTTGATCAGTTAGTTAACTGAAGAAACGCTTATTACTCGCAGAAGAATGAATATTTATTGTGTATAATCATTCCTTCACATTAAAAGTATTTTCACTCGGAGGCAAGACGTAGAGATTTAAAAAAATATATAAACTAACAAAAAATACACTTTTTAGAGAACTACCCAAAAATCAGTCTTATGAGTGGTATTTAAACAAGTCAAAAGTTTTGTTATAATGAGTGCTATATTCAAAAATAGATTTTACTGTGTACTTCAAATCATTTTCATATCAAAACGCTTGTTTATTATTTAAGTCGATTCGTATCCTATTCCATATGTGTTTGAATTCGTTGAAGACTCACAAAATGGAAACGTCATTTGTCTTTTCCAAAGTATTTTGTGTGTGCTGTCTAAAGATTTACGTTGAGAATGATCAAGAGACTGAAAAAAGAAAAAGGGATGAAGCCCCCTGGGATCTTGAGGGCAATAGCTATAGAAATAGGAAGGCACCAAAAAAATAATATATATATATATATACCTATATAAATACACGAAAAAGGTAAAATTCTTTAATCTTTAGTAAGCTCAAATCTTTTTATTTCCCTTCCTCTTCAGATCATATGGGCAGAGGATTATATATATATATAATATATATATATATATATATAGTATATAATATATATATATATATATATAGCATACAAAAGCTTTAATCCAAATATATCGATCAAATTGTGCACATAAATGAATATATTTATAAAAAATATTGCCCATTCATAAGCTACAATCAGAAAACAGCGCCCCTGAGAGCACTATTGCTAGTTTATATACTAAATATACATGAATAAGCTGAATTGGACATAAATACATAAAGCAACATTTGCTTTTTTGCGTTAAATCCTATTAGTTTAACTGTTTTATTTTCAGTAATTCATGTACATAAGTATAGCTTTGGACTGTATTGCCTGTGCAAAATAACCCTTGATTAATAAAGTCTGTTAAGAGGGACTACAGGTCTCTTGGGAAAGTATTGGTCAATATTATTACGAAAAAACCTAACCTCCCCTATACGATTGATTTATAATAAAATAGTAATAATGGGCACCTAGGATATAATGAAATACGTCATAAATGTGTAAAATACTCTTCAGTTCAAGATGTTAAAGAAAAAACGGGCCAAAAGATATGGTGAGATTCGTAACGATTTAAAGGAATGTTGGTGTGTATGTATGATTGCAAGACGTAATTCGAAAAATAAACATAGGCTAAGCTAAGTGAAAAAAAGTAAACTAAAACTGAAGTGAAGGTTTTTTTTTGCAATTCACGTAGTTTTTGTTTTATATTTTTGCCTATCAGTTTGTTTGTCCTATTAGAAGATTCTTTTAAGCTTCCTCAGAAAAGCCATTCGGAGATCTACAGTAAAGTCTAGATACTCGATCAAATATGCCAGGAAGTAAGATAAATGGAAGTATTATATCAAATTAATTATTCTTATATATATATAATATATGTATATATATATAATATATATATAATGCTGCCTTAGGAATTAGAGATAATATGGCAATCATGGATGTATACTTTTCGTAATCCATTTTTCCAAATAGTTACATTTATAATACTAGTCCATATTTTTTTAAATTGGTGACGAAGTGTTATCCA
The DNA here is from genome assembly GCA_013387185.1 of Caligus rogercresseyi. Taxonomy (NCBI): domain Eukaryota; kingdom Metazoa; phylum Arthropoda; class Copepoda; order Siphonostomatoida; family Caligidae; genus Caligus; species Caligus rogercresseyi. Next base: position 17,958,467 of record CP045901.1, read on the forward strand.
GTCAAAAATGGGGTATTCGATCCTCTTTTTTGCCTATATGGTTCGATAGTTTTACAGTATCCGACAGGATATAAATAAGCATTATAGCAAAAAATTAGTCATTTAAAACTAGGTCTTATCAAGTGAGGTAACCAAAAATGACCATCCCCTCTGGGGATTCGAACTTTCGCCCCCAACATTGAGAGTTGAACCCGCTTTAACGCACACGACTATCAAAGCTCCCTTAAAAAGGATGTATTGATCCTCTTTGGACCATAATATATATTACATTGCCTCTCATTGACCTCTGCCTGACCTCTGCCATCCATCCAATATATCAAATAATAACAGACACATACTATCTAATAGCTAGTAGCTAGTCCTTCCCTCAAAGAAGTATGACTTCCATTAATTTATTGGCCTCATTACTCCCCAAATAATGTAGAAATGATGACAGAGTAGAGATGAAGCTATGTCATTAAGAGATAATTAACTATGTTTTATATTGCCATGTTTTTGTTTTCTTCTTTTTTTCCTCCTCCTTTTATTTGTACTCATGATTCGAACGAACAAATTAAAGGTATCTTCATTAATTGAACAAAGCGTACTTTTATATATATATAGAAATGAATGAAGGTGGCTTTCTAATTAATAGGGTGGTGCATACTAAAAACAAAGGAGGAACAAAATATAAAAAGAGTTAAGCCCAGAGTGAAGTTTAATAACATTTTTTTTCTTGTTTTTTTTTCGTGTGGATATCATAACTGTATGATGTTGTAAAAAATGCATACATATTTCTATGTTATCCAATCCCCTTCTCCGAGGAACACGTCTTTTCTGTGTGTGTGTGTATGTGACTGCTGCAAAAGATACCCGGAAACGTGTAATTTATACATATGCATACATAACTATAGGGTGGATTTTTTTATTTTTTTGATACAAGGAACCCCAAACTGGCAGCATGAGAATTATTATATAATTGTATGGCTTTTTTTCGGTGAAAAACTTTTAATTCGGTTAACTGGAAAAATGTATACAGTGTAAAAATAAATACACTAAATTATATACAGAAACAGAGTAAAACTATTCAGGCAGTTGCGAAAATACATAAATAACATTGTAGTTCATATACTGCCCTGAAGAATAACCTTATATAAAAGGACAAATCATTTATTGGATTGGTTTAAAAAAAGCATGATGTCTTCTTAAAATCCTTTTTGCTTATGTAAGCTTCGATGTTTCAGGCACATATTTAATTATATCGCTAGCCCATTTCCACGTTGGCGCTCCCCAATCAGGGATTTTGATGGAGAGAGCAGCGTAGCGAGCTGAGCACCCAATGGTTTTTAATTTTTTTTAGCTTATGGTATTTAAAAAATAATATTTAAAGACCTCTATGTGAAATTATATATCATGAAAGATAAATTCATAAAATATATGAAAGTAGTAGAATTGCGTAAAAAAACATAAATAAACTTAATATTTTAAAATTAAAAAGAACTAGAGGCATGTATACACTCAGAGAGTGTATACCTCCGCCGAGTGTAAGCTCGTCACTGGGTTAACATAGTCCTGAGCTGATAAATGAACAATAATACGTCAATGAATATTTTTTTAGCGGGTTTTTTCGTTCCTACTCCCTGAATAGAGACCCCATTTCATTATTTGAGTAGTATTTTTGCTCATTTTGCATATTAAAAAGCACTTAGAGATGCCAAAATTTAATCACTTTTTTTTTTGGCATCATTTTGGCTCGAAAATGTACAATGTAGGCACTATGTCGAAGGCAAGGTTCCACAATTTCGGCTTTACACCGGGTATCTTCAATATTGCAGCATATAGAGCCGCAGCGATAACTAGAAGGCACGAGGTCCTTATGAGCCTTCCGAGGCGGATTTCACGACGGGGCGGCGTAGAGGGACGGGGAGGGATCCCGTCGACGGAAATTCCGAGAGGAAGACGCTCCCGGCACCCGATTTCACAGCACAGCGATATCTATTGGCAGAGTGCTAACTTGAAAAATTATTTTTTAGTATTTAGCTCGTTTTGCATCTTAATTCTGCACTCAGAGATGCCAAAATTTAATCACTTGTTACGTTTGGCATTTCCAACAACTCTACACGTTTCATCCAAATCCGTTCCGTTCTTTTTGAGTTATCCTGCTGACAAACAAACCAACAAAAACAAACCAACAAACCAACGCCAGTGAAAACAATACGTCCTTCGGCGGAGTAATAATAGGTTGATTAAGTGTTATCCATTTGGATTCTTATGCCTATATAGCCAGCAAACATTAACTAACCAAAGAATATGTTATAAATTCCTTAGGGTTTCCCTGATATTGATTTCGAGATAAGAAGAAGATTGGGGATTTTAAACTATGTATAATGTTTGTTCATGTATTTCCTTTTACGTAACTACTTCGGTTTATATATGTTTATGTATACTTTTCTGTTTTGAAGTACATAATATATTTTAATAAAGGAAGAAAAAATATTGAGATCCTGGACTGCGTCACTATTCTCTAACGGTAGCATTGAGTTCGAGGGTTGTTTTGATAATTAATGAAGATTCACATTCAAGGCATTCTCTGAATGCTTTATTTTGCTTATTTTTTTTATTATCTCCTATCTTTGTTATATATTTATTTCTATAATTTTTTATAATAAATTATTCCATTCCGTATATTACAGGTATCTTGATAAATTCTTATTCAATAATAGTGGAATTGTTTTTTAAATAAAAATGATTGGAAGTATAATAAAGTTGGAGTAATTAACCTAGAGCTGCAATTATTTGCCTGTAAAATCATTATTACAATAGATAATACTAATTAGCAAAACAAATAACCTTCCAGCAATTATAAAGAATAATATAACTTTAAAATTGAAATAATGAAATGTTTTTGCACTGTTACTTTAAATTGGATTATAAGGTTTTTTTTCCTTTTCGAAATGTTCATTGTGCTCGGCTTTCAATACTGGAAGTTTTAGGTTCGATTCTCCAGAGTGAGAGACTATTTTGGTTGTCTATGTTTAAAAGCTTAGACTTGATGAACATTTTTTATTATTACAATACTTATTCATTTTACAAAGATGAACTCAATCGAACTCACTGGCAAAAAGGTGTCAATGTATATGTCGCCGCAGAGATGAGACTAGTAGAATTGTTGACTCTCCTAGTAGATATTACGATCCTTATCTCTTCTAGGAGAATGACGACTTGAATATGAAGTCAATATTTTCCGATGTTGTACAAAACTGTTTTTTTCATTTGCAATTTCTATTTTGTTGAAATGATTTCATTTGTGTTTGAAGGAAGCAAATGCGACGCAATGCTTTACTTACATAGTACTATGTATTATTATATATTAATAACAATTTTGATACTCATCTGAGAAGAATCGGACATAACTAAATAGTTTAAATAACATCGTCATAACATCTCCATATTTAAGCAATCGCCATCCCTTTTAAGAGATTTTAACTTCCTGATCTCTCTTGAGAGTCGTTAATTCTATTGTATAGATCCCGATCGTATCACTCCTAGGAGAGGCTATGATCGGATCTCTACCAGGAGAGTCAACGACTCTAGTGGATCTCCATCTCTACTGTGACCCACATATCTATATATATATATATTATATATATAATATTAAGGTATCACGGTAGCTTAATATTAGAGCGTTCGTTTTCATATTGTTGAAGGCTTAGTTTGAACTATACTCATGAGAGAGAAAATTCAATATTGATGCAATTATTTAGAAATATTCATGAAATAATGTTTGATGAATGCTATGTTGTTAATTCATATCCTCATGCATGCACTTCCATCAAATCCTTCACACAAAAATACAAATGTTTAATGCATCATGTTTTTTTGGTGTATATTTTTACTTCTAATATGGAGGATTTGATTTTCATGTACTATGGATGTATTTGTCCTTGTATTTGCAGGGAGATCCTCTAAAAAAGCAACTCTGCTTTTTTCTTAACATTGCGCATTTTCCACTTTGTATAGTCTAACATACTTCTGCTCAACTTTGGCGTGAAACTATGATTATGTTTACATAAAAACAAGAAGAAAAAAAGCATAATTAGAATGCGATATAAGGAATTTTATTAATTACACAAGAAGAAGCCGAGTGCGTTCGGCATAACCTTTGTTACGGCATTCCCAAGCTTCGCTTCAAGTAGCATGGGCGGCCTCCAGTATGCGTACCATTGTAAATTAATTTAAGGAGAAAACTTGATTTATTGTTTGGAGTTTATGAAAGAAGCAAATATATTGATGAACGTATTCAGGTGGTTCTTTTCATATTAAAATGAACGTAATTTAATATATTATACAATTGAATATA
>CP045901.1:17962905-18028791 GCA_013387185.1 Caligus rogercresseyi
AAAAGTACCGAACGGATTCGAATGAAACTTTGGTGGAGTTGTTGGAAATAGCCAAAAGTAACAAGTGATTAAATTTTGGCAGTCTCTAAGTGCTTTTTTAATATGCAAATGAAGCAAAACTAACTACTAATAATAATGAATGGGGTCTCTATTCAGGGAGTAGGAAAGAACAAACGCTAAAAAAATATTCATTGACGTATTATTGTTCATATATCAGCTCAGGACTATGTTAACCTAGTGACGTAGCTTAAACTTCTCCCTCTTCCCGTCTCTGAGTGCTTTTTTAATATGCACAATAGCTAACAGAGAGGAAACAATGATTAGAGATAGAAATCGGGCGTGTGAAAGGGAGAATGTTTGAATGGAATGTTTTGGGGATCGGCGGAGGTACACACTCTCTGAGTGTATATATGCCTCTAGTATTCTATACTTTAAATCAACTTACGATACACCAGATCAAAACTATAGTATTTTTTAAAGATCAGAGCTACAAATATCTTTTGTTTTGACATAACCTTGGCTTGAAAAACACACCTTCAGGTAGGTAATATATATTTTTTTTAGGACTGTGTACAAACTCAGATCCATATCATTATTCTTAATAAACTTCCTAATAAAGGAGTGAGAAAAGCTCAGAGCAAGTAATCACTTTGTATGGATTTTGATGCCCTTCAAAAAGAAGTTTAAGAAGAAAAACAAACATCCCTTAATTTAGGAGATTCGTTAACTTGTTATCTAAAAGAAAAGGACATTTGATTGAAAATGCACTCAGTAGCCTAAATGAAGTTTTTGTCTTTTTTTAACATTATTATTACCTCCGCCGAAGGAGGTATTTTTTTTCACTGGCGTTGGTTGGTTTGTTGTTTGTCAGCAGGATAATTCAACAAGTGCCGAACGGATTCGGATGAAACTTTGTGGAGCTGTTGGAAATGCCAAAAGAAACAAGTGATTAAATTTTGGCATATCTGAGTGCAGAATTATATGCAAAATGAGCTAAATACTAATAAATATTTCAAGTTAGCCTACTCTGCAATAGATATCGCTGTGCTTTGCTCTCCTCTTTGATGACGTCAGTTTCTTTTTCTTTCCGTGTACCTCTAGAGTGTAAAAAAGGGACAGTGCGTAGAGGGTTTGGAAATGGACAAAAACCAAGTGATTCATTCGGCGGAGGTTTGCACCTCTGAGTGCTTCTAGTTAATATTACTTTTTGTTTGACCAATCTTAGAAAAATATCTGCCTTTAGGATTAAGCACTCCCTGCTTATGAACCTCTTATCTCCACCTAAAATACAGAGCTTCCATGTTCGGCATTCATTTATTTAAGACTCGCATTAACCTAGAGGTATAAAGGGTTATTTTGTTTCCTTATTATTTAAAAAGTTATTAAATATGCCGAATCAAGATGATGTACAAGGGTGAATGTCAAAGATTAGTATCTTTATATGGTAATAATAATATAATAACGGCAGTATGACCACAGCCACTACCAAACTATCGCATGCTGTTCCTTAATCAAATTAAGAGTAAATGGAGGGGAATCTTTATATTATACGTGTGTGTGTACGGCTTGGATCCCTTAATTGTAAGGCCTTTGCATTGCAACTCTGAGTCTTTATTTAACCAAAAAAACAACTATTACAAAGGTAACAAACTAACAAACTAAACCTTTTGTTTAAGTGAGAGTAGGAATTCAGAGTAGTAGGATCGAGTGTGTGTGATTGTGATCTCGTTTACTTGAAAGTATAACTAATGTTCAGCTAGTAAGCTGGTTTAAAATATTTATTTTGATGGTTACAACACTATAAATAATTTAAGTGATTTAAAAACTGACAAAAAGGTAAAATACATAAACAAAACAAGGACTAGCTTGAAGCTGTTGACGCCAGTCTTTCTGGAACTTATATTGCTTCCCTCAGACTCTGGGCAGATCTGAGCTCTGGGAAGATATTCCTAACTCTAAGTTCTGCAGATGCAAAAGTCTGTGGATGTATTGGTGCAAAACGGTGCCGGCTGCTTTTACTACAAAGTTTATGATGATACTGAAAAGGAGCAAAGCTACTATACGTATTGACGACGTATTTACATGAAGTCTTTTACCGTTGATGTTGTGTAAACTAATTATCAAATCCGTTTGTAACGGTTGCCATCTTATAGTAGAAATAACAAAGAACCAAGACAAAAAGGTGGAGGATGAATATCTTAGTACAAATGGATTTTTTTAAATCTATTTCAGTTCTAAAAACATAAATAGACATTTTAGTCAAAATTATTACTAATGGAAATTTTCTGCAGAACAATTTTTTATCATATTGCCCTATTTGTCTATTTTAAATAAGCAAATTATTGCCATTATAAAGCATGATTTTCATAATACTGTACTTATATTGTATATTTATTATAGGCTTTATTTGTAGTCTAAGCTTAGTAGTCATGTGGTTTATTCTTTGCGTTGATGCTTCATTATTAGAGGTTTTTTCTTCTTATCATTAGCAAGGTCTTTATTCTATTCTAAATATATACAACGCATAATTGTATGTATATAGGTAAATAACAGATAATAAAAAGGAAAATTGTGTCTCATAAAACATAAATAACATTCTAGTTTAAAATTATTCTCTTTTTAAAGACCACAAATTAGTGTTATTATTTTTTTACAGCTCTACATCCCTCCAAAGTAATTGTTTTAAAAACAAATTATAAAGTGGTATCCTAGTTTACCGATTGTATATTAATTTTATCATTATTCGTTAAGGGATCTATAAATAATTTATGTTGCTATTTCATTTTTCTCTCGCCATATCTTGTCTAGATTTTATCAATGATCGATCCACTTTGAATGATTCAATAAAATAATGTAAAAAGCAATAAATTTTTTTCCTGTTCATATTAAAATGGATGAAATAAATTAATTGACTCAACCTCTACAGTAAAGAATTGATATTTTTTATATGAATTCAGAGACTCTTATTATATTTAAATGTTTTACATCATAGACACCCTTAAGGCACATCTTTACTAAACTTATCAATATGAGTTATTGTAGTAGTATGGCTCGCAAGTAGGACAAGATACACCTCTAGTGGCTACGTCATCAGCTGAGACACGATATTATTATTATTATTATGTTGTAAATATATAGTTGCAAAGTAATGAAATAAAGGACTCTTCTTTTAATATTAATAAGTGAATGATTAGCGTTGGTCAACGTCGTTCAACCATTTACAACCATAACAGTTATTAAAATGTGCTAAATAAGTTGCAAAAGTAAAGACTTATTTATTTTTTCGAGTTTATATAATTGTATTTGTTATCTTGGATGTTTCAAAAATATTAGGTAAAAATTAACCAGAAAAATATTGCTTTAGCATATTTTGAATCATAAAGTATAACTAGAGGCATATATACACTCAGAGAGTGCAAACCTCCGCCGTCACGGGGTCCTTATGAGCCTTCCGAGGCGGATTTTTCACGACTGGGGCGGCGTAGAGCGACGGGGGAGGGTTCCCCTCGACGGAAATTCCGAGAGGAAGACACTCCCGGCACCTGATTTTACAGCACAGTGACATCTATTGGCAGAGTAGGCTAACTTGAAATATTTATTAGTATTTAGCTCATTTTGCATATTAATTCTGCACTCAGAGATGCCAAAATTTAATCACTTGTTACTTTTGGCATTTCCAACAACTCCACAAAGTTTCATCCGAATCCGTTACGTACTTTTTGAGTTATCCTGCTGACAAACAACCAACAAACACACAAACCAACAACCAACGCCAGTGAAAACAATACCTCCTTCGGCGGAGGTAATAAACAATATTTGTTCTCTTAGTATTCTCGAGAATTGTTCAATAAAGTAATTGTAGCAAGAATTCGAACACTAACTTGGACAGTTCATCACTCGATTATCTAGTTTTTGTAGTATTATGGATCAGTAAGAATATAGTTATTTACCTGTTAACACGTCCGTAGTTTTTATATGCCTAAGAGTAGTACACAGTATTGAATACTCTTACAATTAACCATTTCTTGTGCCATATTTTGTACTTTACATGGATGAAATGAGCACATCAACTGATATAGACAGGAAGTAAGTTTAAATGTGACTCCCTCTAGGAACTCAAGAAATATACCATGACAAAAACGACCCTACACATAGGTCTAAATCTAGTTGACTTGAAACAATGAGTAAAACATATGTATCCATACTCTGTGTTTCTAAACATGTATACATTAGAGCATTGATGGATTACTATTTATTTAACTGATTACCTCCGCCGAAGGAGGTATTGTTTTCACTGGCGTTTGTTGGTTTGTTTTGTCAGCAGGATAACTCAAAAAGTACTGAACGGATTCGAATTAAACTTTGTGGAGTTGTTGGAAATGCCAAAAGTAACAAGTGATTAAATTTTGGCATCTCTAAGTGCTTTTTTAATATGCAAATGAGCAAATACTACTACTAATAATAATGAAATGGGGTCTCTATTCAGGGAGTAGGAAAGAACAAACGCTAAAAAATATTCCTTGACGTATTATTGTTCATATATCAGCTCAGGACTATGTTAACCCAGTGACGTAGCTTAAACTTCTTCCGTCTTCCCATCTCTGAGTGCTTTTTTAATATGCAAAATACTAAATGAAATGGGGTCTCTATTCAGGGAGTAGGAAAGAACAAACGCTAAAAAAATATTCATTGACGTATTATTGTTCATATATCAGCTCAGGACTATGTTAACCTAGTGACGTAGCTTAAACTTCTTCCGTCTTCCCATCTCTGATGCTTTTTTAATATGCAAAATGAGCTAACAGAGAGGAAACAATGATTAGAGATAGAAAATCGGGCGTGTGAAAGGGAGAATGTTTGAATAGGAATGTTGTGGGATCGGCGGAGGTACACACTCTCTGAGTGTATATATTTCTTTTATTATTTTCTTTGCTCTCTCCTCACTCATTATTCACCAAACACACCTACTTATGTAGACATATATGATTGGATTGTAATTCTGTTAAGTGATTCATTAGGTGGGGATCGGCGGAGGTTTGCACTCTCTGAGTGTATATATGCCTCTAGTTAATTTTTTGATATTCACAAAAATGTGGAACACACCAGGGGGGCAGAACTCATGTAAACAAAAAGGATATATCCAATAAAAAATTGACGTCATCACAGCTAACGATTTGCCTATGTATCTAATACCTCTAGGACAACAAAGCTAAGAACGTAAAGGCTCTCAAAGGAAACGTCCGGAGGCTCCCTCCCGCCACGTGCCACCCTGGGACGCACAGCTTCAGGAGGAGTGGTAAGTCCTGAACACCGCACGGGACCTGAGGCCTTTGGCGGTAGCCCGCACGCATCTAGGAGCTCCGGAGCAACGTGGCCGTCCTCTGCAGCTCCGCCTCCGCCGGAGAGCTCCGGGTTTCAAATTTTTATTTCCTTTTGAAATTAATCACTGTTTTTATGTACCTTTGATTTTATTTAATAACAAATAGGTGACGTCATCTGTGACGTTTGCACTCTTCTTTTTCTAAACATGCATTTTGATATTACAAAAAATTTGGAACACACATAAATTCATGCATTCTTACACTCATTTACTTTTTGCAAATAAAACGATATTTTGGAAGTGAGGAATCAGAATCATTATTCATGATAAATGGTTCATTTCACATATTGAAATATATTAATAGTGCAACATGTATTATATAATTTGGAAAGCTGTATTAGGAAATAATGATTTTTAAAAAATAAACTATACTTTTATATAATAATTTGGATATTATTGGACCTGAAAAGTTAAAAATGAATGAGAGGAAATGTCAAACGATGAATTTGGTGAAGAAATCTTTGTCGGAATCAATTTTTGAAAGACAAAGAGTTGTAAATGTAGTAGATACGCCTATACGTGCAAACGGATATATATTGGTCAACATTAGCAAAGTTTGCCAAAGATAAAATGTATAAATATCATGATCTAATCAAGAATCTGTCATTTCTCATCAAGATTGTGGTGACCCCGCACAAACCTTATTTGGCTTATAAAACCAATTGGAAACTAAGAATTAATTCCAACATTTGAGTAAAAAACGGTGCTTCTAGTTCTATGAATGTAAAGTATTAATAATGGTATACTGAGTTTTTCACATCGAGGGATGATTTATACCATATCACGATTTGACTTATTACTTAGCTGTCACTAGTGAAAGGCCAAAAAAATAGAAATGATACTCAAGAGTGTGAGGAATAAAGGGCCTCAATAAAATTAAAGGATTTATATTCAGCTTCGGGCAATGTTCCAGAGCATATGAATAAACGAGTGACCCTTGTTTTTGAAAAAAATATCATATTTGCCTCTTGCTGTACAGTTTAAATTGAAATTAAATCATTTTTTAAAGAATAATTTAGCTAAATACTATACTGAGAAATGAAATTAATGAATACTGATAGCCGTAGTGTGAGAGGTAAGAAAGGGGTTTGAACATGGAGACTGTTCCTCCTGACAACCAAGACTGACTTGAGAGAGGAACATAGTCGTTATGCGTACGTAACAAAGGATAAGAGTTTTCATAATACAATCAAAACATATGAAACGTCCTTAGCCTGGGAAATGCCTCTTTTAAATTGCCTTAATGAATCGATCCCAAAAACTTTGAATGCTCACATTGCAAGCGATGTTATTCATACATCGAAATTTTAGAACAGACTTGCACATACGTATTTTACTAGTGTTTTCGGGAAGCTTTCTAGAGTGAATCGTCCATTTTTACCCTTCAGGATCAAGATCTCCATTTTATCCACAAAGGATTTACGCAATGCTTCCAAGTCTCAACAATAGTACCTTTTGAAGCCTACTTAAAGAGACGTGGGATACAAAGAAGTATAAGCGACTGTGTCGCAGCTGTGAATATATATTTCTTACATCCTCAGAGAAATGGTTCAAATATCGAATTTTGATCGGTTCGCTGGAGGTGGCAAACAAGTTTTTTTTAAAGACAATCGAAAGAACTGTTTCTTTTGAAAAATACACCCGGAAACCACATATCATCTTCTTTGGAACTGCTCTGCATTAACAGAGACTTACCAAACCCTCCAAATCTCACTAGAAAACCTCTTCAAGACCAAAACTTCTGAGGAAGACTTTCTGACATTCACAAAGAATGCCAAATGTGACGCCGTCATAACTAAAGTTCACAACATATTATATAAATTAAAAACTTAAAACGACGACCTTTCTTGTATCATCCCAATCGCCTCTTTATATTCAAAAAAAAATTTGAGATATAATTTTTTATTAATATATTTGTTTTCAAATTATTTTAATGTTTTCTTATATTTTCGTTTAAATAATTGTTATTTATTGATCGTTTTTACTAAGTATTTGCACAAACCTTTTTGTATATCGTTGGTTGATCTGTCGAAATATATGCCCACTGGGCCAAGAAAAAAAAAACACTGATAGCCGTAAAATAGCTGAATGTTGGTTATCGCTGCAGCTGCATTATCTGGTTAAGATTTGAGGGAAGCTTGAAATGATTGGAAATAACATCAAGATAATTTATTGGAATATGTTAAACATTGGTGCATGAAAGAAAAAAATGAATATTGCTTTGACGCCTTTATTTTTCAAACTTCTGACAGATCTTCAATATCTTCACTTCAGTTAAGTTAATAAGCGTATGTGTTTTTAGGTATATATTTAGACATATCTAAACAAAATATCAGATATTATATCGTTAGAATAAATATGTAGCATTATCCGTGTTTATGATCAATGAGTATGTAACTTAATATTCAATAAATGAATTTCCTTATGTATGATACTAGACATAACTTTGTTTGGAGGGATTTTTTTCTCTCCCTATCACGGTCTGTATAGAATAAAATACGACACCACATAATGTAAAATATAAATAATGTAAAAAAAGAAATTTGTTTTTTAAAAGAACATGTGCCTTGTGGAATTGAACCATGTAACAAATAAGTCCATTAGAAAGTAAATCATCATAACTTATCGAAATAAAAATGACATTCAAGGGTAAAAAGTGGCCAACTGGTCTTAAAATGCTTCTGAAATATTTGGCTGTCATTTTTATTAATTAATAAACTTAAAAATGCGTTTTCTACTCTTCACTATTTTCATTTAGAATTGCTTTTTTGCTGAACCACCTGAAATGTGATCATAATGTAAATATATCTGTGGAAGATTTTTTTTTTATAATGTCTGAAAAATATTACTAGTTTTGAGTCCATTAGTATATTCAGAAGCTACTACTTAACATGCTCGAAAATTGTTAAAATAGGTTTTAATATAAAAGCCAGAAGAATATAAACATAAACGTTAAATAAGGGAGAGAGTTAACTTAATGTGTAAGTATGTTCAACTCTCAATCTCGAATTGCAACTCAATATGATCATATAGACATAAAAAAACTAATCCGTAAACCTCTACAAAATAACACCAGACTATTTTATTTTCAATCAGTCGTATGGTGACGACATGATTTGAACATCAGTATCCCATCAATCATGGATATATTTAATGGCCAATCGGATCTACAGTTATGCATCCATGTGTAAGCAAAAATATTTTTCTTTTTTTTTCAATTCTTCACGAATTTTAAATAGAAAATTTTCTGCATCCATAATATTTGCTTCCTCTGAAAACTGTTAGTTATTTTATCAAAAGTGTATATTATTATTTGTTAATTCGATGACGAATTCTTGAACTTATTTTTTATTTATGTTCATTACAAACTAAAACAATAGCAGAATGCGAAAATCGCTCAGAATAATCATTTAAAAAGTTCAAGAAGATGAATGAAAATTGGTTATGTTTTTATTGTTTCATCATTTAAACTATATGGAATTTTATTTTTAACCTTTGATATTTTAATATGCATGTCTATATACATGTTATGAGAATTTGTGGTCTTTAAAATGAAAATAATTTTAAAACTAGAATGTTTATTAATGTTTTTATGCAACACAATTTTCCTTTTTATTACCAGTCATTTATTAATATATAATTATGTGTTGTATATATTTAAATTAGAATAAAGATCTTCCTGACGTAAAAAAAAACAATAGTAAAACCAATATTTTCTGGTGTTGATACATTTTTATTGAACTGTGAAACAATAAGGTTTCCTGACAATGAACATGATAAAACTTGACTGCATTAAAATATTGGGATCAGTCCAGATTTAAAGCAAGAATATTTGCAAAGAAACCAATCTTCATTTATTATCAAAAATACCTTCTTTAACAATAACTTTTTCAAAAATATGTGTTCTATGTGAAAGAGAGACGATTCATCTTTAAAATTCATTGACACATCCCCCCCCCCCCCTTTTACTATGTGCCTTAAAAACCTCTTTTCTCATTCTGTATTTATTCCTCTTTTTCCTCACTTTTGAAATTACTGTTGCGTCAGCAAATAAAATTGAATTTTGATTACTCCTTAAAAGCAATTGCTGAAAAGATTTATTGTTCACAGTTGCGTGCTCCTGGTAGTGTGCTCAAATACACACATAAAGCAGATATATATATATATATATTTTGCATAGCATACCTTTATTATATATATATATATATATATATTATATATATATATATATATATATATATATATATATATATATATATATATATTATATATATATATATATATATATATATATATATATGATGAGAGCGAGAAAAAGTGCTCAATTTTCTATATCAAAATTTAAATACATACGCATATACAAAGGATGTGATACATTCTTTGTGTATTTGAATTAAAGCTACCGCAATTTTTATTTTCACGGCCAAATAATGAAACAGAGACTACAAATGTAGTGCTCCAGCAAGAATCCATGCTTAAATGGATTTTTGTGAAAATGAGTTACCATCACACTAGTATATAGATGGTTAAAATTTTCTTTGTTTATATTAGTAAAATATCTCGCTTATTTGAATACAGGCTCCAATAATTGCTAACTATATATATTTTAATTGATAGATGCTAAGGAATTCATCTCTTATGGCTATGAAAAAGGACTATCTTTGGGACTATCATATCAGAGCCATTTGGAATATGTGAACCCTATAACAAAGTCTAAGTCCAATAGAAAGAAATCATTATAACTTATCAAAATAAAAATGACATTCATGGGCAAAAACGTGCACAACTGGTCTTAAAATGCTTCTGATAACTGGTAGTTATATATATATATATATGATGAGAGCGAGAGAAAGAGAAATAAATCAAGATTCACACTAAGTAAATAAACACTCCACACAGTATATGTATTTCAATCACTAGTATAAACAAATAATAAAATGCGAGAAGGAGATGATATTATGTGTACCTACCTCTCCGTTTATTATTCATTTTCTGGGATGTTTGATTTATATGGCCAGTGGTATTATGTGTACAATTATTTTTCTTCCAAAAAGCAAGGTTTAATCTTATACCTATATAACGTATTTAGACTGGCATTACGAATAAACACATATTAAGAAGACATAAAAAAATATGTTTTTGAAAAAAATAACATGTAAGTTTGAATTATTTATTTTGCCCAAATGGTCTGATTCAGAAGCATCAGTAAAACAATGTTTTATACAATTGTGGTGGGTGCATTATTAGAGAATATAAGCGTTGGGTGCTCTTCTTTCATTCTTTTTTATTTTGTATCGTTAATAGTTCTGGTTAATTAAGAAAATGGTGATGATTATTTAAAAACTTAATTCAGTAATTTATAAGTCCAAAAGTACGCCACCAAAGTCAGTGAAAAAAGACCTTAAAAGTATTCAAAGATATTTATGTTATCCCTGATTTAATGCTGTATCTAAAGGATATGTTTTAATTATTTGCCCTGTTCTTTGTTCATTTACTGTTTGGTTCAAAAAGAATGATAGAGTTGAAATTAATCTACCAAATCAAGAATCTTTAATCGATTAAAAACAAATATATTGCTGAAAGTCAAAAAAATATTTTAGCAGCTCTTATTATACTACATAATTAAATTCAGATTAACTCCATTAATATATATATATATATATATGTATATATATATATATATATATATATATATATATATATATATATATATATATATATAATACAAATTACAATCGTAAAGAGAAGTTCTTAAGATACAAATTAAAAATAATTAATTCATTTAATAACAACTCTATAATCAAATATATGTATTGAGTATCTAAATACAACAACATTGGAAGTCCCATATAGTTTTTTCAAATGAAATGACAACTTAAAATTTTCTTTCACTCTTTTAGTTGCTTTAATATGTTTTTTATGTGACTAATAAAGGCCTTGCTGAAGAGAAAAAAAATGACAACCAGTGTCTTTTTAACTTTTGCATAACATTTTATTCAATTTTCTAAGAATTTATGTTTTTTTGAAAAAAATTAAAGGATAAAATAAAACTATTTGACTATAAATATAATTCCATATTGAATATTCGAATTTAGAATATTTATTTGAAGAGGTATCAAGATGGCTTGCATCACAAATTGTTATTTCTATATGTTTTATATTTAGAAATGTATTAAGCCACAATGATATAACAATAATTACATTTTAATATATTTTTATTCTTATTGTTTTCAGTGTTGAGGATTTGTAAGTTCGTATCATGTGCTAAAGAGAGGCGAGCTGCGTAAAGGGAACATGGCTTCGAAAGGAATTCGTTTATCACTCTACCTTCTTCATCTCTTCATCTTTAAATCTGTTCTGTGTCTGAAGGGAGAGATTGAGACCACTCATCACCGAAGAAGCACGCATCCCAATGACATCCTGGCCAGCATGAGTGGAATGAAGATCAAAACAAGTTCAGGTAATTCAAAGATACTTTGTTTTTGAAACGCATTAAAACTATAGAGATATAAAGACATATAGAGTTTATTGGATTTTTCAGAGGCATGCGCCATATTGTCCAAAAGTAACAAATCAGTCTATCTCTATGATCAACTTATGATGACGGTGTACTAAATACATTGTTTATATTGAGCAGTGGCGACAGCTGAAACACGATGTTTCTCTGCTATTGAAGGGAATAAGCTCTCTATATCTTTATATCTCTATGATTAAATCAGATAACAAAAAGGTATATTTCTCCTAAACTCAACAATAAACCTGATTTCATCATTTGGAGCTCAATGTATTCTTTATTTTTCTACGTATGATAGTCAATATTAAGATAATTTATCGAAGGACAACCACATTCATTATTTCTGAGTGTTTTAACAAAGTTTTCAAGTGTGCACGTTTATCAAAGTTACAACCTCCAGTCCTTGGTCTTCTTGTCACATAAAACATGTTTATTTTCTGAAAATATTAATTCATTTTCTGGAAAAAAGCAGATTTACTTTGTAAAATAAATAAAAATGCTTAATATTGTATAATTGATATATTTGAAGGATTTGTGAATTATAAAGATAGAGATCCATAAGAAATAGTAATTTTTGTTATGAAGGATAAAACTCTAATGTCGGAGATTTGATAGTCAAGTAATGGCAGATGTCACAATACTAACTCCTTTTTATATTTTTGCTCCCCAATTCTTTCAACCAATTAAGTTCGCGAGAGAAAAGTCTAAGTGTGGTATTCTTAGTTAATAAGAGCGACTGTCTTCCAGACACTCCTATTTATAACATTAATCAAAACGGAACGCCGAATTAAATTTTTGTTGAAGCAAAAGCACTCCAGATTGGTCTCCATCTAAAGCAAGCTATTTTTTAAAGCATCAATTATATTTTATTAGGATTAACGAAGGCAATTATACTGACTTTCATATGAACATAATAAGAGTAATGTAGTTGTAGGGATTAATCATGAAATAAGTAAATATAAAGGGATTTAAGATTTGTTTTAAAGACGAGGTGATAATAACAATTAGAAGAAGAAATAGGAGAAGAAGGCGTCCAGAGAATAACCATAGAGATATAAAGACATAGAGAGCTTATTGGATTCTTCAGAGAAATACGTCATTGTGTCCCGAATACAGCTGAACAATGTTTCTCTACCATTGGAGGAAATGAAATACGCATATAGATATAAATATATAGAGAGCATATTTCCTTCAATAGCAGAGAAACATCCTCGTTCAGCTGTTCACTGTGCCCAATATAAACAAGTAATTTGTACTACGTCATCGTAAGCTGATCAAAGAGATAGATTATATCTCTTTGATTAGCTTACGATGACGAAGCACACATTACGTTGTTTATATTGGACACAAAAATGCAGATGAAGGAATCAGCTCTTTATATCTTTTTATCTCTATGGAAATACGTCATTGTGTCCAGAATACAGCTGAACGATGTTTCTCTTTTAATTGGAGGGAATAAGCTCTATATCTTTATATCTCTATGAGAACAACACGAGGTGTGGTCATAGAGATATAAAGAGCTTATTCCCTCCATTAGCAGAGAGACATCGTTCAGCTGTATTCTGGACACAATGACGTGTTTCTCTGAAGAATCCAATAAGGTCTCTATATCTTTATATCTCTATGGGTGTGATGCTCCAATTTGTAAACAATAATTCCTCCTTCGGAACCGGCTCTATTTATGGAAATTGATACACCGTCAAGGTCTATATTAATTTCAAACTTTATGTGTCGATAATTCGATCAAGAGTGATACTTATTGACCATGGAAAAAAACGATTTTAAGCTAGAGAACACAAGCTGATCAATAATAAAGTTTTTTGCCCTGACATGATTTTTTCAAAAGCTTTCATTTTGTCTGGTATCGTTTGCCGTCAAATAATTGAATAACATACGAAAAGAAGCCATGTTCTCGCCATGGGATCCTAATTTTAAATGATGGAGAAGGATATTCAAGAAGGAAATGTGAGCTTTTGTTCAATTATTAATCAAATGTATTGTAGGCAATTTTTGCCAACTACTTAATCGATTAGACCAGACATCATATATTGTTTGGTTCAGATACATATATATATATATTTGTTTATTTATATGTGACCCGATCTGCCGTATGAGTCGGAAGTCGGCGTTCTATTTATTCAGACACGGCCGATTATGTCAAAACACGTCAAAATATCATTTTTTCTTTTTTGGTCTCATATGAAAGAAAATAATAATCCTAAAGTTTCATTGTGTTAGTAAGGTTTTTAATGATTTGATGGTCAATGTTTATGAATAAATAGAACGCCGACTTCCGACTCATTACGGCAGATCGGGTCACATATATACATAAGCGTAGGGGAGATGTTTGGTTTGGGGGGCGCATTCAATTAGCCAGAATTTGAACAAGAACAGTTCTATCGGTGAAAAAATAATCAATGAAGAAAGCTATGTAGATTAATATTTTCTTTTTAATAATTATACATATTATTCATTATATATATTTATTTGGTTATAATAAAAAATCCAATTACTCTCATAATTTCATATTTTTTTCTACAACTTAAATGCCCGAATACCTCAACCAATTTGCCCGAATTTGAGAACTCACCCGAAATAATTCAAGAATACAATATTTTGGTACAAAGATGTATAAAACCGATTATTAAAACCAAATCTATTAATATAATCTATGATTTTCCATATTAAATCTTTTAGTTAAGCTTTTCATAATACTACAATTGAAAATCGTTAGAATTGGTAATTAATATATACAAATAGTCATATTGACTATTCTTTATCCCATTTATATAAAATTTGACAGCCGTAAACGATTCTTCATAAGTGGCCTTAGAACCTTTATTTGATGAGTCATCAGAACTGATCATT
This sequence comes from Caligus rogercresseyi, assembly GCA_013387185.1. NCBI lineage: Eukaryota > Metazoa > Arthropoda > Copepoda > Siphonostomatoida > Caligidae > Caligus > Caligus rogercresseyi. The sequence continues at coordinate 17,977,668 of CP045901.1, forward strand.
GACAAGTCTATCAAATCCACGCTATAATATTTGGACCATTGCTCATAAATGGATTCTGCAATAAAAAAACTTATTTCAGGTCTTTAAAGAAGAACTCACACTTTATATTTTATTGACAAGGGACTTTGATATGTTTAAAGTCGGAAACTTCATAATATTTCCTACAAAAGTCTTTTATTTTTTATGAAATATTATTTTATCTATAACAAAATGATTTATGATTTCCTGTCCTGTTAGAAAAAATAACAATGCTACTATATATACTTTTTTATTAATGCCTCAAAATAATAAAATGAACAAATAACGCAATGCATTTATGTTCGCAAAGAAAAATTCTTAAATGTAGATTGAGTTAAAGTCAAATTTATTGAAGAAAAAGTGAAACAACTTTATTGGTAAGAAATTACATATTAATGATATTTTCTTAATGCCAAAATAATTGAAAAATAAATTACTTTTTCTTAACTTTTAATAGAAATATATTTTAGAAGCATCAGAGCCACTATGGCTGCAGAAGGCATGCCGACAGGAGTTAATTATTAGAAGTAAAGGTGTTATTGGCATGCCATATATATGCCATTATAACGATACATTGATATAAAGTATGGAAAGTCGAGGGGTAGAAAAAAGTATATAAAAAGATTAATCACTCTTAATCTCAAAAAATTCGTATTTTATAGAGAATAATACGGATTGTTGTGTGTAAAACATACAACTGGATTTGTTGATCTTAAGTATATTATTTTTTAAATAATCGTTTATCTTGAATTACGGCTCATTTATTGATTTAGAAATATTAAAATAGTCTTTAGTTTTTATATTTACTATAAAAATATATTTTTCTCAAGAACAGTTAAATTAAGGGTTGCTTTAAAGAATATATATTTGGGGCTTCGAAACGATCGACATAAATATACTTATATAAAAATAAAACTTATGTATTTAGCTTTTATTTTTATCCTGGAATTAAAATGAAAAATTAATAATATATAAAAATATGGCTCAATAAGTATTTATGAAGACGATAAAATCTTTTAATAATCATTTTTATAGTAATTTTTGTTGGAAAGTGTTAAATACATTAGAGAGACCATTTTTACTAGAAAAATTCCTTTAAAAGTGAAAGGTCTTTGTGTCTTTCTTATCATCCATATTTTTATATATACCAGCCGGGGTACATATTTTTATTAAAATAAATCACGACACATCACCAGGTTAAAATTTAAAAATATAGCATTTTAAATATATAATTATAAAAACAAATCAATAATACTTTTTACAGAAAACATTTTTTTGCTATAAACTTGCAAAACCTTTCAGAAAAAACTAAGAGAGTGAGATAGCTTAGTGCGTTAACTCTCAATTTTGGAGGAGCAGGTTCGAATTCCGAGAAGGAAATACCAATTTTGGTTAACATCATTGATAAGATCCTACGTTTGATAGACTAATTTACACGCTAGAATGCTTATTTATATTCAGTCAGATGCAATTCTGTCGAATCAAATAGGTAAACAAAATCTTAGGTAAGACAATGAAACGATATCATTGAAGATAATCTTGAAAGTTTTATTAGAACATGTGAAAGCTTTAGTTATAAAAATTAAATACTAAAGCATTGCCATTACTGAAAGTCAATACTCTAAATGTCCGAATGGTATGTTTGACAAATAAATGAACTAATTAATTAACTTTAAACTGAATAAATGTGAGCTAAAATAATGAAAGAGCACAATATTATTTTGTAAAACATAAAAAAACTATTAATTCTTTGTATAACAATACATGAATATTTATATAAACCCTTCTAAACTACTTAACAATTGAGGAAATGCATTAAATATCTGATGAATATGTCAATAAGTCTGAAATTGATTGGAATTTATGTATCAACAATAAGCATACCTGTTCTTAAATCAAAAAATTAGTTTTGATGTAATCCAAATGTTATATTTTAGCATAAATATTTCCATAGCCATGATTATTTTTTCAGACATAAAAGTTTTTATAAAAACTCTGTCAATAATGTGTAATAAAAAACACAAAAAAATATATAAAATAATATACATACAAATGAAATCAAGACTCTTCTGAAGAATGTGTACCAAAATACATAAATAAACATTAAAAAGCATTCACTTTTTAAAGCTTTTTTCAATAAGCCAAAAACTGATTGAATTTTTGTATAAACAATGAGCATTATATGCTCTTCTTTTATCATCATAGTTAATTTTGATGAGATAAAAATGTTATATTTTGCATCAATACTTTGATAGTCTTTAAAAATCATTGATTGTACTTTCGTCTCTTCAGTTAAATTCTTTTAACATTAGCTTAATATATGTTTATTTTCAGTTCTTTATAAAAGTTTCAAAATCAAATATTATTAATCACTCATGAACTAAAGTTTGAACATTAATTATATGTTGATATAACAAAATAAATGCAAAATTATTTTTTAGTACAATAAGTACTTATTGTAATTGTAATTTTTAAGTACATTTTGCATCATATTGCATCAAATGGTATTGTAAATTAATTTACTATTTTCAATTATAATATATATATATATATACACATATATATATATCGTTTATTATTATTAATTGATTGATAATATACCAACAAAGAAGTCTCCTCGACAAATTAACCTGAAATAATGATTTCTGAATAGACAAAATCATAAGTATATACATAATTCTTATGAAAAGAAGCAAAGAAAAAAAACTTTCTTTGTCCGAAAAAAAGTTTTAGTTCTCTTGCAAAGTAATGGTTGGTTGGTTATTTCACTCAATATATTATCTAAAGAAAATGAAGACTACATACATAACTGAACTCCGAGGTCATCAAAAAGAGGATTTTCTAGGGGATCTTTATGCTAATTAAATATTTATAGTCTTTTCAAAAGACTGGACCATGGACTAAGGTTTTTGTCTTCCTCTTCTAATTTTTTGAGGAATTATTAAATTAATTGTATTTTGGATCATATAAGAGAGCGCAAAAAAGCTTGACATTAAAAGGGAAGTAACTGAAATAAATGTACATATATAAAAGGACTTTTGATAAACGTCAAATTGGACAAACAGGATTTTTACTGTTATCCATTGCATGCTAGTACGATATTATGAGAAGATAGGTGGATCATTAGCGATGGATTTATAGCTTATTAGAAGGGGTTTGACAACTCAATATGTAATATTTGTAACAGATGGAACCCGAGGGCTCATTTATTACATATATATTATTGCCATAATTGTGAATACTAATGTTGGTTGAGTAATTTGTCAACGAGTGTCCAAGAAATGTTCTTGTCTAAGAAGTGTATATCTATGAAAAATGGCTGTACACAAAAGTTCCGATGAAATGCATATAAATAAATACTATTTTTTATTCTTAAAACACACATACAAAAAAAATATATATGCATTTAAAATTTAGATAAATACGTAAAAATACAAACAAAAAACTTTATAGTTCAAATTTTTACATCAACCGAGAACGTTCTAATTTAAATACTAATAATTAAACAGATCATTACACTGCAACAACTATTAAATAATACAAATGACAGCTAATTAAAATCCCGGATAATATATAGTTCATTATACCACAGTAAAATTTTGTAACACAGATGCAACTAATTAAAATCTTTTTAAATTATTGTAATAAATTTTCGATGACTTAGCGCTACCGATGGGAAGTATTTAATTCCTAAGACGCCCTAGTCCACAAATTGTGGAAAAGGGAAGGTATCTTGAGGTCTAAGGCAGCGTACCTTGCCGCAGCCGATAGAAGAATTGCCTTCAATTCCCAGGAATGAAGGGGTTTATTCGTTTATAATCCTCTTCGCGATGAGGGTAAATATATACTATTTACAAAAATATCATATTTTTACGCACTAGTATCACCCATTTTTATAATACTTATTACTTTATACAAAACTATTTAAAGTATGACTATAAATATGTATGGAAATGGCCTTAACATCCATATTTTATGAAAAGATTACAAATAAGTAGGTAATTTTTTTTATGCATTTAAGTGTAAAAAAATCATTTGGAGATATCATTTTTGGCATTGAAAAACACGACTTTCGATTTTTATCGATTTTGAAGAACAAGAATACACAGGTATTTTAAATTTAGGTCATCACTTTTTAACAGTATATTTGAACTTTGATGTTCATATATATTTTTTGCGCAATTGTTAAAAGAGTTTTATTTATTACTTATTTGTTACTTAGTGTATTTTTGTATTACATTGTATTGATATGGCAAATATGAAATAACCTACTTCATAGGCTGATGAAATAAAAGAAGGATTTTCTTTGTATAAGAAACTAAATCATTCCATAGGTAAATTTTAATAAAAATATTATCAATTGTAGAATTACAATAGATCATTGCCTCATTTTGTTTTAAAAGACTGATTTAAGCTTAATTGTTTGCTTATTATATATTTAATTTAAGGCTTAACTAGATGGATAAAATAAATAATGAAGCTGGATTTTTTTAAAGACAAAATATATTAGCATATTAGAGAGATTTAATTAGAGGAGTCTTTCTGCTAGTTTTTAACTCAGGAATCTTGCTCCTGTATTCACATATAATGTGGTTGATGAATTATTTCCTTATTTCTTATCTTGATTCGTATTATCAATAATACCTATACTACCTTAACATTGGATTAGGCTACTAATTCATTTTAAAGACTTTGGTTGACATCCGGATTCATACAAAGGAGTGAAACGAATATAAAATGCGAAAAAAATATTCCATTTACGAATCCTCAGCATCCCTCTCTTTTATCGCTTGTTAGTATTTACAAAAAAAAACATGATGTATTCAAGCAAGGTCTGTATAATAAGGTCTGGGCTATACAAAAACAAACATATAATCCTAGCAGTGTGACTACTCAATGATATCACCGGAGAACGAATATATATATATATATGTTCTTCGGTGACGTCATTGAGTAGTCACACTGCTAGGATTACATGTTTTTTTGTATTGCCTAGACCGGGGATGGGCAAACTTTTTGACTTGCGGGCATAAATGTCAGCGCGCCATCTATTGGTGAAACGTGGTATTGTATGGACAAGACATAATTAACGATTTGTGAAGCATTTTTATATTATTTACTGGACAAGCTCTGCGGGCCGGATTAAATTGTATACGGCCCGTGGGCCTATGTTTTTGCATGTCTGGCCTAGACCTTATCATAGAGACCTTGTATTCAAGTGCAATATAATGATTGTTTCGATTGAACAAAACAACATTGAATCAATGAATAAGAAATAATAGACTTTTCTAGACTTTGGGGTAGGGCAATAAATCAATGATCACGAGAGATGTAATATGAAGAAATCAAGTATATCTCTGCAAGAGATAGGGATGAACAAAGAAAGAAGATTGAGCCCCTTCCTTCATTGGATTCATCAATAAAATAACTCCGAGAAAATTATATATGTATATATATTTATTGAAAATTTATGGATTTGGAATGCAAAAATGGGCAAGTAGAATTATACATATATGACTCTCTGCATATATATACATATATACTCATGTATGTAGTCCTCCCCTACCTGATCAATCGAGGAAACACAAAATGAATATTGAAAAAATAATAAATAACGTACCATAATAAAGTAATAATAATAATAATAAATAACCTCAAATAGATTTATCCTTTCATCTCCCTTTATCTAAACGAAAAAAGAAGATTTTTTTCTTGACTTCACTTAAATTATAATCCTTTTATTCATTTACAAAAAGCTATACTTTTGAGTGGACTTGTAGCAGATTCTCCCTGTCTCTCTACTTCTATGTATTTGTCCATCTGTTCCTTTTTTTTCTCTGCTCCTATTTGTATTTGCATATTTCCCGTTTTGTGCAATATGTCTCAGTTAGGATCAATTAATTGAAAGGGTTAGTTATTTAATCCCTTCGGTTACAGACTTCAAAAGCCAAATATATATTTTTTAATATTAAAAAGTCCAAAAAAGCGTTCCTTTCAAGGGATTTGTTCACTTTCTATAGAGAATAAGTCGAGGTGTGCTTTGATGATTGGGAAAAGGATAAGTCTTTTAACAGATTGCTACTATTATTTTTCTTGCAGGGGGATTCTCGGGGGACGTTCCTTGCTTCTGTGCTTCAGTCTCATTTGATGATAAATTTGATTCTTTATTTCTTATCTTTAGTCATATTTCTAAAAAGTGATGGGTATCTGAAGATTTCATTAAGATGATTTGAATCTCGTTGGTAGTATTGTGGTCATCAGTCTAAAAAATTGTTAAAAAGAATAAAATTATCATATAAATTCATCAATCAACAATTCCAGCGAATTAAAAGATTCAACACGAAACTTAATACGTTTAATACTTATGTATTTCTTATTTTTATACCTTGATAGCGATCAAGCCTTTGAGTATAAATATAAAGAAAACCAAGCTCTGGTCGCAAAGAGGTCAAAGTCTTCATAATAATAATGACAAAAAGTAGAATCTAGAGAGTATGGACTTAATTGAATGCATCGTGCTAAGGAATTTTATACTTATCCATCAAATATTTTTTTCTAAAGTCTTTGGTTTTAGTTAATTATAGTCTTCCGGCTTATAGTACTAGAAAAATCCTGATTTCTCAATAACTACAAGGAGATTTGGAGTTTCGCTCTTTTTCTTTCTTTTTTTCCTTACCTATGTATACAAGTCGGACGTGCTTTTCTGCGAGAAAATATTACTGATTTGGTGGTTATAAGGTGCACTTTGCTTTTTATTAGTGTAAAAAGGGTTTTAAGTGACATGCAATAACGTTTTAGACCTTATTTTCGGAGAATTACCCTCTGGATCAGGATTCGATGATTTCTCTTCTCTTGCCTCCATCACCCGAAGACATTATCTACAATAATAAATAATTTTAAGAAATGCAAGTACTACCTTTTTAAACCTCTAAATTTATGTTAATATATTTGGTGCGTATGACAATTGATATTTTGTATTGTATTTTATTGATTAAAAAAAGTACTTTTGTTCGACCCATGGGATAAAATTGTAAATTAAAATATTTACTTTTATGATTTTCCATACAATATCTTAGGTTTTTATGTATTCTGTTGTACACATCATAAAAGTGAACTGTTGAATATAAGAAAGATTCGTAGGACATGGACTTTTACTTATTTTATCATAACATTTGCCTATTATTTGAAATGCATTTTCTACTGAGTTTCGACCAGAAAAAGAACACATCTTCTTAGGACTTTCCATTCCACTGAGTATAGTAATCTCAATTCAAAAAGTTTTTTAACAAAAATCCACGTCATTATTTTGTAAAAGAAACATTATTTTTTTTAAATAATGTTTTAATTGTTTGAGGCATTTAACTTGTACAGTCAATACAATTAATTGTCAAAAGAAGTAATATTCCCAAATATTTCTTTACGACTATTTGTGAATAAATTATAGAAGCAGCTTTTATTATATATTCTATTTATTCAATAGATTATAAAAATAAATCAACATAATGTAGAAAATATCACAGCAAATTTGAATTATATAATTGATTTCTGCTTTGTTTTTCAAAAATTTACTCGGCAATTGGTTTTACTTTGAGTTTTTTAAATCAAAATAAAACATTTATTAATAAAAAGCATTAACGATTAAATAAAAGAGGGAATAAAAAATAATGTTAATAATTATGAAAATTCAAAACCAAATACTTTATAATAAAAACTAATAATAAATTGCTTAAAATTATTCATTATTTATTCATATTTTAAGTACTGTAAATAAGCCAGATTCTTAAAAAAATCTTGTTTCATCCAATCAAGGATGAATGTAATAAATATGATATTAATGATTAAATAAAAACCGTATTAAAAAATAATATCAACTAATAATGAAATAAATCCCAGGTCTTTTTCCCCTAGAAACTATTGAAATCTATCAAAGTATTTTTCAACGCCACTGACACGGACATCATTCTCCCAAGTACTTTATGACATGCCTTGCCTTGAAAAAAGCCTTTTCACCCCTCCAATAGCTGACTGCACTCTAGTAATATAATACTAATAATATAATGAGGGAAAAAGAAGATTTCTCATTAAAAGTTTTATTTTTTACACTCTCAACTTTTTTTCGCCCTTCCACTTACACTCAGTTAATCCCGAACTCATAATTATTCATTGATTGAATATAACATACAGTGTAGATAGATATGTATACCTCGTGGGGTTGTACATGAATACCTTAGAAACCTACTTACAAACCTCCTTACCCTTCACAGAACTAAACCAATAACTCTCGAGACTATGAGATACACACATAAGAATAAACTTATAACTAAGGCAATATGGAAAGATACATAAAATATACCTACTATATATTATTTATGTAACAAAAGTAGCCAGTTCTTGGCCGAAGGGAGTGTTACATATTTTGATGATGAGAAACACAACTAGCAATGAACATTAGTCGTATTTATACATACACTTTTATTATCTTTAAGCCCTGCAGAAAAATAATAACATGATAGTATAAGGCAGTAAGGTTGCCAAATTCTCAATTGAACCGCTGAGAGCTCTATTTCTAAAAAAAGCCTTTTGGGAGAATTTATGTGTTAGGAGAGATCTATGCTCACCTTTAGATAAAGATGGCTCAGATAAAAAAGAATGTATTTTCACAAGATATTTTTTTTAAAGACACAATTTTATAACTTTTTTATTTTAACTATTCAATGGGCTCGACATTAAGTTAAAAAATATGACTTATATGAGAAATGAACATTGTTACTACAACCTACACCACAAATGACGTCTTTTTAAACACACACTGATATTTCAGCCATCTAAAGAAAATTGTTTTGCTTTTCAACCAAAGGTTTTAGATTATTATTAGTTTGTTTAAGTGTTAACTTATATGTTTTATTTTATTTTAAGACTTGTAAACATTATTTAGTACTATATTATGGAACTTGTTTAACGCTTTGATATGTACTAACTGCAGCTAGGTCTTTTGGCAGGTAGTCTAATTTTAGACTATAATGTTTATTTATGTATTACTTTTACACAATTCTACCGCCCCTCTTACTTTGTATCCCCAGTTACAATTGAAATAAAGACCTTAAAAAAGAAACACACACACACACACACAACACACAAAACACACACACACACACACACACACACACACATATATATATATATATATATATATATATATATATAATTGGATTCGATGCCCAAAATGTCCCATAAAATGTGATATTTTTTGACTAGCGGTGATAGTTTTTCATTTATCAGTGAAGAACTTTAAGCTGTGTGTCCACTTCTCTAAGCATCCTAAATCAATATAATACATGTTTTATATAATAGACATTTAAATAATGCATTTTTTCTTCCTTTCCTGCTAGACTCCATTACATAGGTCGGTTAGCATTTCAGCTTTATCTCATTTTTTTTGTAAATAACCACTAAATGACTATTTATATTTTGGTATCAAGCGTTAATTTAATGGTCTATACTTATCCATGTCTTTTTACCATAAAATAGGCGTTGTGGTACAGTTAAGGAAATTATTTAGAGGATGATTCCAAAGGGGGGTCGAAGGAGATTAAAAAGAACCCCTTGATCCTATGCCATGAAACCCTAAAAGGGGGGTTTATCCCCACAATCACCCTGGAGAAACCCTACAAATCCATCACTAATAAGTGCATATTATCAATTTAATTAATGTCCATGACTTTTTAATTTATATATATAAATGTATTACAATTATGTGCGTAATTATATACGAGTAATCCTTGATTCGTATTAATTAATAAGATTAAACTGCATTATGGCACACACCTATATTGAAAGTGCATTATATTTTTAAATAAATTACCTAAAAAATGGTTGGTGCGTCAGTACTTATGTTCATTTATTGGCACTAAATATTATTTGACGACAATTTGCAAAAACGAACTCATAAATTGATCACTGCTAAATTTGGTAAAACCAAATTTTTTCAAAATAAGTAATAACAAAAAAGTTTTGCTTCATAACGAAACCTTTGTACGCAATTTGGGGGGGGGGGGGGATGGGGGGTTAAAACCAAAATCCATTTTTCTACTATCATTTAGTTTCTTATGACGCAACTTCGCGGGGGGAAATATTTTGATATCTTAATATTAGGTTCCTATGATACCCCCTAATATATATATATACATATATATATATATAAGTATGTATATAAATTATATATATATATATATATATTTATATATATATATAATGTGTGTGTGTATATATATATATATATATATATATAATTTGTTCTCCAGTGACGTCATTGAGTAGTTATACTGCTAGGATTATATGTTTGTTTTTGTATTGCTCAGAAATTATTATGCAGACCTGATTCCTACCACCATAAAATACCGAATTACATTTCATTATCTTGGAACATAATGGACCTTTTCTGTCTTTCAACTCAACTCAGTAATTTCCTACCTTTTTCCCCATCCTCAGATATCTCTTTTTGCTTTTTTTGCTGCTTGTTCTACATTAAAATGAGAGAGAGAGAGAGAGATGCGGGATTCTCCATGTTTGTCCATTTAAAATGTATACAAATTAGACATCAGGGTTTCTCATGGTTCCCTGCTTCGCTCATTTGTTTGCTTACTCAACCATGAGACAGAATGTATGTACTGATTTGAAGTTAAAAGCATAAAAATAAAAGGAGGGCTTCCCCAAGATTATATTCATCACTCACAAACAATTGAGAAAATATGTTGTTTGTTCATTGAACCTTGAGTATTAAAGTAAGTTGTACAATTAGATACCTCATAATACAACAGCATCTTGATCCTTTTGATCCTTTGGTAATACTAATGCCCTGATTGCAATGGAGTGGTCAAAGACTATATCATATAGAAAATATAATTGTACTTTCCATTGAACTAGTCCCATAACTCAAAACTTACCTAAAAATTGTGAATGACTCAACAAAAATTGGAAGCTACGACCGACATGGAATACCTGGTTTATAAGACAAATCAGCTTCACATTGAAGCCACCTTCCATGATGTAATAATAAAATAGGTGTAGTAAAAAGAATCCATTATTTTTCCAATGGATGGCTTATAATATTTATCTCGTGTTGTATAAGTGCGATCGGGTTACACTAGATGGCGTTGGAAAGATAAGATTTCGTACTAAAAAAAACTTCACAGCCATTTTATGATTGTTTGATTCAGTATTGTTTGAGCACGCGTCAGAGATGGACATCAGCAAAGAGAAAATACGCCTATTTTACAGTTTTTCTTCGATAAGGCGAAAACGCAAGCCAGGCGGTTGAAAATGAGAATAGTATTTATGGTCCTGATACTGTAACAGCCAATCACGCACAATCTTGGTTTCGTCGATTCCGTTCTGGTAATTTTGATGTCAAAGATGCACCACACTCTGGAAGGCCAATTGTCGAAAATGTCGATAAAATATGGAAATCGTCGATATTATTTAATGTATGATTTTTAAAATATTTTTTGTAGTATTAGTGACATTGCATACTATCACCTTGTGTAGAAAAGCTAAGTTTTACGAGAATATTTTTGTGTTATTGAATTATCTTTCCCGGAATTATATATGAAACTTTCCAATTCCAAGGCGCACAACAATAAAGGAACTTATACGAAACTACTGTTCTACAGTTACTGAATAATTAATCTTGAAACAACCCAACATAGAAAACATTGATTAATATTTAAAAGAAGTCAAATGTTTGAGATAATAATATATATATATCTATATATATATATATATATATATATATATATATATAATAACCCGATGGTTTATCCTATGTAATACTAATCAAATAATTATACCCACAGTAACCAAATACAATACAAAAGCGTTGAATTTTGAGTCAGTTCCTATATTTATGTCTGTCTGAAGTAATATCGTTCCATTTAGCAAGGAAATAATATTTCAACATATAATTTTTGGGTGTCTATATGGTTCTATAGAACTACATCCGCCAGGATATAAATAAGCATTATAGTGCGTAAATCTGTCTATCGAAACTACGATCTTATCAATGAAGTCGAACAAAACTGACCTTCCCCTATCGGGAATCGAAGCTACACCCTTAACATTGAGAGTTGAACGCGCCTTAACACACTGAACTATCGTACTCTCTCAATACTTTTCTTTTTATAATGACCATATCGTAGACAATTTGTCTTCCAATATTATTCTTAATGTAATTTTATGGTTGAATAAGTATAATTGCACTCGAAAAACATTATGTTATTATAAATGACGGACTTTGAAAAGTGGCATTTAGGAGTCATAAAAATCTAAAAAAGCTGAAGGAACCAATAGAATGATGAAAAAGTATTGGAATAGTGAAGGCTTAATTCCTATGAATTTAGTAAAACTATAATTTAAAGAATCTTATGTAAACATTTTATGAATGACAATAGATCATGCTTTTATTGTGCTTGGGTTATCTAGAAGTAAAAACAAAAGTCAAAAACGGTATCCACTTGTGATTAAAAAAATATTGTAAGTAGCGAAAACAAAAGTAAAAAATAACTGTTTGATGAAAAGGATTTAAATGAACTAAATGTTATCTTATATGGTAAGTCGTACGCTGAAAGGCTATGTTTTTTTTTGCAAAGAAAAGACTGTAATGCTAAATCATTTATTAGTCGAGTGTCCATTTATTTTAAATTCTCCATTCATTATCAAACATATTTTACAAAAACTTATTTTATTTCCTAAAGAATTTTCATATTTATATTTGGGTCCACAAAGTAATGAAGTTAATTTTATTAAGGAAAAACTAAGCTAATTTTATATAATTTTGTTTTTCAAGATAATATTGTTAAGTATTTTAGTGATTTTTTTAATATGTTAATGTAGTGATGTAAAAAGTTATGATATAACCAATTTGTTGGAAAATAAATTGTTGTACTGAGGTACCAAAAAAATGTTATCTTTTTATCATCATCTTACATTTGGACAATGAGGATCATCAGGCATAATAAATTTTGTTGGAGAAAACTCTTGAACAAAAAAAATATTTTTAATCAAAGTATAGACTTAAAGCGATTTTCTGTTTTTATTGTGCACTTTTTAACTTATATGACATTGTAATATCCATTCATTTATATTACAAGCTATATAGCTACCATATTATTTTTTATCCTTGAAATTTTTGATGTATAACAAAATATCTCTATTTTTCGTTTTCTTCATGCTTATTTTTATTGACATAGTTTTTTAGATGTAAAAAACAAAATAAAAGGGAGCACGTTTGATATTGAAGATACTGAGTATATTCCTTAAAAAATAACTTGAGGAACAAAATATTTTTGTGTGTAAGCTTGATATTAATTCAGACATGTTCGTTTTTTAGTAAGCTTAAAGCTTCATCTACATCCATTGAAATTAAAATTTTGCAGCGTTGCGATGGCATTTCCTACATTATTGAACAGGATCAAAAAACAATATATTTATTTTGGTAAAATCTATTTATAACTTTAATTATTTGGACAATTAACCAAGTCATGAAATAAGTTTATATAAAAAAGAGTAAAGTTATTTCTCTTAACTAAACAAGTCTTCAAATGGTAATTCCTTCAACAAAATTGATTTAAGATTTTAAAGGATTTTTTAAAATATTTTACTTTTCTAATCCTTTAAAAATACCCTTTTCATTTTGTTATGTGTGAATATTCCTTTATTTTGCACCAACAATCATAATATTTTTTGTACCCAATTTTTTTTAATATATCACATAAAAATAGAATATATGGAAATATTTATTTTTCAAAGGGATCAATAAAAAATACTTTATGGGCAAATTATCATAAAAACTAAACAAAAGTGAAAAGTACTTGACCTACCATAGTTCTATTTTTTTTCATTAGCCAAAGAATATATTTAAGTTAGTGGACCATAAAAAATGTAGCTTGCTGTGCAATAGACGTAGTTGCATCATTAATGCAATTTATTATAAATGCTTAATTTCAAGGGAAAAAACCTCATTTTCCTGGTTCATATGAAATGCATAAAGATGGTTTTATACAGAGTATGTAAAAAAACCAAAATTTTGAAAAACTCTGAAAAAACCCGTTAAAACCCCGTGTTTACCGTGGTTTTTTCGAATTTCGGGTTTTTCATTACACCATTAATTAGGTATTAGCTATTAGCTAAGTAATGGTGTAATAAAAACCCGAATTTCGAAAAAAACCACGGTAAACCCGGGTTTTTTACCGTTTTTTTCGGGGTTTTCAAAATTTGGATGTTTTACATACCCTGGTTTTACCTATTTTATTTTGCCCATTTGGTTGGATTGTGTTGGATATATTAAGATATGCATTAAAATAACTCAATTTAACACCAGGATGGTTTTAATTGAGGTGATCTAAAATAGACTCCATTTTCGGGAGGCGATCCTACATCATATGAGATTTGAACACACCTCGAGGTATTCAACTAACGTGTTGTGCTTATTACATATTTGATATCTTGTTAAGTTACATTAAAAAAAAGATAATACATATTTTGTGGCAATTGTTCACATAATCCATGCTAAAAATCAACAATTATAATATAAAACATTTAGTAAAAACCAAAAATATGTTTTATTTTAAAAAAGCAACATTGGTATATATTATTATATAATATTTTACAGGATGTAAAATAATTTAAAGGCCAATAACACATATTTACATTTTATAGATAAATGTGTAAAACTTCCAAGTTCTCCTTAAACATCCTTGCACAGTTCCTTGAATACAGTTACTGAAGACAGAATAAAAAATAAAGTATTGATTATTTACATATATTTTTATGAAGCTTTAAAAATTTAAAAACCACATATTTAAATGATCATAATGAGTTAGAACAAGAATTTATACATCTTTATACTTGATAATGTTTGGCTTGAGCTTAAGAATCATAATGGTTCTATTTTTGGGCAATTTGTATCTTAGAAGCATATTTTGATCACAAGTGTCCAGTGACCTTGTCTTGTATATTTGAACTATATATGAGAGTAAAATGAATATATAGATATGTAATATAAATATTACAATATATTTTATATACTTTGTCTATAAAATAAATCTTATCATAAACGGTTATATCGCAACAATTCCTTACCATTAATTGAATTATCTTTTTGTTTTTATGAATTAATTACACAATATCTATCAGTTTGTTAAATAAACATTAAAATATTTATCAAACTTATTATCTTACCTATATCTGTAAGCTTAATCACATATTTTCTTCATGAAAAAATAGAGAATTGCTAAAATTATATTCTCTATGCAAACTTATCCCAAAAAAATTAAAAGCACATATCCTCCTGAAGAAGCAAATAAACCTAAGTACATTTATTGAAATTTTCAAAAACTAAGAAAAAACTGTAGAATTTATAATTAAATAGAAATACTCTAAGCGGTTGAATGGTATGCGACACAGTCACCCCGTATATGTTTGCATTAAGAGTGCAAGCATCATAGATGGTTTATTTGATATTTCTAGATATGTTACGTTTGTTTGAAAAAATATTATTCTTATCTTTTTTACATATAGAATATAGATACACTAAGCAAAAAACAAAAAACACATAAGGAATTTGTGTTGCAAATGTAATTGGTTTTCAAAATCAAAATTGCTTTTTTTAAATGATAGTTTATTTTTTTTCATAATTTGTTCGTCTCCTCGACATTTTCTTAGTAACTTAAATGCTTTCGTATGACCAATCAGGAAAGAGTAATTGATTAATGAGTAAGAAATGATATTTCCATATAAAGAATACATTTTTTACAAGCGTGAGGACACATGAATGTAGAGAAAAATCGCCCAATGATCATAATGAGTTAGAACAAGAGTTATATATCTGTATACTTGATAATGTTGGGGTTGAGTTTAAGATCATAATGGTTTCTATTTTTGGGTATCTTTGAAAAAGAAGATTAAAAAATTACATTTCATGTATAAAATATTATTATGAAAGGGAATTGCCATATGGTATTTTTATAGATATGAAGTCTCTTATTACCTCCGCCGAAGGAGGTATTGTTTTCACTGGCGTTTGTTGGTTTGTTAGTTTGTTGTTTGTTGGTGGTATGTTAGTTTGTTGGTTGTCAGCAGGATAACTCAAAAAGTACTGAACGGATTTGGATGAAACTTTGTGGAGTTGTTGGAAGTGCCAAAGGAAAGAAGTGATTAATTTTGGCATCTCTGAGTGCAGAATTAAGGCGCCAAATGAGCTAAATACTACTAAATTTTTCAAGTTAGCCTACTCTGCCAATAGATGTCGCTGTGCTGTGAAATTGGGTGCCGGAGAGCGTGTTCCTCTCGGAATTTCCGTCTAGGGAACCCTCCCCCGTCTCTCTACGCCTCCCCATCGTGAAAAATCCGCCTCGGAAGGCTCATGACGGCGGAGGTTTGCACTCTCTGAGTGTATATATGCCTCTAGTTTATCGATACATTTATTGTAATAATACACACAACTAATAATAAGTAAATATTTGCAATGCATCTTCATATTCATAATAATAATATATGCATGTTTATCGAGTTTCCATTATTGTATTATTGAAATAATATACAACTATGTAAATACTTGTATGCTGTATAATGATATGTTGTTCTTAAAAGACGTATCAAGCAATAGTAGTAGTGAGGTGTGTGAATTGTTTGAAAAAATATGAAATTTGCAAAAATATAAAAATGCAAACTTGAACTGAAAGAATTTAAATATATATGAAGTAATTATACACAGAAAGAGAGTCCTTCTCTTCAGCTTTAAAGTATTAAGGTATTGATTTTCCCAAATTTAATTTTAAATTAAACTAGAGGCATATATACACTCAGAGAGTGTGTACCTCCGCCGATCCCCACAACATTCTCATTCAAACATTCTCCCTTTCACACGCCCGATTTTCTATCTCTAATCATTATTTCCTCTCTGTTAGCTCATTTTGCATATTAAAAAGCATTCAGAGACGGGAAGAGGAAGAAGTTTAAGCTACGTCACTGGGTTAACATAGTCCTGAGCTGATATATGAACAATAATACGTCAATGAATATTTTTTTACCGTTTGTTCTTGCCTACTCCCTGAATAGAGACCCCATTTCATTATTATTATTAGTAGTATTTTGCTCATTTTGCATATTAAAAAAGCAGTTAGAGATGCCAAAATTTAATCACTTGTTACTTTGGCATTTCCAACAACTCCACAAAGTTTCATTCGAATCCGTTCAGTACTTTTTGAGTTATCCTGCTGACAAACAAACCAACAAACAAACGCCAGTGAAAACAATACCTCCTTCGGCGGAGGTAAAAATACTTTAATTTGATAAGTAGTTTTATTCAACATATTTGAGTTAGGGGGAACGTTGCTGGGTTGCTGCGTGCCCAGTTCTTCATTTGCTCGACTTTCTTCTTGATAATTCTCGTTGACAAATATCTTAAGTTTTTTCTTAAATTATATTATTAAAATTATATTTTATATCATGACTAAAGCAATTCATGGATATTAGCAAAAAAACAGATTTTTCCAAGCTTCAAGATAAGCATAGAAAACATATTAATATATTTTTAAAAATTGGGTAGTTTTATTAAAAGTTTTTCTTGTTTTACGTTTGCCATTATCATCAATTATATATATTTAAATAATTTGATATTTAATCATTGCTTGTTTTCTCTATCTTACTTCTATTTATACAATATAACTGAAATTGCTCAACCAATTATCAATTTGTCATGCTTATAACTTTATGACAACTTTCATAAGTTAAGCTTAACAGTTTTAATGATTGTTTTATATAAACAGTATATAAGTATTACTTTTATCACATAAAAGCAATTCACAAAGTATTTCAAACATTTTTCTTCGTTCATTTATAATGTAAATAGCAAATAGTAAATCCCTTCTATTAATATATTATGGAACGTTTATCTACTATTAAAAAGTAATGCTACTATCGTATTTGAAGTTGTAGGAGCAGCATTAAGGTATATAAAACTTTCCAAGTTCTCATTCTCATCTAAATGATTCATAACTTTTTATATCTGCCTGTCAAATCCTATAAAGTTTTAAAAAATGACTTTAAAGAAAACGACTAAAAAATATTTGTGCTCCTTCATCTTGTCAATATTCGTCAAATTATGAAAAATACATCGATAACTTAAAGCATAGGAATCCCGATAAATCTCTGTCAAAGTCATAAAAAGAAGACGCAGTCTCTAAAACAGCAGCGTTTATCATTCAGAATGAAAAATCGATGTTGGGGGAAGGGATGGCAGGTACGTAGTTAAATATATATATGTTTCTTTTCCTTGTGTTCATCCCTCTCGTCTTCATCTTGGGTGTACACATACATATAAATAGTTCATCGTAATGTATAGGCATTGTACAGAATAGTTGAGAGATATTTCATGACCATCAAGAGTGGGTGTGGAAATCTTGTTTTGATTTAATGGTCTTGAGCATTCTATATATATATATATATATATATATATATATGATTCACGTTTTCGGATTTGAGAGTCGGGCTTCCCCTAGGATTTTATTTTAGTACATAGATATCATCTTGTTAAGTTTGAACGAAATCGAATAATGGGAAGTGTCCGCTCAACGGGCCCAAAAGTTATTTTGTAAACTTATGTAGTTTTTTTTTCGCCATTCGATTGCCTCGAATGTCCTTAACTTCAATCCTATTTTCAAACAATTTGCCGCGAAATATAGGTATGATCGCAAGGATTCTAAATCCGTTTTTATTTTTATGTACCTCCAAAATCAAACGAGATAATAAAGTTTCAAAATGTTCATTTTTGGGATATTTTCCATAAAAAGGACTATTTCAAATTTAAATTTCTCGTTGAATTTTGGATGTACATAAAAATAAAAGCTGATTTGGAATCCTTGCTATCATACCTACATTTTGCGGCAAATTGTTTGAAACTTGCATTGAATTAAGTACATTAAAGGCGATCAAATATGAATATAAGCATATAGGTTTCCATTGAGTGTCAGAATGTCAGTATAATGTGAAGAAGAATTATAGCGTTAAAGTAAATCCTTTATACTAAGGATATTTTATTAATGAGGCTGATGAATGTTGTTGACCTTCCCGTAGTCAAACCGCGTCCTTCACATAAAGAGTCCACATGGTTTCCACTAAGTTTATACGCGGACTGCTTTTTGAATGAGCAAAAAAAAAAGAAAGCTCGCAGCTCGAAATATCAATATAGAGTGCACCAAGGACAACAGAGGTGAATCTATTGCTTGAACGTGATGGGTTACAGAAGAGAGAATAATAATAAAACATTTTACGTTATGAACGTAAGCATCTCTTCACTTGATGCTGTTGAGGATCGAACATCAACTCTGAGAGAAGAATATAAAATCCTTAAAGCACAACTTGTATATACATATGTATTATCCAGGGTTTCAATCAATGGCGGCATGCACAAATACTTTGAATAAAGTCCTCCAATATCAAAAATTAATCAATTTTAAACAATGATAATAGCCCCATGCCCACGCATATGGCTTCAATCGTTTACAGAGAGGTGGAAGCCCTTTCCAAGTCCACGTTCCAAAGTGAGCTTTATCTTACTACTTTTTATGTTTACAATATTCCCCTCCTCTCCCCCCCCCCCCCCCCCCTCCCTCCCCTTCTTCTCAATCAACCTGATCATCTCTTTTAAAGCCTTATCCGATCTTCTATTCCGTTCGTTATTTTTAAATTTATTATTGATATTAACTCGTTAAAATCGAACTGATTCCAGTTTTAAGAGTTTCCTGTTGTTGTTTTTTAAATTTTAACTGCCTAAATCTTTTTATAATATTACTGCACTACTTGGTTTTGTAGATCCATTAATACCCCCACCCTTATTTTATTGTTAACTCCTTTCTCACTCGTAGATTGCATCATTTGAATTGAATATTTTTAGAAAAGTGTCGTGAAATACAATTTAAAAAAATGAATAATATTATTAGGAAACTCAAGAAGTGGTTAATTTTGGCGATCACCACTAAGACTATAAATCACAACTTAGACGTACTCTGCCAATAGATGTCGCTGTGCTGTAAAAATTGGGTGCCGGGAGCGTGTTCCTCTCGGAATTTCCGTCTAGGGGACCCTCCCCTGTCTCTCTACGCCTCCCCAGTCGTGAAAAATCCGCCTCGGAAGGCTCATGACGGCAGAGGTTTGCACTCTCTGATGTGTATATATGCTCTAGTTTATCGATACATTTATTGTAATAACATCATAACTATAATAAGTAATATTTGCAATGCATCTCATATTCATAATAATAATATATGCATGTTTATCGAGTTTCCATTATTGTATTATTGAAATAATATACAACTATGTAAATACTTGTATGCTGTATAATGATATGTTGTTCTTAAAAGACGTATCAAGCAATATAGTAGTGAGTGTGTGAATTGTTGAAAAATATGAAATTTGCAAAAATATAAAAATGCAAACTTGAACTGAAAGAATTTAAATATATATGAAGTAATTATACAACAGAAAGAGAGTCCTCTCTTCAGCTTTAAAGTATTAAGGTATTGATTTTCCCAAATTTAATTTTAAATTAAACTAGAGGCATATATACACTCAGAGAGTGTGTACCTCCGCCGATCCCCACAACATTCTCATTCAAACATTCTCCCTTTCACACGCCCGATTTTCTATCTCTAATCATTATTTCCTCTCTGTTAGCTCATTTTGCATATTAAAAAGCATTCAGAGACGGGAAGAGGAAGAAGTTTAAGCTACGTCACTGGGTTAACATAGTCCTGAGCTGATATATGAACAATAATACGTCAATGAATATTTTTTTAACCGGTTGTTCTTGCCTACTCCCTGAATAGAGACCCCATTTCATTATTATTATTAGTAGTATTTTGCTCATTTTGCATATTAAAAAAGCAGTTAGAGAGGCCAAAAATTTAATCACTTGTTACTTTGGGCATTTCCAACAACTCCACAAAGTTTCATTCGAATCCGTTCAGTACTTTTTGAGTTATCCTGCTGACAAACAAACCACAAACAAACGCCAGTGAAAACAATACCTCCTTCGGCGGAGGTAAAAATACTTTAATTTGATAAGTATTTTATTCAACATATTTGAGTTAGGGGAACGTTAGCTGGGTTTGCTGCGTGCCCAGTTCTTCATTTGCTCGACTTTCTTCTTGAAATATTCTCGTTGACAAATATCTTAAGTTTTTTCTTAAATTATATTCTTAAAATTATATTTTATATCATGACTAAAGCAATTCATGGATATTAGCAAAAAAACAATTTTTCCAAGCTTCAAGATAAGCATAGAAAACATATTAATATATTTTTAAAAATTGGGTATTTTATTAAAAGTTTTTCTGTTTTAACGTTTGCCATTATCATCAATTATATAGTATTTAAATAATTTGATATTTAATCATTGCTTGTTTTTCTCTATCTTTACTTCTATTATACATATACTGAAATTGCTCAACCAATTATCAATTTGTCAGGCTTATAACTTATATGACAACTTTCATAAGTTAAGCTTAACAAGTTTTAATGATTGTTTTATAATAACACAGTATATAAGTATTACTTTTATCACATAAAAGCAATTCACAAAGTATTTCAAACATTTTTCTTCGTTCATTTATATATGTAAATAGCAATAAGTAAATCCCTTCATTAATAATAAAAAAATTATAGAACGTTTATCTACTATTAAAAAGTAATGCTACTATCGTATAATTGAAAATTTGAGGAGCAGCATTAAGGTACATAAAAAAATCTTTCCAAGTTCTCATTCTCATCTAAATGATTCATAACTTTTTATATCTGCCTGTCAAATCCATAAAGTTTTAAAAAATGACTTTAAAGAAAACGACTAAAAAAAATATTGTGCTCCTTCATCTTGTCAATATTCGTCAAATTATGAAAAATACATCGATAATTAAAGCATAGAATCCCGATAAATCTGTCAAGTCATAACAAGAAGACGCAGTCTCTACAACAGCAGCGTTTATCATTCAGAATGCAAAATCGATGTTTGGGAAGGGATGGCAGGTACGTAGTAAATATATATATATGTTTCTTTCCTTGTGTCATCCCTCTTGTCTTCATCTTGGGTGTATACATACATATAAATAGTTCATCGTAATGTTAGGCATTGTAAAGACTAGTTGAGAGATATTTTCATGACACATCAAGAGTGGGTGTGAAATTGTTTGATTTAATCTTGAGTCTTTTATAATATATATATTCTATATATATGATATAGATATATATATATATATAATATATATATAATATATAGATATGGGTGATTCACTGTTGTATGTTTCGTTTTCGGATTTGAGAGTCGGGCTTCCCCTAGGATTTTATTTTAGTACATAGATATCCTTGTTAAGTTTGAACGAAATCGATAATGGAAGTGCCCGCTCAACGGGCCCAAAAGTGTATTTTGTAACTTATGTAGTTTTTTTTCGCCTTTGATTGCCTCGAATGTCCTTAACTTCAATCCTATTTCAAACAATTTGCCGCGAAATATAGGTATGATCGCAAGGATTCTAAATCCGTTTTTATTTTTTATGTACCTCCAAAATCAAACGAGATAATAAAGTTTCAAAATGTTCAATATTGGGATATTTTCATAAAAAGAGACTATTTCAAATTTAAATTTCTCGTTGAATTTGAATGTACATAAAAATAAAAGCTGATTTGGAATCCTTGCTATCATACCTACTTTTGCGGCAAATTGTTTGAAACTTGCATTGAAATTAGTACATTAAAGGCGATCAAATATGAATATAAGCATTAGGTTTCCATTGAGTGTCAGAATGTCGTATATGTGAAGAAGAATTATAGCGTTGAAGTAAATCCTTTATACTAAGGATATTTTATTATGAGGCTGATGGAATGTTGTTGACCTTCCCGTAGTCAAACCCGCGTCCTTCACATAAAGAGTCTACATGGTTTCCAACTAAGTTTTATACGCGACTGCCTTTTTGAATGAGCAAAAAAAAAAGAAACTCGCAGCTCGAAATATCAATATAGAGTGCCCAAGGACAACAGAGGTGAATCTATTGCTTGAACGTGATGGGCTTACAGAAGAAGAATAGATAATAAAACACATTTTACGTTATGAACGTAAGCATCTCTTCACTTGATGCTGTTGAGGATCGAACATCAACTCTGAGAGAAAATATAAATCCTTAAAGCACAACTTGTATATACATATGTATATCCAGGGTTTCAATCAATGGCGGCAGTGCACAAATACTTTGAATAGTCCTCCAATAACAAAAATTTGATCAATTTTAAAGAAATGATAATAGCCCCATGCCCACGCATATGGCTTCAATCGTTTACAGAGAGGTGGAAGTCCTTGTCCAAGTCCACGTTCCAAAGTGAGCTTTATCTTACTACTTTTTATTTGTTACAAATATTCCCTCTCATAAGGACCCCGTGTCGGCGGAGGTTTGCACTCTCTGAGTGTATATATGCCTCTAGTTTTTTATATTTTTAAATTCCCAATTCATCTGCGACGTCATGGACATTGACTGTAGATTTGATAAAGTGTATTCCTTCAAATTCTCTCGAATACCTCAAACTCATCAAATCGACAATAAGACGACATCAACGTTTTATATTGAATAACAAATAATTTTTATAAGTCATTTTATATTATAGTTCTATCTTTAGACAGTAATTTTGATTTATAATGTTCAGATATGTTTTGTTTTTAACGTAACTGTCTTCAGATTGTGTTTATTAGTCTCCTACTTTATAGTGTATTCTACTTATATTTTTACACTGTATGGATTTTAGATAATAAATAAAAAATTTTAACCAAAAACAACGTGGGTGAAAACTTTGTGACACCGTTGATTCTGTTTGGAGTTACTTCGAATTTTTTGAAAGCATATCTGAAAACGCGTGCCCTTGAAATGGCTATTTCAAATTGTAAAAGCCAAATTGCAGAAAAACTGGCCATCGGAATACCTGTCCAGGTGGAAGAATTTCGGGCAATTCTAATATCAACCGCTGTAAGATACTCGTTTTTTGTATCAAAATTCCAAACGTGGACGATTCATCGTGGGAATATGTGGGAAATATAATCAAGTATTATCCCTCCAAACACTACAAAAAGTTTCATCGCTGGCTATTACGAACACATAAAAGTTTTGAAAGAAGTAAATATTATTAATTAGTCTTTTTATTACAAATGTTTTGTTATTCTGAAATTTAAATTAGTTTTTTATTTATATAGAATTAGAAAGTATGTTTTATATGGTTGTGTTGTTTGTTTAATGTTTGTTTGTTCATGTTTTTTATTATAGTTGTGATACATAGTTAGGAATTTTGTTGGACTTTTGTTTAGAGTATTGATTTTAATCTTTAATGTGTAATTATATATATTGTTTTATATAACAACTCTAAATAACTAAAGTCAAAAAAAAAATGTGCAAATGTAATACATAACTTCAATCCCTCAACCAATGTCCTTTCTTTTCTTTCTTAAGATGTCTCTTTAATAGAATCAAAACCATTGATCATTAGCCAAAAGGATGCATGAATATTATCCCTCTGTTACACACAATCACCCATGTTAATTATTATCTGCTCTCCTGGCGTCATTAATCTCACAGTTCTTGAGGCAAAACGTATTGGCAAGGGAATCATTCCCTTCTCCTCCACGCTTCCTCCTCTCAAGAAGTGTTTGCTTTTTTTTGCAGTGATCATAAATCTCTTTATATATATTATCTATCTGTGTATGTGTATTATTGACAATTTAGAATTGATTTATGCGCTCGGCATATGCCGTCTCTCCCCCTGCAACTGCCTTCATTCTCCAAAATGCACTAAAAAATACTTAATATGATACAGCATATTTTTATTTAAAAAAAGGGAAAGCAGTTCCAAAATGACATCATTCACCTCAAATGATTGCCAAATTAACGGGATGAATATAGTAAAAAAAATCTGCATTTTAATGTTGAAGTTTAATCAAAGTGATATAAAAAGAGTGCTTCATATAAAAAAATTGTCCCAAAAATAAATTCATTTATCTATTTGTGTATAAAACTGTTAGTTTTTGGAGTTTGGGATGTGAGAATGTGAAGTGGTTTTTTGATACGTCACAAACAATAATAAAATTTATGTTATTTTACGATCCATGAAAGTATTAAATAAACGTACCTGGTATTCTATATATCTTGGAGTCAAATCATTAATTAATTGGGATTCTACAAGCCGTCCAATACATTACATATATAAAAAATAACTTTAGAGGGAACTAAAACTATCTCTAGTGCTGACATTGTTTGCTCGATCTTCAAGTTTTGCAGCATTAAAATAATTATTAAAAATATTCATGTTATTACAGACTTAAAACCCAGGAACACATCTATACTATGGATAAAAAACGTATTATATCAGAGCTGGGTTCGGTAGAAAAATCTACCGCTGGTTCGGTATTCGGTATATATCTTCTACCGATCGATATCGGTATTCGGTAGAATTTTTATATATCTACAGTATCGATAGATTCTCGGTACGGTAAATAAGAAAGAGAGATAAGTTTATTTATGTATCTGCTCTGTGACTTATTGATATGCATTTAATATTGGACAATTTATAACAAAGGACAATTAAGTACATAATTTGTTATAATTTATTAAAGATTATTCAATACATACTAATCTTATATATATTATATATGTTCTTTGATTTTGTAGGAAATGGAAGGCTTTTTTATATACTGTCTCTTATTATCCGATATTAAATGCTCATTCAGGTACTGTAGCATTCAATGCATAGCTTAAGCTTATATTTAATGTATATTTATGTATCTACTCTATAATATTATAAGTTGTAGTTGTTTATTTATTATGTAAAGTTCGAATTCTTCACACAAAGGAGCGCTTCCACTTTTACCTTAGTACTTAGAAAAACAAAACATTAATTCCATTCAAATATTTGTTCATTTTTTACGAAACAACATATAATCTAATTCTATCCACATATTAACTTACGATGACGTAGTACAAATTACTTTGTTTATGTTGGGCAAAGCGACAGTGAAACGATGTTTCTCTGCTATTGAAGGGAACAAGCTCTCCATATCTTTATGTCTCTATGTGAATGTCACAAAAGTCATATTTTTCAAATATACCGTATCGATTGTCAATCGGTATGGTATTTGATAGTTTCTACTGAATATCGTATAGTCGGTTGGGTATTTGAAATCTAGCGTCGGTAGTATCGAATACCGATTTACATTTGGTAGTTGTAGCTCTGATATATATATATATATATATATATATATATATATATAGTTTTCAAACTATTTTTCGATTTTTAACTACTTCAATTGATACATCATTATTCAAATAGGTATTTCAATTGATAGTGCATCATGATATGTATCTAGAAAATATCATTTATTTCAAGATGTTTTTTATTTAAAAAAGCTATTTATTACTCTTATATGTATATGGAAGGAATTGGTATGGGGAAAGGGTATAAGAAGGTATTTCCACCCCCCTTATACCCAAGTCAGTTATAAAATTGTAATCAGTTAAAGGAGGGGAAACATTCCCCTTTCCTTTGCAGGAGGAGCCGCCTAGAGATTTGGTGTTTGAATAAATGGGATTCATATAATCGTATTTTACCTATATATATTACATTTATAACACATAACTTCCATATTTCAAAATGAATATCATGGTAAAAAGATTATTATTATTCGTAAAGGAGTTAAAATGCTATTAAAAATTGCGTTTTTATAATCCATTCTTAAATGTTTCGAAGTAACGGAGTAAAAGTATAATTGACAACCATATAAAAGTATAAAAAATATTAGTGAATGAACAACAAGCATAAACGACGATTTCCAAAAAATATCAGCACTAAGTTGACAAAATATGTAGTTTGAAATATGATTTTTACAACATTATTTTTATTAAGATTTGGAAATAATAAGTGTTACTTTTTTGGTTCGCACTGACAAACTGGGTTGGAAAAGGAGTTAGGAATCTATATGAAGAGACGAAATCTCGTATTTTTTTGGCTATTGATTATTATTTTTTTTTGTACACGCGTACAACAAGTTTATTCATTTTAAAGAAACACACAACAAATCATTCAACAATCAATATATCAAAAGAAAAAAACCCAAAACAGATTCTACTGACCTGAGTCTAACATTTGTGGTAAGAAATATCAGCATATATCCTCCAAAAATATGAGGGGATATGTAGTGTGAAATGATGATTGGTTGCATGTCTTTAACGCTCGTTAAAAAGCAAATAATCATTCTAAGGATACCACACTTCAACTTATTTCCACGAACGTGATTGGCTGGAAGACACATGGACTTTTAGTTATAAAAGTATAAGGAAAGTAGGCTAAGCCTTCTTGCTCTTAGCTGTTGAACATTAATTCAAAATTAAAAGAATATTATCTAAGAACGCAAAGTATTTTTTTAACTTGGACCTACATCCTTGTCAGGTATAATTTTAATCTTTCTTTTTGACTTAAAACAACTCATCACCCTCAAGGAAAGGTTTAATTCTTGGTTTGTTATATCATATTTGACGAAACACGGTTAATCATCATAACTGATATCGAGTGCCAAATTAAAAGATAGTGTAGTGCTGAATATCCATTATAGGGATATATTGACAACTCAAAAACAAAAAGGAAGATTGGTGCTTCATTCCAGAGCCTTATAAGTAGAGTTACGTCGTAAGACCTGTCTGTGTAGCAGCTGACCCTCAACAGCTGACTCAAGTCAGGTTCAAAACATTCTTGATTTATCGAGGGAGTTGTAAATAAACAGTCTTTTGAGATAATTTTTTCAAAGTATAAAAACAATATAAACTTTAAAGATCTATTAAAAAGCACAACTATGCCTACTTGTAGTGCTATGGATTGTACAAATAGATTAGGAGCCCGAGGAATTTCTCTCTTTATATTTCTCATTGAACAATCCCCCAATAATGAAAGGTTTTATTGACACATGTTTTGTCATAGATTCCGGTTTATTTATCCTAACAATAAATTGCAAAATAATCATTACTTTCATTTCATTTTGAGCCCAAATGCTCTTTCACCAGGTGACGCTCCAATCCATTGTCGGTATTCTTCTTATAGGGCTCTGCTTCATTCTTTATAATTATTTCATGGGGAAAAATATGTTTATGAAGTCTCACTCTCTCTTTATCTATTTGTGTTATCTGTCTTTCCGAATACTGACGTCATTCAGCCCTAAAACATGTTACTCTGGCACTTGAAGTCTCACTGTCTCTCTTTATGTCTTTTATATATTTCCAAACAATGACAACAATAATGACGTCATTCAGAGCTACAATTAGTATCACTTGATATTCTCTCTGATACTCACTCTGACTTAGAAAATATAGAAAACTCAACGGCCAATTGACAAAAATGTATTTATTTTGTACGCGCAAATCGTACACACCTTCGACTTTTTTAAACATTCCCTCATATTTCCAAAAAAATGAAGACCACAATCAAATGGTTTTGTAGGATTTATTTATTAGCTACTTGAGCAACTAAATTTCGAAATGGTCACCACCAGCATTGATCATGGCAGTGATCCTGGGCCTGAAGCTGGAGCAGACCTTGCTGATGAAGGCCACAGACATGTTGGCCCACTCCTCATTGACAGTGGCCTTCATGGCTTCCACACTTGGGTGAAGTTTGGCACAGACCTTCCTCTCCAGATTGCCCTAGATACCATAGTCCAATGGTGAGCAATCTGGAGAAGAAGGGGGCCACATTGACCAAGGCCAGAATGCTGGCAGATTCTTCTGGCACCAGTCTTTTTTTTTTGGCCTTATGCCCTGGGGCAGAGTCCTGCTGCCAACCATAATTACCCTTAGGGTAAGTGCTGTCCAGCCATGGTTTTACCACCGTCTTCATCAACTCCAAGTACTCCTCCATGCCAACCTGTAATCCCTTGGGGAACCAATAAGGGGGCATGGCCTTTCCATCGCTTGTCACCACGCCCAACATCATGGCTCCAGCTGGTTGCTTGGTCCTGTTGATAGGGGGGACATCGTGGGGGCTCAGAGCAAGGTAGCGGTCGTTCTGAGCATTCCGGCCTTGATCAACGACCCAGAGCTTTTCGTCGCTAAAAACGCGCACCACACCTGGATTTTTCTTCATCCAACTTAAAATTTTGAGTGTTTTTCCACTCTTGTGGCCTTGGTTTTGGTGCTGAGGAGGTGGCGATGTCTCCTGACATAGTTATGAAGGTATAGGACCTTGGTAGCAGCTTGGATTGTTGTCTTGGACAGTCCAACGGCCTTGCCAAGCGTCCTTTTGGAGATCTCCGGATCCTCTTCGATTTTGGACTTGATCCTTGTCAAAGTGGGTTCATCCAGCTTTTTATTATGCCCACCACTTCCAGTCTTACTCTCCAGTCCCTCCCCGCTTGATAAAAGGGCCTTCACCTTGTAAACAAGGCGGCTTGAGCAGCCTTCCTTGTTCACGATGACTGACACCTGGCAAATTCGCCCCCAAGAGAGCAGCAATCCTGATCCGTTGTGCCTCCATATTTCCAGAACAAGAGAAGATAGAGAGAAGCTCTAATAACAAATTTTGTTTACTTTTTTCTTCTCTATTTGATACAATCAAAAGCAGCAGAACTTTTTAAGAAAAAAAATGCAAAAAATTGAAACCTCTGTGATGCAGTAAAAATTGAAGTGGTTCTGACCTTTTTTAATTCAGTGGCCTTATAATTCATGCTGAAACTTTCAAATGGGTGCAATCACTTTATTATGGAATCATCTGATGATTCTAAGAAGCTTTACATAATTGTTCAACTAGTTTCAGAAATAATCAACCATACCTTTTTTGCCATGCTTAAAATCAAGGTCGAATCTGACCTTACCTGTGCGGCAAACAAAAAGTCGCCATAAAAATGTCACTAACCCATTTGAAAGACAATTTTGTAATGCACAATTAGTGTATAAATAATATTACTGTGGTCCCATTCGCGTAGGCTACAACTGTAAATATCAGACTTTAGGTCATTTGTGCACGATTTGTGCGCACACCCTGTAGTACTTTAAGAGAACTCCCATAAAATCCGCCTATTAATCATAGAGATTAAAGATATAGAGAGCTTATTGGATTCTTCAGAGAAATACGTCATTGTGTCCCGAATACAGCTGAACGATGTTTCTCTGCTAATTGAAGGGAATAAGCTCTTTATATCGTTATATCTCTATGCTACGAATACATAACTGCAAAATGGAATAATCAAAAACATTATCTCTCATGTGTTTATATGCAAAAATGTATCAAACTCATAAATGCCCTTGCTCTTAGTTTCCTTTTTTCATGTAAAGTTATAATGAAATATTGTGTGTACATATTTTGTACATGTTTATCGTCTGACCCCTAATTATGAAAGTATTAATATATACAACTCCATTTTTTGGAGAATTCCTCTAAGAATGTCTTGCACAAAGCAGATGTCTCAGTGTGTGTGTGTGTGTTTTGTGGGCAGAGAATGGATAAAAAGTTATTACTTTTTATGAGGGAAGTGATGCATATTTTTAATACAAGCAAAGTTTTTCTTTTTGTTTTGCTATGACAATGTCTAGCAAAAAAATTGGCTGTAGAGAGGCTCTCTTCTTTAAAATAAAATGTGATAAAAGAAGACCATTGGGGAGGGGATTTACGATTTTTTTGACCTCTTTCAAGAGAATATAATTTTTTTTTCATATGGAGATGTAATGCTCTGAGTTTTTATACAGTAGATAATAATTGGAAGTATAGTTGTATATTAAAAGAAAAATTTGTTAGGCGTAAATGTTTACAATGCAATATGCCAGAATATAGAAATAATAGTATTTTTTTTTTTGCCTATAAGGTTCGATGGAATTGCAATATCCTACGGAGATATGCAAAAGCCTTATGGCATTGAAATTAGTCCATTGAATTGCACTCTCTTCAAACTTAAGTCCGTAAGTTCATTTATGTATTTTCGCAACTGCCCTGAATAGTTTTACTCTGTTTCTGTATATAACTTTAGTATATTTTTTTTTACACTGTTTAAAATTTTCACAGTTAACCGTTTTTAACCGCAAAAAAAAAAAATTAAGTCCGTATTCGAGAAAAATATATATATAATGTATAGTTTAATAATAACCCAAAATAAAAGAAAGACTATAAAAACTAGTACATGTTGTTGATTTTAATGAACTTAGTTTTTCAAAATGAATGCAACTTATTTAACCAAAGAGAAAAAAGATTATTCATATAATGTTATAATGATGTTCATATTTACACGGGTTTTCACTTCGAACTAAATAAGCAGTCAACAGCTCACTTGCCTTATATATGTTCCCGTTTCTATCCAGTGTGGTTGTATTACTTGTAAGGTTTTTATATTTCAATGTTCATGCTTATTTCTTCTTCTAGGTATGTGACACACAAATAAAAACTAATGCCAACGGATGATTTTCATGGTATGAAAAAACTATAAACTCCAAGGAGCAAAGATTTTTCGGATTTAAAGACACATTGGTTTAGATAACACCCCATGCGAGTAAGTAGAAGCCTTTCGGTGGGATATTAAAGTTACTTTTAGGATCATTGACCATTTGAGCAAACATGACACCTCGCTGTAAAATCATGGAATCCTTCAAATTTACAAAGGGACAATCAATAGATGCTGCTTTACTAAAGAACAATAATTGAGAAAATAACAACGATCACAATAACTTATTAGACATGTTATATTTTTAATGTTATGTAATTTATTTTTATTGTAGAGACTCATTCAAATGTTTTGATTCATCTGGAGCTAAATCAATTCTAAAGGTAAAATTAAGAGAATATAAACAACTGTTTAGAGTGAAATATCATTTATTGCGTCTCCCAGATTTATTGGATAGAAAAAAGTATTTCTTAGGGCCCTGTCTCATTTCTAATACAGTCCATTGAAAGACCTTCAAATCGAACTGATAATCAAGTCCAGGGGCAAAGATGAATACTCAAGAGAGTAGATAAATTAAGTCGACGTAAACAGCACATTTAATACAATTGTGCCCTGACATTTCAACGTGTGTCAAACAATTAAAAAAACTTGGGAATATAAAAAAGAGGGAAATCCCGCAATAAATGTCCGGTAATATCGTTTGAATATATTGGGTTTCTACAAAAAAAACTAGTCCCTTCATATGGTGTCACTGAGTCCCCTATTGTCAGTTATCTCTTTTCACTCCCTAAGACTGCTCAGGGCTTTCATATGTTTTCTTTCCTTCTTGTCTTTATATCATCAGCTGCTGACTCCGCCACTGATCTGAACTTTCTTATTTAGTCAATTGTACATCCAATCATATTATTCGGGTTTGAACGATGTTATGCAATGAGTAATTATTATTTTCAAGAATATACAAAAAATCTTTGTGTTTTCTATAAAATATAATATTTACTGACCTTCTAGCATCGTTAAAATCCTTCACTGCCTCGATGCGTCTACCATTCGTGTTCTGACCTATTTTTGTAAGCCTTAGTTTTCTCCCTTCCTCCTTTTTTAATAAGGATACGAATATGGAGGTATTATATACCTATACTAGAGCTGCAAGATTATTATTTTCTTTTTACTTTAATTTCTAAAAGCCTAATTCTCTTTTACCTCTCTCTCTTATGTATAATATGTTCATGACCATTAATATCGTCGTCGTCGTTATCCCTAACACCTCATACAGCCTTTCACCTCCTCTAATATAACAATAAACTGCTCCGTAATTTAACACTTAGCCCTCACTTTCATTCTTCCCCGCTTTACATATAGAAACCGCAGATTGAGCATATCTTTCTTTCTTTGTATGAATTCATTTTCCTTGTCAAGAGCTCCCTCACCACAACTTTAGCAAATTCTATAAAAACCAAAGTGGTACTATATAAATAAGAATGAAACTCAATTATTCATTCTACATTTTCAACAGATATTTTTGTAATTAATAGGATGTGTTGGAAAAGAAGACGAATACCAATTGTGAAGGAAAATCATAATACCACTCTCAGTGTGATTTTGGGTTAATCTACATTTAGCTTTGTGTAGGGTCTGATAATGCATTGTTTCCTTGAGTGTTCAAAAGTTATACGTTGTTATATTGTCCAGCTATTATGTAATATATATTCTTTTTTCTAATGTCTTTATAATTTTGTATAATTTATGATCTATTATATTGTAAAAATGATTTTCAAAAGTCCTTTTCTAGACATATCATAAAATAAATATATAAGTCATTGGTAGGACCTTCCTCTATTAGGAAATAAGAGTGTTAAACTATTACTAACTATGTTTACAAAGTGTCACAATTATATTGAATATGCCCATTTATTTTTTTAATTAAACGCAGTCGTTATATCAAAATCGTAGAAGAAGACAAACCCTTGTTCGATTAACTAAGAAGATCATCTCAAGGACCTCTCATAATATAAATATCACGTCAAAATGAAGCGATTTGGGTGTATCTTTAATCATATTACTTCATGACTTGTCTTCTATTACACATATTATATATGTATATTGTATATATATATCAGAATGGTTGACGTTCGCGAAAAATTGTCGTTCGCCAAAAGTTATCGTTCGTCGTTAATTTTAAATTGAATGCTTCGTCATTCATCGTTCGTTTGTCGTTCGCAACTCTGAAAAAAATTGACGTGGTTTTTTCTATAAAGAAATTTCTGAAAAAAATTAAACGACATTTTTTTAGAAAGAAATTTCTGAAAGGAAGTGATGACGTTTTAAGAAAGGAAATTTGTCCCATGAAAATTAAAAACCTTTGTCTTTTTTTTGGCGCCAAAACGAACGACGAACAATAAGAAATTTTCCTCATCATTCGTCGTTCGTGAACGACAACAAATGAACGATAAATCAAAAAGTTTGATATATATATATATGTATAATATTACATATATATATATATATATATATTTATATACATATATAACTCCCTCGGCTGAAATTACATGTAAAAAAGGGAAATCCTACCAGATTTGTAGTATGTTAAGTAGGGACTTTGCAGAGCAAAATAAAACCAAGCACATAATTGTACATGCATATTTAAGGAATCTTAAATATATGTGCACAGCGTAGATGGCTGGAGAGGGAAGAGAAACAAAGAGAGCCTAATGATAATAGAAAATTATACATAACGTCTCAAACATAGATATTACATATATAAAATATGCATCAGAGAATCATCAAAATGAAAATAAGGGTTTGGATTGGAATCGTTGTGGGAAGAGGGTTTTTTGTGGGATGGGTTAAATGGAAATGTAGCATCCTTTGTGTGGAAATGAATAAGCAATATAACTCTAAAAATAGTCCTTCTACCCCAGGGTACTCTCACTAATGATGCGAATCAAATTAATCCTTAAGAAAACTTATCGGCATCGACCCATGACATTTACGAATCCCATGAACCAACTCTCCCAAAGTCTCTGATCAATATGCAATTCAATAAGGCCACTGCTCATGCACAAGGAAATAATATTGAATCTTTACTTTTTTGCATCATATATGACTGTAAATGGTTCATCATCCTGACGATAAGACGATGAAAAGGAATACAAATTGAGTTGCCAACATGTTCATTGAAGAGTTTGATACAACTACCATATAAATACCGTGTATTCTTTTACATTACATGCCTGAACAAGGAGGAATATTATTTGAATTGTATAAATAATTAAATTCCTCCAATGTTGTTTATTGCACTAATTATATCTAATATAAATTCACGATTCCCACGAAAATTGAAAAATAAATAATCCCCCGTGAGAAACAGTTGTTATATATATATAAATATATTTTTTTATTAAGTACATGAAATTGAAAAAAACTCTGATAATATAATAAATATAAAATCATGATTATGAAATATTCATAATCTAAATATTTTATTTACGGCTATACATATTTATCAATGAATTAAATTTGATATTCCGAATATGATAAAAGTAGTTTTTTATTATTGTAATGATTGGTCCCCATACCCAAGGATGCATTTTAATTTTTAAATCAGTGTTCAAATAGATTGCGATGACTGTATTGTGTATCATGTTAACTTGTGATTATAGTCGGAGCAAAATTCAAAGATCTAAGGAAATGAAAAGATATATGGATATAATAGATATCTGGTTGCTTAAAAATTATTTTTTACCATAATGAACGTTGGATAACTTGATTTGCACCTTCTTAAATCCTTGGTTTCTGCTCATCAATCAACTCAAATGCTGCAGGAAGGGGGCCTTGTAATTGAGTGGATCCATCATGGACTTTTGCTTTCTTGAAGGGTACAAAATATGTAATGTAGTAGTGAGGAATATTCAGAAGGTCTTGCTCATAAGTATTAATAGCTTTGCAAAAACACTTGAAAGTGGGAGGATGATAAAGTAAGTGGAGGACTTGTTTTCTATATTTATCCTTTTTTTAAATAAATATATTTGGAGAAAAAATTATCTAAGAATTTCTATGTAAAATATTATAATTTTGGTAAAATTTTGAACGTTTTTTGTTATATGTATGCGAAAATAAAGTTATTATTAATAATTTAGGATTTTGGGATCGTGTTTAACATCAAATTAAAATTAAAATCTTGGTTCATAGTCATATCTAGAGATAAATAACATTCATTTAAGGGATTCTCGTGATTGAATTATAAGGATTGATGGCTGTGATGTTAGTTTCAATGATGATTCATTCACAATAGTATTAAAAATGTGACACTTGAATAATAGTTTTTAAGAACATCCGTATTAACATATTATGGGAAAACAAATTTCCTGCAGTTTGTTTTAAGTTTTTTAATCCACAAATAACCGTTCTAACTAGGAGCCTATAACACAGGGAGATATCGGAAGGTCAAGGGTTAGAGCTACCACAAGACAAAATACATATTTTGTAAAGATTCCATTAATGATATCGTAAAAGTAGTTCATCTATCACAAGCGTTATAATAATTGTATTTATAAATAAAATTGATTAATTTTCGTCAGTATTTTTAATATGGCTGGAATCTTCATTTGTCAATTCTATGTAAGTTGTATGATTTTGGAATATTTGATACTAAATCAAATACTTAATCGTAGGTTTAGTTGCAATGCTAGAGTTTTAAATTCTGATATAATTTTATTAAAATATATTGTAAAGCACTTTCATCGATTTATATACTCTTTTTTGTACACAATGGAATAATAAAAATCTACATTTTCATATCTGACAAGAAGCCTGCGGACATAAAAGTATGTTTGATCTGAATGGAATTAAGTGGGTTAACACTTTTAACTCTTTTTGTGCATATATTGATTTAACAATATTTTCTAATGCTCAAAGTGACGTGAAAAAAAAATCATGGGAAAAAACTTCATGGAAGTCATTTATTTAACAATGAGTTATTTCATTATATATATAAACATATAAACCTTTTAACTTTATAAGCAGTCACAAGTTCATTCGATTTTTCTAATGCATAGAAAAAAGTTTTTGTAATAAAGTAATTAAGATATACTGTTATTGACTTTTAATAAAAATATACATAGATGATGTTTTTTTTCTTTCTTTTGAGTAATTCCATAAATTATTGAATTTTCTTTATTTATAATTTATATTGAGAGTAAATTTTCATTTGTAACTAACAGAAGTTAAGGTATTTTGTTTTTTTAATCTTGATGTGAAACAAAAAAGTCTTTAAAAAATCTTTGTATCATCAACAGACGGTTTTTTTTTAGATAATTACACATAATATTACATTTATACACAAGTATAGACATATATTCAGTACGGGCACATGTAAAAAATTATTTAAACCTGTGGTGCCCTCGCAATAGTTGGCCGATTGGGTCTCCTACTGCAGTCCGTCCTGAACGTGATGTAGGGATGGTGCATTCTTCAGCCAGCCTCCAATATCAGTACATGTAAAGAAACTGGAAAGACTGGAGATTGAATGACCCTGAAAAGGCTGTTGATGATAAAAAAACTGGGTCCGCTCAGCCATGAATTTTGGGCATTCGTAAAGAAGATTAAGCGGTTCCTCATCCTGTTGTCCACCACCCACGACACAGCTGGTTGATTTCAGGGTGCATTAGGTGGTAATGACGACGACGAAGAGAATGGCCTAAGAAAAATTGAACCAAAGAGTTAAGCTTTTCTTTGGAATAATCCAGGAGACGTTTCCATCTATTTATCTGAACTCTTGGCATCTTTTCACAGCTTTGGCGGCAATATTCCAGCCTTGACCAAAGTGTCTGCCATTTGTCTACGTAATACGCAGACACCTCCGCCCTAAGAAAGGTCAAGGGGTACCAACAACCTGTGAAGGCTGCCTTTTTAAAGTTTCAGCCTTAGCCACCATATCTGTCACTTCATTCCGTGTGACGTCACTATGGCATTTAACCAAGCAAAGAGAGAGAGGGACTTCCACGGCAAATGAATCCAATAGAATTTTGGAGTCTCTTAAAAGTGAACTTCGCGTTTCTACCGATCGCAAAGCTTCAATAGCTGCTTTGGAGTCTGACCAATGCAAAATCCACCTTGGCACCACATTTCCCGATTGTGTTTAATCCAGGAAAGAGCCTCTTTAATTGCCAGTATTTCCGCATGGAAAACACTATTTTGAGGATTAAGGGGTAAAGATGCTTCCCCCACACTTGATTTCCTTTTGTGATGACAAATCCAGCACTAAATCCGCTGTGACTTTTCGATCCATCTGTATAAATATGTGCATG
This sequence comes from Caligus rogercresseyi, assembly GCA_013387185.1. Lineage (NCBI taxonomy): Eukaryota > Metazoa > Arthropoda > Copepoda > Siphonostomatoida > Caligidae > Caligus > Caligus rogercresseyi. The sequence continues at coordinate 18,015,480 of CP045901.1, forward strand.
ATTTTTGAGTTCTCTATCAAAAACTTTCCATATTTCTTTCGATGAATAGTATCTTTTTGTAAGGTTGGAAACATTATATATATATATATTATATATAGGTATATTCTATATGTGTAATAAATATATTTAATGAGCGAATCACTTCACCATATCATAATTGCATCAACAAACCTACGTATTTTAAGTGTCAACTTATATAAATTAGTCCTAACAAAAGATGAAAAGAGAAGTAGTGAAAAGGGGATGCTTTTTGTTAATGTGATGAGATCCCCCTTATGGATGAGTAGGGTTTATATTTTTTATCTAAACAACCGCTTATATATATGAAGAGATTAATTGCTCGTGAGGGAATGGATCTTCTTTTTCCTCTTTTTCTGTGTAAATATTTATTGTTGTTTTTGGATATATATGCATTAAAAGCATACAAGGAGATATAAAAAAGCTTATTTTGTATGAGTGAGGACCATTTAACAAATTGTTTATTAAATTGTTTGAAGGGTTCTGCGGCTATGGGTTAGTAGTCTGTGTCGAAATGAATGTATATGTGCATAAATGATGCAAGAGCCCGTAGGTTCCCCTTGAGAGGATGCAAGCCCAAAAAGTGATGGATTTTTTAAAGTATATGTGTTGTGTGTATTTTCTGCAACGTGATTGGTTGAAAGAAACGGAGAGGGGCATATGAAAATCAGTTGGCGTTGGCTCATTCGCGGTTGTTGATGAGAGAAGAAAATCAGGCTTAATAATACTACTAATGATCTCTCCTTAATGGACCTTCATCCATGACGTCATGGGGAATCATTTGAAGTGATTCATTCCTTTCCATCTATTAATATTAGTTGAGTAAAGCTCATACTCAAGAATATATGAATGTTAATTTTTTAGTATGTCGACAAAGGGACATCATTCTTACTATCGGACATAACAAAAAATACAGAAAATAGGCTTATCAAATGAAAAAATTTCATGTTTATGGATGAGTTTGAGGGAAATGTGAAAATAAAAAGCTTAGCGGATAAGAGTTTTCTATTCACTATTTAAGACGCATGTTCGAATCCTCCCAAGTGGAGAAGGTTAATCACTTTCTTAAATAATCCTGATAAATTATTTATAATGCTAATATGCTTATTTATGTCCCCATGTATGTGCAACTTAAGTAAACGGTAAAAGAAAGCCTTGTTATCGACTATTTGAACAAGAAAATTATATTTTATGAAATACTGCACTTTTAAAGGCAATCAGCTATCAAAACAAAGGTATTACATTGAGGCCTTTAGCTGGTGGCCAATAAAGTTGCTTAAACTAATGGCTTCAAATGGATAAGTCTGCAGTTTAATTAGAAATAATCAATAATATAATTAATAAAAAATACTCAAGGCGTTCATACCAAACGAAATGCATAGGACATTTTTAAGAAGAACTTCCATTAAGGAATATTCTTGAAAGGAAATCTCATGGAAGGCATATTCTTTGAATAAATAATGTATATCCATTCCTTTGGGATCTTGCTTATGTTATAAGAAACTTTAAAATAATGATTAAAAAACAGTTTAGAGTGTTAAGAAACCTAAAGTTATGAAGTAATATATTTTTTCACCATTCTACCGCCATTCTTTTGAAAAACAATATTGATATATTGAGGAGGTTAGAGACACTCAAGACTTTATAAAAAATGCTACATATGGTTACTACATACTTTTGGATGCGTTAAGGACACACTTCCCATTATTCAAGCTTTGACAAAAGATCTCTATGCACTAAAGTAAAATCCTAGGGGTGGCCTGACTCTCAAATCCGAAAAACGAAAAAAAAAAGAATCACCCTATATAATTCCTTATATTTAAAAAAAAAAGTTTGTTGATAGAAACATTGACCGTGGATTTAGATGTCACAGGTTATAAAATAATTACATTTAAATCATGTAGAAGCTGAAATGTAACTTTATTTTTGGTATGAAACCATACTGCATGTACGGTAATTATCAAATAAGCATTAAGGAAAACGAGATGGGTAGTGATTTCAAATTACTTATTGGAGTTTTTATTAGAAAACATCAGTCTGAACATATATATAGAATGTCTTTATATGTCAAAAATGTCATATTGGTTAGGTGGTGTAAAACGTTGTTTGAAGTGTCTGTGCAAAGTTAGATAATTAAAATATTTTTCTTGTAGAAATTAAAAAATATATCATTTATTTTGAAGATAGTTTATGAGGAGTGACAGCCGCACTCATTATAACGATACATATTTATAAATCCTTCCTTTTTATCACGTCGAGTAAAACAAATCTCTATTTATTTCTATAATAAGAGTATCCCATTAAAATTTATGTTTTTGCGCAAGGAAGACAAATATTAATTTTCCCTTAAGTACTTTAATTCCCTTAATTCTCGATTTGTAGAGATTTCTTTTTTTCATGCACATTCTATTGCTAAAACTATATATATTAAAGTAATAATAATCCGTTTTATTATCGTTTTTTTATATTTTTATGGCAAAAAAGGTAAAAAGGGAAGAAATTATGAAGGAAAATAAATAAATGTTATTGCCTTGTGTATTAATATTAATAAAATAATAATACAATAGTAATAATCCTAACTATAAAACTACAATTCATTGACCTTAATTACATAATTTATGAAGCGTGAAACATTAAAATGATTGCCCTGGGTTACCTTAGATAAAGTCATAAATTATGATAAGGAGCTAGAAGGCAGGGACTGGTAGAGTTCCTTCGTAAATCATAAACGGAACCCTTGGTTACATAAGCCCAAGGGTCAAGTCACAAAATGTAGTGCCTTAAAAAATATGATTCACTCTATAAAAGTGGTTGATACTTTTAGCTGTATCACATATTTTAATGAGCTTCTCATGACAAGAAAAAATAGAAATCACGAATGCGTCCATATATTAATTTACAATACCAGTCCTAGCCTAAAACTGTTCAAACAGCTGTTTGTTTGTTTAGTTCCCGATGGGACCAACCTCACTGGAACTTGATCCAGTATCAGTTTCGTAGCGAACCTATCTAGGATCTACGATTTTTTTTTTAGAAAGCATATATATATATATGTATATATAATATATATACTAGCGAAGGTTACCCGGCGCTGCCCGCAAGAGTTTGTAGGCGGTTTTCAAACAGCTCATGTCCTCCCCAGATGATAGCGACGTGCATGCAAATTTGAGCTGAATTGGCCCAGGCATGTGGCCGCCTACTTGTAACGGAAGACAACAGACAAACAGACAGACAACTTCTACTTTATTATATATATAATATATATATATATATATATCTTATATATATATAGATATATATATATATATATATATATATATATATACATATATATCTTATATATATATATATATATAATTATATATATATACACTTAACCAAATAAACTCTCCTTGGAGTTTTTTTCGGTTCAAACATATTTGTTATACAAAAAAAATAATTTCCTTTTGAGCCAATATTGATTCTTGAACAAAAACGTCAACTAAGATGTTATGACATGAAAAAAAATTGGCTTCTCTTATTTGAGTTGAATAAATTATTAATCTTTATAGATATCTGGCTAAATATTATAAAACATAAATGGTTTGGATATTGGATGCTTATAACTTCGTTTTTTTAATGGTTAAGATGTTTATACATTAGCTAAACCCATACAGTGTAAAAATATAAGAATACACTAGAAGTAGGATATAAAAAACACAATCTTAAGACAGTTACGTTAAAAACAAAACATAATGAGCATCGTAATTCAAAATTACTCTCTAAAAATAAAACAATAATTAAAATGACTTATAAAAAAATATTCATATTCAATATAAGACTTTGATATCGTCTTATTGTCTGATTGTAAGTTTTAGGTTATTCGAGAGAATTTGAAGGAATAAACTTAATCAAATCTCCGGCCCATGTTTATGACGTCGCAGATGAATTGGGAAGAAACATTCGTTTATAAATACAATTGTCTACTATTTCATACCTTTGATTAAGTTGCATACATTTTGAAAATAAACGTGCACCGTTTTTGCCAATGATTCATTTGATAAAAAGGATCATATTAGCTATGGGAATCTTTAAAATTTACCCTCACTCTAAATGTTCTTATTTATTTATATTTTTCATACAGTTAATCCTTATGCATGAGGCTTATTTTTTTAAGAGGAAAATGTATGTTCTTTTAACTCATTGATCTTATATACACCTTATTACTATCCATTTTGTTTCCCGTCAGTATAATTACCTCCGCTGAAGGAGGTATTGTTTTCACTGGCGTTGGTTTGTTTTGTTGGTTTTGTTTTGTCAGCAAGATACTCAAAAGTACGGAACGGAGTCGGGGGTGAAACTTCGTGGACTTTGGAAATGCCAAAAGTCAAATTGATTAAATTTTGGCATCTCTGAGTGCCAGAATTAAGATGCAAAACGAGGGCGCCCTCCCCGTCCCTCTACCGCCGCCCCAGTCGTGAAAACTCGCCTCGGAAGGCTCATAGACCCCGTGACGGCGGAGGTTTGCACTCTCTGAGTGTATAATATGCCTCTAGTTTAAGATGCAAAAGAAACTAGAGGCAAATTACACTCAGAGGTGCAAACCTCCGCCGATCCCCACCTAATGACTCCTTAACAGAATTACAATCCAATCATATATGTCTACATAAGTAGGTGTGTTTGGTGAATAATGAGTGAGGAGAGAGCAAAGAAATATAAAAGAAAAATATATACACTCAGAGAGTGTGTACCTCCGCCGATCCCCACAACATTCCTATTCAAACATTCTCCCTTTCACCGCCCGATTTTCGATCTCTAATCATTGTTTCCTCATCTGTTAGCTCATTTTGCATATTAAAACAGTGCCTTAGAGTAGCAGAGTCGGACGAGATGCTGATGAGTCATAACAAAGCTGACAAAATATCATAACAAACAAAATTCATATCATAAATAAATAGGTGTTTGGATTGAATAGCAAATTTAATGTTATTCTTATAAATCAAAGGGGATATATTTTAATGTAAAAAGATGGCTATTGAGTTTGAATTTGCTATGAATTGCATTATTTTTATGATTTTGCCACTATTGTGAGCAGAAATAGTAATTATATGTTGAATAACAATATTATTGTATTTCTAATTTTATTCGTAATGTGGGAAGCCTGTCATCAATCACAAAACCTTTTTGTTTTTATATTTTATATCTCTAAGATCAGTCATCAAATAGGTTTTTCGTAATACTTTACCCTAATAAGAGCAACAAATGATCGTTCTGGAGTCCAATCAGTTTCAAGAGTAAAATGATAATATTGGCAGTAGCCTCATTCTACTCTTGAATTGTGCGATGCACAATAGGATTGCCTTTAGACATTAGTTTCTCCGATGGCAGTATGTGGGACGCTTCAAAGGTTGTTGTTTTGCTCCGGAAAGATCATTTGTTTTCTTATTCTAGGTAAGTTTTAAGAGAACCTATTTTGATGACTGATCCTAGAGATATAAAACATAAAAAACAAAAAGGTTTCGTGATTGATGAAGGGCTGCCTACATTATGATAAAATTAGAATGCAATATATTGTTATTCAACATATAAATCCATTTCTGCTCAAAATAGTTACAAAATCATAAAAATAATGCAATTCATAGCAAATTCAACTCAATAACCATCTTTTACATTAAAATAATCCCTTTGATTTATAAGAATAACATTAAATTTGCTATTCAATCCAAACACTATTATTTATGATATGAAATTTTGTTTGTTATGAGATTTTGTCAGCTTTTGTTATGACTCATCAGCATCTCGTCCAGACTCTGCTACTCTAAGGCACTGATTAAAAAAACACTCAGAGATGGGAAAGGAAGAAGTTTAAGGTACGTCACTGGTTAACATAGTCCCTGAGCTGATATATGAACAATAATACGTCAATGAATATTTTTTTAGCGTTTGTTCTTTCCTACTCCCTGAATAGACCCCATTTCATTTTTTAGTATTTTGCTCATTTTGCATATTAAAAAAGCACTCAGAGATGGGAAGACGGAAGAAGTTTAAGCTACGTCACTGGGTTAACAATAGTCCCGAGCTGATATATGAACAATAATACGTCAATGAATATTTTTTTAGCGTTTGTTCTTCCTACTCCCTGAATAGAGACCCCATTTCATTATTATTATTAGTAGTATTTTGCTCATTTTGCATATTAAAAAAGCACTTAGAGATGCCAAAATGTAATCCCTTGTTCCTTTTGGCATTTCCAACAACTCCACAAAGTTTCATTCGAATCCGTTAGTACTTTTGAGTTATCCTGCTGGCAAACAAACCAAACAAACCAACAAACGCCAGTTGAAAACAATACCTCCTTCGGCGAGGTAATTACTTTATCACACTCATTAGTTTAAAGAGAATTTATTGATTTATGAATATACATTATGATATGGAGGGAAGCTGCAGGGATACTTGTCACATTTAGATCTTTATAGGCCTTAATGAACCAAAATTATTAATTAATACAAATATTTATGAAGTTATTACTATTGAATTGATTGGTTCATCATTTGCAATGAAGAAAAAGGTATTTACCATAGAGATATAGAGAGGTGATTCCCCAATTGCAGAGAAACAGCGTTCTGTTGGTTTCTGTTGTTCAAATAAACAAAGTATTTGATCTACGTCATCGTAAGCTGATCATAGAAATAGATTTATCTCTGTGATCGCTTACGATGACGAATACAAAATACTTTGTTTATTATGAACACACAGAATACGGTGTCCAGTAACTTCATCGCGAGTAAATTTGTCGCGGAGCTTTTTATAGGTGTTTTTTTGTCGCAGGTAAATACATCACTTGCTTTTCATAGTCAGTCAATTTGTAGTTCTTCTTTTTGTGCGGGTAAATTTGTCGCCAGTATTTTTGTGGTTCTTCTTTTTTTTTTCTTTTTTTTTTTTTTTGTTTTTTTCGGTTAAAAACATTTATTCGGTTGACTGCAAAATTTTATAACAGTGTAAAATAAAATACACTAAAATTAATACAGAAACAGAGTAAACTATTCAGGGCAGTGCGAAAATTTTTTTTTTGTAGGTAATTTTGTCGCCAAGCTTTTTTTGTAGTGAAGCATTTTCCGCGCTTTTTTTATTTTTTACTTTGTGGACCTATTCATGGGGACTCTGTCTGGGGTCCCATGGGGTTTGAATCTACCGCTGACATTTTTAGGGAGAAAAGACACGCGGCTTAAGGGTTGTGCACACCGTAGCCTCGGGTGTTCCGCCGAATTTACTCGCGATGAAATACAGTAAACCACAGAATACATCTGAACGTTGTTTCTCTGCTATTGAGGGAATCAGCTCTCTATATCTTTATATCTCTATGGTATTTATTAGAAATAAACTAGAAAGTCCTTATTCCCCAGAATAAATAATCAACTTACTGAACAAAGTAACCTGGAAATTAAAGATTCCCCTTCTTTGACTCAAAGACTCTCTACTTGTACATACACATACGCATTTTTGCTGTCTCAATTTCCTTACAACAATAGGAATCAAACAATACACTATACAAAGTTTCAATGGGCGGAACTTCTCTAAGCCTTCGTTGTAATATCTAGCTATGAAGACAGAAAGTCTGAAGCTCACTAGTAGCTTTAAGATACCAGGATACCTCCTTAATAACGTAAAGGGATAAATAATTAATTACAAATAAAAAGGTTAAGGACTAATTATTTTTATTCATCAATGATACATTTATAAAAAGTTCTTGGAGGCGGGCTGCAAAGGAAATCAAGAGCTTCTCGCAAAGTCAAAACATCTTTCAAAAGTAACGAAAAAGTTATGGAAATTTTTATTTATTAGTCATTGTTGTGCATTTTTATTATATAAATATTATTTGATTTGAGATATGTTGAAAAAATGTTAATCGGTTTTGAAGCATAAATTTTGGACTATAGTGTATATTTATGCACATCGGCAAAAAAGATCTATTATGTAAATGTATGTTTTGCTTTCCACAACTGTTCAGAATAGGTCCTATATTTTTACATTTATTTTAAAGTTTTGATTATGACAAATTAAGAATGAAAGCTTTATTAAGAAACAAACAAAAACATTAGTCTAGGTTTGGTCCATATGTATATATACATATATCAGGCAACGACTGGGTACCCGACCTGGCCCGGGTCCCAGCTGTTTTTTTGAGCGTCCGGCCCGGTGTCTAAAAAATCACCGGGCCGGGACTTTAATACGGTTATTCGTTCGTCATTCTAAAAGTGACGACGTTTCTTTATAAAAGAATGTTTAGTATTTAAAAAAATTAAAAATCTTTTCTAAAAACGTCATCACTTTAAAAAAATTAAAATTAAAAAAAATTTTTCTAAAAAACGTCATCACTTTAAGAATGACGAAGTAACGAATATAAAAGTCCGGCCCGGCTTGAAAAATTTAAGTCCTGGCCCGGCCCGGGTCCCGATGAAAAAGAGTGTTCCGGTCGTTTCCTGATATATACTATATATATATATAACACATGGGCTGAAAAGTTTCTGATAGAGCGGATCCCCATAACACTTTTCAAGCCATTGTTTCGCTTGAACGTATTTTTTCTCTCAAGAAGCAGTGTAAAATAAAACACGAAATTATTTTGATCCCTTGTTTTAAAAATAACAACTATAGCGTCACTCTTAGCACAATAACTCAAAAACTAATGAATAGAATATTATGAAATTTAACAGCTGTCTTTGAAGATTAGTATTAGCTGATAAAAGGTTATTGCAATAAATACCGTCATATATGTGTTAGGCCCGGGACTTTTCAGCCATGTGCTATATAATTGTTTAAGGGATCTATCAACTTATAATAAAATTATTAAAGTTGATAAAAGACCAAATTATTGACTATGAATTCAATGTACATATACCCTCCAGAACGTGTTACCCTATGTACCTTTTGTTTATAGTTATACAAGCAAAAAGTCTTATAATTTCAGACAATAACGTCATGCACGGTACATATATGATATAACATTCGAAAGCCTTTCATCTATTTGTGCATAAGGAATAAGAAGCAGGAAAATCCCTCCATGTTATGGAGCAAGACATTAAGTATAAGTGTGTATTTTGATGTAAACTTAGGCCAATCATTGACCCCAATAATTAGAGTGCATTGAAGAATGTATCAATATTTACTATCCATGTTTACTTATATTAGAGAAGGGGATGATGTATGCAAAGTGAGTTAGTAGAGGGTATCAAATGGGTGGAGTTGACCTTTGTTTCATCTTAGATTCTAGAGACTTCCTGAGGCCATTCACATCACCTTAACAAAACAACATAGCTATATTTGGGGCCTTTTACAGTTTAAAAATTCTGCGGGCAATTGTTTCATAGATTTGACATTCCGGAAGTAATAATGGCTATTAGGTCTTATATTTTCTTATGAGCATAGCTCTCTGTTGTCGTTTTGTTTCACTTGAAGTAGTGCTGTGAGGCAGGAGCCCAACTCTGATAAACGCATCTTGGCCCAAAAGTCGGGCATCGACCTTCGAATATGCGTACAAGAAAAGACATATTGACTGTTGTAATGCCTTCTATCTTTTGAGGAGATCAGGGGGTTTAACGTGGGATTTTAACGTTAATTTTTGGACAAGTCAAAACAGACATACTTGATTGATTTGATAGAGGATGGAGTAAGGTATCACTTAAACTTATAAAACAGGAAGCGCGATAGCCGTGTGCGTTAAGGCGTGTTCAACTCTCAATGTTGGGGGCGCAGGTTCGAATCCGATAGGGAATGGCCATTTTTGGTCTACCTCATGATAGATCATAGGTCGATGGACTAATTTGATGTTATAATGCTTAATTATATCCTGTCGGAAGCTGTAATTCTATCGAACCAAATAGCAAAAAAAAAAGAGTTCTGACATAAGTACTTAAAATGTTATAATAAGAATATATATATATATATAGATAGATAGATAGATAGATAGATAGATAGATAGATAGATATAGATAAATACTTAATGAAATATTTTTTTGCTTTTATATCACTATAGAATATAAGGCCCCCACTTGGATAGGAGATACCATAGCTCTACTTGATACCCTCTGGTTAAAGAGCCAATCCTCTAAAAAGGGAACCCTTTACTCCTATACTCCCCCTTCGTCCCTTCTAAAGAAACACAACCCTTCTGTATGTACTTAAACAATAGACAATAAATACAGACGATAATGAGCCTCAATCCTCTGAGAGACTCTCCTCCACTTTCCCCTCTCAATGACTACCATAAAAAGCGCTTTTTCGCATTAAGATGGAGCTCGAAGATAGAGGAGTTCATTCTGAGAACATTCCTGTCTTCTTAAAAAGGGGGGATACTTAATGGGATTTTTAATGGGAATCATTGTTATTGACTTGAGGATCAAGTAAAAAAAATATATATACATTTATTAGTTGGAATAATAGAGATATAGAGAGCTGATTACCTGCAATAGCAGAGAAACATCGTTCAGCTGATTCTGTGTTTCCACTATAAACAAAGTCAGTTGAATACGTCATCGTAAGCTGATCATAGAGATTATTCTATCTCTATGATCAGCTTACGATGACGTAGTACAAATTACTTTGTTTATATTGGACACAAAAATATAGATGAAGTAAATAGCTCTCTGTTTCTTTTATCTCTATGGTCCCGATACCTTTAAAAAAAACTCTAGAATGTTTAAATTCAAGTATAGCGTTAGAGGAAATACTAAGATATATTTCAAGGTTTTTGATTGTTAGTCTTTGTTTGGACTTTAATAAACATAAATGTTTACTTTTGCATACCTGTATGTATAAGAATTCTTGTCTATTATTCTCCCTTCGATAATAAGTATTTTATCCAAGTGGACGTTAGATCGTTCACAATGATTTGTTGTAGTTTAATAAACTCACTAAATACTATTCATTTGGCAACCCAATTTTCATTATTTTTCTTGTCTTGTTAGAGTAAGGATATATTTAAGGCCATGGAAAAAATATAAACAATATTTTTCCCCTGTATAGAACATCAATAATATGTTATATAGGAAAAGTACAAACCAAAATTGTTAAATTATATTAATGGAAGCCCATAAGAAAATACTTTTGAATGATGTTATTATCTCTGAGATCAGTTTCACATCTAAACAGCCATTAATAAATGTAATATTTCATAATACCAACTGCTTTGCATTATTATGTCCATAGGCTCACATAATAGTCTGGCTTTATGTATTACTAGAGAAGTACGGTCAATTATTTAAATAGTCCTCCTTTTTCATTAAAGTTAAAACTATATATACATATTCATTTTCTGCCCATCACATCATTTTGAAAATCGAATATCCACAATATCAATAACTTTTAAGATAATATGACTATTAACTTAAATGGTCGTATGGATCCTAAACAACTTTCACCATTTGAAAACTTATATTGAATTGTATATATCATTCAGAACATATTAATAAAGACACTCAATGCATTTCCTGTCCGTATGGCATAAAGACTGGGGAAAATATGTTTTCTATACAATAGCATGGAAACTTATGTTGCCTCTCTTAGATTACAAGCACTTGTACTTTTTGAACTATAACTTTAATTAATAAGCTTTTAGTCGACCCAGTAGCTATAATATAGGCCCATAACTATGAAATCAACTAATATGTGTGTACATACATATATTCTTGCCCTGGCATTCATTCTCACATATAATACGCATAAAGAAGTTATATAGAAAATTATATATGTCCCACTTTTTATACAAAATATATATATGTGTTTTGACAAATATGATATAACTAATGTATATATAAAAACCTGACAAGATCACCAACATCTTCTTGCTATGTTAACTTATCTTGCCCTCATCAAGAGTGTCCCGAATAAGGATATGTACACATAGAGCGGAGGAAAAGTTAATTAACTGGACATAAGGTCCTTCTTCTATTCTTCAATAGGATAACCGAGTTTTTATTGACACTCTACCCAATTATGACACTTTTTTAATTACCTACAAGTAGTAGTATGTTTTGTGATTAACTTATGGTGGTCAAACGATACATTGTATAACGACATCTACTATCTATTTTGTCAAAAAGATGATTACTTGACTTAATGTATTTATAAAACCTTACATTGATAAGGAAATCGGTATTGAGTTAATATTATTCGTTATTTTTATAATTTGTGATGGAAATTAAAATTATAATAATTAATTAATATATTACATAGTATATATTTATATATTATATATATATTTATACTCTATATATATAATATATATATATATATATATATATATATATAATATAGAATATATATTACAATATAGATATATATATTAGGGTTGTTCTTATTTTTCAAATGTTTGAAATGTTAGCGACTTTGAGCATTTTCTGTTCTTGGTGATAAAAGAAGACGACATACAAAGTTTGAACAAAATCGGTCAACATTACGAGTCGTGCAACGAGGTCAAAGTTTTAAACAATTAGTAAAAATATAGTTTTTCCGCAAATTTCTTCACCAGGTGGACGGTACAGACTTCAATAATAATATTAATTAAAGGAAATCTAATTATTACCAGACGTATGTTTTAGTTTTTAATAAAACAAAGTTTTCAGAAAAACCAAGCAAGAAAGGGAGTGAGTATTGTTAGCTTATTCATAGCTTTTTTGTATCAATTAACTTCATCGCATGTAGAAGAGACTTGTTCGCTCAGAGTAAAATAGTACTTTTAAGTTTAGTAAAACTTAGATGATAAATCAAAAATGACCTTGGTTGCATCTATCAATTCAGAATTCAGTACAATCTGAGTTTACATCATATGATTCAGAGCCTGTATTGACTATAAGAAATCGATTTATGAAAAAAATAAATCATAATGTGTTTCTTAGATGTGCGTCAAGGTATCCTCTCAAAAATGTTACTTTATCTCTGAAGCATACATAATCCATTATATGCGTCATTTTGTACGCGAGATAGGCTTTTGTAATAGGCAGAACTCTCTACTTATTAAATTGACTGATTTAGTATACCAAAACATTAAAGCTGGTTAACCAAGCTTTCATTTGATATCTTTTGTGTTCTAAATCGCTATACTAAGGATAAAGAAAAATACGTACTCCCCCAAAAAGTGATTTTTGATATGAGAATATACGATACCATCTGGTAACTCTGTTAGTGTTCTGGATAGAAAGGAAAGAGAAGGGAGGGAGTATTTTGTCCTCATCCTCCCCTCTTTTTTCTTCCTATCCAGGTTACACTAACGCCGTTACAAATGGTAATCGTATATTCTCATATCAAAAGATCAATTTAC